>OY720678.1:106156908-106551427 GCA_963170755.1 Amphimallon solstitiale
ATTTAATGTATACTCAAAGCATTAGACTCTAAGATTAGCTAAAGCTGATATCTAAAAATTATACAGGGTGTTCAAAAACTACATTTCTGTTTTGGCTAACATTAAAGGCAAATAACTTTCTTATTTTAAATAGAACAACCTGTATTTATTGCCATTTTTAGATTCTAATTTTAATTGTTTTTAAAACTGTATTAGGGTTTCCTATACCTATCTCTTATAGTTTTTTGGTAATTTAGGATTTTCAATTTCAAACACTAATTTCTTGCAATTTTTTGCAAAAGTAGGCTTTGCCGCTGTTATTAATACTTCAAACAGATAAATTATTTGACAGTGACAGTACATATTAGTTAAGACATCAACGCTATTCGACGTCGTTTAAATAATTTAAATTATTTAAAATGAGAACCTACTCTGAAAACGAAAAGGTGGATATGATTTTAGTAATCGGAGAGTGTGGCGAAAATTGCTTGCTAGCATCAAGAGTTTATGCTCAAAAATATCCTAACAGGCGTCATCCTGACAGGCGGTCATTAGAAAATTTATTGCAAGTTTTCCGAAGAACAGGAAGTCTGCGTTATCAGAAACCAGAACGGCAAAGACCAATTACGGGAAATGAAGAAAATGATTTTGTTGTTATCGGATCTCTGGCAGAAAATCCGCATACAAGTCAACGAAAAATATGTGAAACCACTGAAATAAGCAGGCGGAGCGTCGGAAGAATTATAAAAAGGCACAACTTCTTCCCGTATCGTATTCAATTACACCAAGCACTTTTGGAATTAGATTACTATAGACGACTCGTTTTTTGTTTATGGGTTTTAGAAAAGTTTAGTGAAGATGAAAATTTCTTCGATTTTGTACTTTTTTCGGATGAGTCATCATTCCACAATAACGGATTAGTTAATAAACATAATTTTCATTACTACAGTGACGAATATCCCCATTTTTTTAGAACTATTGACAGGCAACACAGGTGGTGTCAATGTATGGGGTGGAATAATTGGAACTCAAGTGGTAGGTCCGTTCTTTTTTGATGGTCACTTAAACGGCGCCATGTTTCTTCGATTTTTCAGAGACAATTTGCCTGTACTTTTGCAAAATTCGTCAAAGGATGTGGTTACAACTAGACGGTGCGCCAGCGCATTTTCAAGTAAATGTAAGAAATGAATTGGATAGGCAATATCCCAATAGGTGGATAGGACGCGGCGGTCCACAGAATTGGCCAGCAAGATCCCCAAACTTAACGAGTCCCGATTTTTTCTTATGGGGATATGTCAAAAATATCATTTATGATACACCACCAACCACACCCGACGATATGAGAGAACGAATAAGAATAGCGTTTCGTTCTATAACACCAAATATTTTAACAAGAGTTAAACAGTCCTTTCAAGAGAGAATTCGATTATGCATTGAAACAGATGGACATCATTTCGAGCACTTGTTAAAACATTAGTTTTCTTTTACAATTTAAGTTTTTTGTTTGTTTAATAAAGTATGTATTTTTTATTTACCTAGTTATGGGGCCTTTTAATTAATGTGAAACAAAACCAATCTTCCCAATAGGTTAATAAATATTAGTATTTTGAAAAATAGTTTGCAAGAAATTAGTGTTTGAAATTGAAAATGCTAAATTACCAAAAAACTATAAGATATAGGTATAGGAAACCCTAATACAGTTTTAAAAACAATTAAAATTAGAATCTAAATATGGCAATAAATACAGGGTGTTCCATTTAAAATAAGAAAGTTATTTTCCTTTAATGTTAGTCAAAACACAAATGTAGTTTTTAAACACCCTGTATAATTTTTAGATATCAGCTAATCTTAGAGTCTAATGCTTTGAGTGTACAATAAATACAATTTAAAATAATTCGCCCAAATATCGAAGACAGCAATGTCTGAAATTTTGGTCTACATTTTCAAAAATAGTGAAATATCTCGAAAAGAGGTTGAGTTAGGTATAGGGAATATAACAGTAAGTGGCCTTAATTTAGCCTATAGCATCAAAATATCCCATAATATACAGGGTGTTCCATTTAAATTTTCATAACTTTGGTGTGCCAAATTTTTGTGGATCACTCTGTATATTTCAAAATAATTTTAAAACGTGCCCCTAATGAACCTACACAACCATAAATAAAAATAAAAATAAAACATATTTCCGCTTCTCGTATATGAACCGACGGAAATGAGGTGCCCCACCCTGTATATAAAGGTAAATTACTGATATAATTCTCTAACACTAATTAATACGTTGTAGAAAAAGCTTCTTACTACTCAAGGCAGCATATTTTATTTGAACACTATCAACTATATAAGCAGAAAAATCAATTTAGGTATTTCTCCGCTGAGAAAAACAGAATTTTAAAAATAATTAAAATTCAAATTTAGACTATCAACTACATACGATATTTGATTTCATACTCTGACAGATTTTAAATTAAAATGTAATATCCAAGTTATTTATTTATATACACTAATTTTTGAAATGTACGTGTTCCTTTTTACTTTCTGACAACAAGTTTTTAATGTGTTTCATGTCAGTTTCGTTCTTTCGTGATATATATACAATTAATTATGTTAGTGTAAGTATCATTTTGACACATTGTACTAAATTAGCTTGGGTTTTCTCCTGAAATTGTTTTTTTGTTTGTGTTGTTTTAATAAACAGATCTGATGAAGATTAAGATATTCAGTCGAAACGTTACATGACGTAGAAGTATGTTTTCATTCAATTTACCTCTACCAGTAATTCTGCCTTGAGTAGTAAGAAGCTTTTTCTATATATATATATATACATATATATATCTAAATTGATTTTTCTGCTTCGCACTGAGTAAATTAATTAGGAAATTTTATCACAAAAATTTGCCCACGATGAGATTTGAACTCATGACCTTCTTACTGTCGATAAGATGCGCTACCAACTGCGCCACGAGGGCCTGAGTTCATATCTACTTTAAACGTCTTGATCTCTTCAAGTAACAGTTGAAATATACATCTTTATCCGGCAGTTCGGAAATGAATGTGTAAATTAGAATTTTAATTATTTTTAAAATTCTGTTTTTCTCAGCGTAGAAATATCTAAATTGATTTTTCTGCTTCGCACTGAGTAAATTAATTAGGAAATTTTATCACAAAAATTTGCCCACGATGAGATTTGAACTCATGACCTTCTTACTGTCGATAAGATGCGCTACCAACTGCGCCACGAGGGCCTGAGTTCATATCTACTTTAAACGTCTTGATCTCTTCAAGTAACAGTTGAAATATACATCTTTATCCGGCAGTTCGGAAATGAATGTGTAAATTAGAATTTTAATTATTTTTAAAATTCTGTTTTTCTCAGCGTAGAAATATCTAAATTGATTTTTCTGCTTCGCACTGAGTAAATTAAAAAAAAAAAAAAAAAAAAAAATAATTAAAATTCTAATTTACACATTCATTTCCGAACTGCCGGATAAAGATGTATATTTCAACTGTTACTTGAA
Source organism: Amphimallon solstitiale (assembly GCA_963170755.1). Lineage (NCBI taxonomy): Eukaryota > Metazoa > Arthropoda > Insecta > Coleoptera > Scarabaeidae > Amphimallon > Amphimallon solstitiale. The sequence continues at coordinate 106,160,403 of OY720678.1, forward strand.
GAGATCAAGACGTTTAAAGTAGATATGAACTCAGGCCCTCGTGGCGCAGTTGGTAGCGCATCTTATCGACAGTAAGAAGGTCATGAGTTCAAATCTCATCGTGGGCAAATTTTTGTGATAAAATTTCCTAATTAATTTACTCAGTGCGAAGCAGAAAAATCAATTTAGATATTTCTACGCTGAGAAAAACAGAATTTTAAAAATAATTAAAATTCTAATTTACACATTCATTTCCGAACTGCCGGATAAAGATGTATATTTCAACTGTTACTTGAAGAGATCAAGACGTTTAAAGTAGATATGAACTCAGGCCCTCGTGGCGCAGTTGGTAGCGCATCTTATCGACAGTAAGAAGGTCATGAGTTCAAATCTCATCGTGGGCAAATTTTTGTGATAAAATTTCCTAATTAATTTACTCAGTGCGAAGCAGAAAAATCAATTTAGATATTTCTACGCTGAGAAAAACAGAATTTTAAAAATTATTAAAATTCTAATTTACACATTCATTTCCGAACTGCCGGATAAAGATGTATATTTCAACTGTTACTTGAAGAGATCAAGACGTTTAAAGTAGATATGAACTCAGGCCCTCGTGGCGCAGTTGGTAGCGCATCTTATCGACAGTAAGAAGGTCATGAGTTCAAATCTCATCGTGGGCAAATTTTTGTGATAAAATTTCCTAATTAATTTACTCAGTGCGAAGCAGAAAAATCAATTTAGATATTTCTACGCTGAGAAAAACAGAATTTTAAAAATAATTAAAATTCTAATTTACACATTCATTTCCGAACTGCCGGATAAAGATGTATATTTCAACTGTTACTTGAAGAGATCAAGACGTTTAAAGTAGATATGAACTCAGGCCCTCGTGGCGCAGTTGGTAGCGCATCTTATCGACAGTAAGAAGGTCATGAGTTCAAATCTCATCGTGGGCAAATTTTTGTGATAAAATTTCCTAATTAATTTACTCAGTGCGAAGCAGAAAAATCAATTTAGATATTTCTACGCTGAGAAAAACAGAATTTTAAAAATAATTAAAATTCTAATTTACACATTCATTTCCGAACTGCCGGATAAAGATGTATATTTCAACTGTTACTTGAAGAGATCAAGACGTTTAAAGTAGATATGAAATCAGGCCCTCGTGGCGCAGTTGGTAGCGCATCTTATCGACAGTAAGAAGGTCATGAGTTCAAATCTCATCGTGGGCAAATTTTTGTGATAAAATTTCCTAATTAATTTACTCAGTGCGAAGCAGAAAAATCAATTTAGATATTTCTACGCTGAGAAAAACAGAATTTTAAAAATAATTAAAATTCTAATTTACACATTCATTTCCGAACTGCCGGATAAAGATGTATATTTCAACTGTTACTTGAAGAGATCAAGACGTTTAAAGTAGATATGAACTCAGGCCCTCGTGGCGCAGTTGGTAGCGCATCTTATCGACAGTAAGAAGGTCATGAGTTCAAATCTCATCGTGGGCAAGTTTTTGTGATAAAATTTCCTAATTAATTTACTCAGTGCGAAGCAGAAAAATCAATTTAGATATTTCTACGCTGAGAAAAACAGAATTTTAAAAATAATTAAAATTCTAATTTACACATATATATATATATATATATATATATATATATATATATATATATATATATATATATATATGTATATAATTCTAATCATTTTTATTTTAATAATCCTAAATTTATGATACAAACAATTATCGTATCAAAAATAACATTACGCCGTTGTTGTAAAATGAACAATCTTTGGCCGAATTTTATTCTTGCACATTCACTTGTCCAGTATTCCACCCATCCGGTAGACAGTACCATATTGCAATAGAAAAAATAAAAATAGCTTGCGAAATTATATTTTGCAATTAATATAATAAAGAACTGACACTGAAGGTTGATTGCATTTTTAATTACTTTTGCACTTAACAGAAGATTAATACGGTACTGTAAATAATAAAAATAGCATTGCAGTCTTAATACTTTATTTCCTTATCAAATTAATTGTAAACGTACATTTATTAATGGCTAAGTAAAGTTGAAAGCTTCAGTTCTTTGTAAAAATCTTGCCTACACGGTATATACAATTTTACTGAATATAAATTTGTACAAATACAAAATAAAACGTAATAGATATATTAACTTTAATCGTTTTCAGTTTATTATACTACTTTTGTAAAATACAATATATATTAAATTTACTAGATAGATATTGATATAGTAAGATCCAAAAATCAGGGAAGGTGTACACACTGAATCATAATAGAGCAATTATTTGATTTAGTTAATACAATCTGCCTATAATTTCTGGACAAACAACTTTAAAAATATTCTAATATTACCCAATTTTATTTTTGCTGGTCTACCTTTATATTGACAAATAAGGGAAAAAATGAGCTATTAATTCCCATACAGAACATAATAAACTTTATCCAAACACATTCACTGTGGATATGCTTGATAAAACGTTAGTGCTACTAGACATGCCAAATAATGTTGCTCAGGCAGTATATCACTAATTTTATGTTTCTACAAGTTACAATATTAATGGCACTTGATGAAGAAAATTGTCACGCATGTTATCTACAAAAGAATTTTATTACACTTCAAAGTGTAAATATAGATCATAACTTCTGTATTAAAATATAAAAGCCGGGAATAAAAGCCGGGATATAACAAAACTCGAATTACTTAGGTCGCAATTTTAATAAAAGTCTTTAATTAAATCAACCATGAAATTTTGCTAAACAATTAATATGTCAGAATTGTATAATAGGCGAATAGATGAAGTTTAGTATCTTCGAAAAATTAATGGCATAAACCCACCAATATTTGATGGTATGTATGTGTACTTCAAGTATAAATTCATCAATCTTCAAAATACTTAACTCGAATAGGCAACATAATTTTATCCCGTTATACAAATTTGTAATTAAAATGTTCACCACACTTCAGTTATTATACCTGTTTAAATAGATTTCCTTGTATTTAGTTAATAGTGAACTGCGAAGTACGAAACAATTGTCCATGTCTTATTTTGTAATTAAGTAGTAGGACAAATTAACCAAGTGTTTTATGTTCTACGTACGTTTATTAGTATTATATTTTTGAAAACGTTACTAATATCAAACGATGCTGCGTTCTTATGAGGTAGTTCCGTAGATATCAATTTTGATACCGATATAATCCCTTTTATTATAAATATCTTATAAAAAAAATTTAAACTTTATAACTAAAAGGAAAAGTGACACAATTGATGTGTAGTAATGGAACCCAACAGGCTTCAATTGTAGTAAACAAGCCTACATGTAACAATGTACAGTACACAAACCGAGTGCTGACCACTGGGAAAACTCCTCGCTGCGCGACTTATAGGTCAGTGTGAGACAGAGAAATTATTCGGAAAAAAAATGATAACATTTGTTCATCATCGCATGCATTAGCCGGACAAAGAAGTAAATGCAGATAAGAAATTGTAATATACTGAAAAGAGATAGATAGGAAACATACCGCACTTCGATGTGTAACGCTTGACAATTTTTCCAGACTGTTTGTGCTTATCGTAATATTATGAGATTCCACTGCGTATCTTGTGGGAGGGGCATCTAACCGGTCAGCTCTCAATCTGTGAGCTGTACTTCTTGTGAGAAAATTTGAAAAAATAGTTATTTCTTTCAACTCAAACATACCCACGTTTAAAAACTTCTATTAAATTCTTATGCGAATTAGAACCATATACGTTTTGTCATGGGCTGTAATCGTTTATAGAATGTTCTTCTGATATCCCAATTATATACTTAAAGTTAGAAGGACCACGAAGATATTGTATACATTGAAGATGTGCGTCCAGAACTCCGGAAATTTCCAAATGAAATTAAACTAATGATTTCCGGGGAAAATGCAGAAATAGCTGTTTGGTTTTTTGATAATTTTGAAAAACTTTGTCATTTCTTTTTAAAGGCAACGTCTCGCATTTCAATTTTTATATTTAATAATCCTTTGAGTTATCTGAACATTTCCACCCAATGAATGAATGTGTCCAAGGAAAACTTAATTTATTTTTCTGAAATGCAAAGTTAAACTTAAATGTTACTGTAAAACATTCTAATAAATGTTACTAAACTGCTGTCTTACATTACTATAATAAGAAAACATAATGTTAATGAAGTAAATTTATCTACTCCAAAACGTCAATAATAATGATTCGTTTTGAAGATGAGCTTTTAGATCAACTAATATGTTTTATTTAGTACCTTTAAGAACAAATTTAATGTTTGAGTCGCCAAACTATATGATGTGTTATTATTTTAATAATATCGCCAACTCACCTATTAACATCAACTTCACTCTATTAGCTTCAATAACTGAGTCAATGCACATATCATGTTTGTTATGATTCTCACTGCAATTTAAATTTAATTAAATAATTTGTTTTAATTCTATGTAGGTAGATATAAACATAGTTAGATTTATGGTATACGTATTGCAGTGATCTTGAATAAATAATAATATGTAAATAAATGGTTTTCAGATCACTTGCAATTTTATGTTTAGTTAAATAAGATTTTCTTTTGTGTGCGTTCATATTATATACATAAGTGCTTAATAAAGGTAAGAATTTGTCTTAATTTATATTTATTCATATTTATATCTATATGTACATTGGTATTTATTTATTTAAGTTAACAAACTCCTCATGAGTAATAATAAATTAGGTAATGTAAACGTGATCTGTATAAATTAAGTAACAGAATAAATAAATTTTACATAAGTAAACAATCAATAGGGATAACTTGGAGTACATGTAATTGGTAACCAGGTTATATAGGGAATGGAATCTGTTATAGGCCAGAAAAGCAGATGAATGTATTCCCGGACGTGAGGGATTCGCCCGACTTCAGTGCCTCGGTGCGTCGAGCCTTTTCTATCTTGGGCCGGGATAGTTTGACGCTCGGGGTACCATGTCGCAAGGCTCGACGGAGGCAGCGGGTCATGCTGTTAGATGGATCCGTCATTCGCGTATCGAACGAGACGGCGTGCAGGATGGCTGCGGAAGGCATGATCCGGCCTGTCAAACAATGTTAAGGGGCCTCCGTCGAGGCCGAAGAGGGTAGCAGAATAAAATAACTTTGAGTTCAAGTAATGCTTCACTTAATTTCACTTTGTACTCTTGGATGTCTATGTCTGTACTCGTGTATATGTGTGTTTCTTGATTGTCCTAGTATAATCTGTATGATGATCAAATAACTGATACAACATTTATACTTCAATTTAAGATGTCAATCACCAGGAACGATAAGCTGGGTGAACGCATATGATAATCCACCTGTCAACAATACATCATCGTTAGAAATTGAAAAGGTGAAAGGGGTTCATGATAAATTTAACCAACGTATACCGACGATCATGAATGTTTTCCCTTTATTTCCGAATGTGAGCAAGGCAAAGAAAATACGAATAAAACTTCCCAACAATGTGAGGAGATGGTTCAAGAATGAAGTGAACAACAATCAAGAAATTTACAACATAATAAGAATGTGGCAATGAACTTTAAGTTGTATTTAAAAGATGTAAATAGTGTTATTTACTTACCAGGTCAATGTTTGATAGATAGCATTCTGTGTATTATATCTGTATTTCACTATTGCTCACATTGATATCAATTTTAACTTTTTACAAATAACAAATGCAGACGTATCATTCCAAGTTTTATTTAAATTAATTTTTACTTTATTCATATTTACCATGATATGTATAAATATTCACTATATTGATAATTTATGAAAACTTCATTTTATTTAAGTAAAATAATAAAAGAATCTTAATAAATTTTTATAAGGTTATAATTTTAAGACGTATTAAATGTTACGGGTAAAGGATCGAGCAGGTGTTTCTCGCACAAACACGTCTGGCTTTGGCAGGGATCGACCGGGTGGACCGGCACAAAAAGTATTGTTTATCAGGTGCATGGCTGAATCATAAAAGTATAGACGGATTTATAGTCACATGTTTGTTTACCTTTTTCAAGGATCATATATGCGCTGTTTCCCCATGCGACCGATAATAGCAGCACCGTCGATTTACAATTTTGGAGGTGGATTCGTGTTTAACGAAAGTTGCCGTATGTTTTTATAAAGAGATTTACGAATAAAAGCGCGGACAGATAAAATTTCCGGGATTGCTGGTGAAAACCGCAATATTAGCAGGTCTAAAAGTAGGTGATGAACCACTTCCTCCCTCCTCTTTAATAGGATTATTTTAAAATCCGGACTTAGAATAAATTTTTGAGATTTTCAATACTTATAAAATTTTTACAAGATTCTACACTTATAGTAATTTTATATTTTAACATGCAGCACGTATTACATTAAATGTCTAGATGTATTTGAATAACTACTTATGTATGAAATACTTTTATTTTATGAACTCGGTTTTTGAATTTATTTAATTTCATTTTATTTTCTTCTTTCTAGAGAGTTTTGTTTTGCATGTAGGGTACTATGCCGTACGTTATGACAAAACCTTCTAGCATTTGTAATGATAACTTTGAATAGCATAATCATTTTCTTTTCCGTATAATTTATTTTTCTTTTAAATATATTCATCCTACTAAAGATATTTGAAATTAATAATTTTGTTTTATGTGTATATAGGTTATATATTAAGTGAATAAAATTTTCATTGAGAATTAATTATGGAAGAGTTTAATACGATGTATGAAGAGTTAAGGTGATTAAACAATATTTGTTATAAATGTGTGTATAGTGGCGTCTCAAAATTCTTTATTTGTAGTGGTGTTTTTGTATTGGAATTTCGTGAAAAAGGTAAAGTTTATTTTCTTTTAATGTATATATATTATTTCTTTTGATATGAGAATTAAGTATGTTTTGTTGTATTTGGGTGTTCAATATTAACGTGTTGGATAATACATCAGGGATGTGTGAAATGAATTATGTCATTATTTAATTCATAGCATGGAGTCCTGGTGAATTTGAAATACACGAATTGGTCTTGGTGGTACTGCGTTTGGGAGCGAGAAAAGGCACCAGGCAGAACTAATCAGGGCTGAGTTAATTTATTGAATACGTAGATACATTATTTTATTTCATTTTATTTATTCAATTTAAAAATTTATATATTCCTTAAGGAGTGTGCGCATTGTGATGTATGTTCGGGTTGCGTCCGACGAGCTGAAAATGACATGCTCGTAGGGTGGAACTTTGGGATACTCATCTGTGTGAATTTGTTATCTGATGGTACTGTGTTGGGAGCGAGAAAAGGCGCCGGACAGGACTAATTAGGGCAAAGCCACTTCCTTAATGTCTATATTTTGTTATCAAATAGTAGACCGCACAATTTTTATTTTTTTTTTTATTACATTCCAGTACAATTCATCACGGGTAATTTATTTCATTTTTGATTGTTTACATGTATCTATGACAAATATTAATAATAATAATCACGTTCACATTTTAGATATAAGCTGGCACGACATGATGATTTCATTTATTCTTTATTTCTTGTAATATTTTATTGTTTATGATGTATAAATTTGAATTATGACTGAATATTGATTTTAGATGTGTAAATATTTGTAGATTAAAACTTTTGAATTCATTTAAAATTATTTTATTTTAATAAATTAGATGTTAAGATTTATTTTGTATTTTATTTCTTTACCTGACCTGGATATGATTAAAGAGAAGGAGAATCAAGTCATATTTTCTGCCCCTGAGAGAACTATTTATTTTCAAACTGAGCTAGTTACATGTAGAATGTTTTGCTTAACCTACCTTTCAGCAGAAAGTTCACCGTATCATAGTCTAGCATAAGGCCTAGCACTAGGATGCGTGCTTGACTCTCAGTTACGCATAAATTAAGTAAAATAAATTTATTTTATATATCTATAAATTTGTAAGAGTCACAGCATATATATGGCACCCAACGTAGTGGGGCAAAGCTTCTACATTTTAAACTGTTTAAATAAAAATTAATTGATTATTTAATATTCAGAAGCTGTGTAATTAAAGGGAGGTACTTTCACCTTTAAGTGCATCTGAATAATTAATAAATATAATTCACAAATAAAATTTTGTCAAGTTTTGATTTATTTTTCTCCACAAATAAGTCTCTTTAAGTGCCAGGACAGATAAAGTAAATATGTCTGAGTATAAAGGTGAGGGTGAAAATCCTGAAAGTGGTATGGATACCAAATATTTATTTGAAACATACAGGGAACCACAAGGTATTTCCTCTGTGACAGATTCAGAAAAGACTCTACCTCTTGATGAGGATGAAAATATAACTGAAGATGTAAAAATTGAAACGAAAGAAATGCCAGGCAGAGATAGATTTGATATTTTATTTGAAAAACTTTTCTGTAAGTTGGAATGTGACAAGATAGAAATGAAAGAAGATATAAATAAGAAGTTAGATGAAAATAAAACTGAAATGAATAAAAAGTTAGATGAGAATAAAATAGAAATGAAAATTGAAATGAATGAGAAGTTTAAAGAAAATAAAGAAGAGATGTATAGAAATAAAATGGAGATACAAGCCGTAGTAAAGTCGATGAATGAGAAAATTGATGAAAGAATTAAAGCTTGTAGAATGGAAATGTCTGCAATGAACAATAAAATAAATGAAGATATGAAACAAAGTGTTACACAGATCAATGAAAAAATTGAAGCAAATGAAAAGAAGTGTAAGAATAGCAGTGAATTCTTGATAGACGAAATGAATCAGAGGGCCAGGGTAACAAAAGAAAATTTTAAACATGTAGAAGAAAGGATTGGAGGACAAGATGAAAAAATACAATTCTTGGAACTGAAGGTGGACAGTAGTGCCATGTCAGTTCAGAAAGATGTTCAAAATTTAACAAACAAGTTTGAGGACTGTAGAGTTAAATATGGTGCATGCACAGACTCTCTTTTAAAGCTACAGGATATGACATTAAATTGTCAAGATACAATTAAGAATTTGAAAACGAGAGTTGAACAAGGTACAATTACACCTTGTGTTGTACCGCAACAGATATCAATTGGTACGGAAAATATACCAAAATTTTCTGGGTATAATAAAGACAACCCAATGGCATTTCTTAAAACTATAAAGACATATATTCGTGGTATTAATGATGATATGTCAAAATTACATTTCATGAGAGGGTGTCTTAGAGATTATGCGTTATTATGGTACGATATGGTAATTGATGAGGTACAGACGTACGAAGAATTAGAGAACATGTTTATTAGACAGTACTGGGGACAAACTCAGCAAAGACGCATCAGACATGACCTTACCTTTGGCAAATATCGTTCTATCACGTCTAGGGAGAACTACGTTATTCGGAAATATTCTTTCTTGAAACATATACAACCCGTGATCCAGGAGTGTGACATTGTTACCCAATTAGCTAATCATTTTGAGCATGAGGTAGTACAAGCAGTTGCTTTACAGGGTATAGACACCGTTGAGCAACTCTTGGAATTGGTAAAGCGTCTGGACGACGTGGAAGATAGGAGTGTACCTCAGAATAAAAATGGGTATAAAACAGGTAACAATGGTAACTATTATAATCCTCAGCAAAGATATAATGGTAATAACCACAATCACCAACAAAGGTACAATGGTAATCGGTATCAGAATAATAGTTACCAGGGAGGAAGGGTGGAGAATGGTAACAACAAGAATATGAGCAATAGTAGTAATGATAATAATAATAATTGGAGACAGGAGGGTCATGTAGGAAGGAAATACGAAAAAAATGAAACAGAAGATACCCGAGGATTTAATAACGTAGTTATAGAAAATAAAGAAAATAAAACAGAAGCTGTGATGAAAGATGCGTCAAGAGGAGCAATAAAGAAGGACCTGGATTTTTGGTAGGTCCAACCAAAGGGAGAAAGAAGAAACAACGAGGCAAGAGAAACGTCGTAGATTTAAGTAATATAACCACTAAATTTCCACTGGTAGATGTTAAAGTAGGGGATGTATATGGTGTAGCTGTAATAGATAGTGAATTAGAATTGTCACTTTTAGATGGGGGATTATTTGATAAAAGGTTTGAAAAATTAGGTTTTTACAAGCAAGATAATGTATTTTGTATAAATATAGAGATGGGTGATGTAGAACTTGTAACACAATTTATTGTTACACCGAGATTAAAATATTGCTGCGTACTTGGGATGGATTTTTTGAGTCTATATACATCAAAATTGGAAAGGGAAAATAGAACCCTTCACAATAGTAAAGTAAACATGTCTTGGGACAAAGGCGCTCAAGATGATAAAATATTAGTTAATAATTCAATCATTGATAATTTTGATAGGGACCTCATTTTAAAAATAAATAATGATAGTTTGATTGACAAGGATAAAGGTTCACACCATGTGGATGATCTTCAAAGGGAAGAGTCCATGTTTGCCACGGGTGACATAAATAATAAATGTACACACCATGTGGAGGGTCTTCAAAAGAAAGACGCCACGAAATATATGGGTGACATAATAAATAAATGTTCACACCGGGAAATAAATATGGGTGACAAAAATTTGATTTGCAACAAACAGATTAATAATGATAATGTGAGTGATCCTTTGACAAAAGATGTTAAATTATTTAATGGTAATATAGATTTAACAGTAGGCTATATAAGTTGTATTAAAACAGAAACGACTCGTCCATTTTCCCAGTACAAAGTAAGTGTAAAGTTTAAAATTAAAAATTTGTTAAAAGATGAAATTATTGAAAATTTAGTATATAACCTAATAAACCCCATCACAGTAGTAATTAAGAAATATTTAGATTATTTAGTAAACATTAAGAATAATAAATCAAGTTTGTGTAAATTTAAGTCAATAAAACAACAGCTACAACTCCCCAAATTAATAGAAACATTATTGTTAATAAGTACTAATGCAAAGTGGTTTGTAAACGTTAATTCTCTTTGGTTGGTACAGCTATATAAATGTTTCATGAAATTATATCCAATAGTGGTAAATTTATTAGTGAATTTAAATAAAATTGTTCATAAGGAACAAAATATTTTACATTATGGGTATGTAAAGCCCGTACAGCACATATTGAACCCACATGATGAAAATGTGTCACATCATGTGAATGATAAAATGATTTTACAAGAAGGGTGTAAAATTTAAATGGACTCCTGAAAGAATAGAAGCTTTTGAGGGAATCAAGCAGGAATTTTATAGGGCGTTAGTTTTAAATCTGCCTCGATTTGAGGAAGAATTTATTTTACGGTGTGATGCTTCAGATCATGCCATTGCCGCTGAACTTCTCCAAGTCAGAGATGGTAAAGAGATACCAATCTGCTTTATTTCAAGGATATTAAAGGGGTACGAGAGTCATTATACGGTTTCAGAGAAAGAACTATTGTCAGTGGTACATGGGGTCTCTAAGCTCAAGTACTATTTGATGGGAAATTTCTTTACAATAGAAACTGATCATTTATCTTTGATTTTCTTAATGAAAACTAGGTTTTCTAATGCACGACTATATAGATGGTCTTTATTTTTAAGTGAATATAATTTCAAAATTAGACATAGAAAAGGAAAAGACAATATTGTTGCAGATGCATTTAGCAGAGCCTTTGGTCATAGTAAGCAATCAGGATCATATCAGATCAATGCTTATAATTTTGAAGTAGCTCCTGAGTTATATAGTAGAGAAAACATAGAACGTAGTCAAGGAGAAGCTGATGTGCAGGACATAAAAAGAAAGGCACTTCAAGAACCCAATTACAGAGGATTTAGAGTAATAGATAATATTTTATATAAAAGAATAGGGGACAATGATTTGTTAGTATTGGGAAGTGAATTGGCAAAGAATATTATGTTAGATATTCATAGGAGGTTGGGACACCCTGGAAATAGAAAGACATTCTTAGTTTTTAGGGAGCAATTTTATGCTAAACAAGACAAACGTCTAGTTGAAAGATGGAATAAACAATGTGAACTATGTTTATTAGGTAAATATAAAAATCGTGTAAATAAAAATGTTGTACATAGTATTAGGGTAGAAAATAAGTTAGATTTAGTTGCGGCAGATTTCCTAGGTAATTTAATACCTGGACATTTGGGATATAGGAATGTATTTGTGATGGTAGATATTTTTACGAAATATGTGAAACTTTATCCTACCAGAAAATATAATACCGACATAGCGGTAATTTGCATTAATCAATTTATAGAAGAAATAGGTCAATTTCAAAGACTTTTAGTAGATAATGCTAGTTATTTCAATAATGATCGCTTCATACAAGAATTAAATTATATGAATGTGCAAGTAAATTTTTCTTCAGTGAGACATCCTGAAGGGAACCCTTGCGAGAGATACATACAAGAAGTTATAAAACACTTGAGAATGCGAACTCATGAGAATCATGTGGGCTGGGTGAGGCATTTGACGGAAGTTGAAAATACAATGAACTTTTTACCCAGTGTGACCACTAATCTTAGCCCATATCTACTGATGTTCGGTAGATATCCACCACGTCCATGGAGACAAGAAACTCCTCCTGTGGAAAATTTAGAAGAGGTAATAGACCGTGGACGAGAGCGACAACGTGCAAGAGCTCAAAAATACACCGGGGAAGAAAATGCGCGGATTAAAGATCGCAAAGTTTTTAATAGGGAGGATATGATAATAATAAGAAATTATCGATTAGGTCGGAGAGACAATAATAAGTGTGCTAAATTGGACCTTCCTTACGATGGACCTTATCGTGTAGGTAGAGCGATAAATGACACAACCTATGAGGTAACAGAGGTGGATAATGAGCGCGTCAAAGGCAGACTTCATGTCTCAAAATTATATGATTATGATCTCGAAGATAATGCAGGAATAAATTGAATTTATTCACAGATATTTATGTTTAATGTAAAATATATGATAAGCTATCTATAAGTATATTAATTGGTATTTATGGGAAATCTTGAATTTATACCTTTGACATTAGCGATTCTCGCTTATAAATTACAGATATTCCCATAGGGATATTTATGCAGTGATCTTGAATAAATAATAATATGTAAATAAATGGTTTTCAGATCACTTGCAATTTTATGTTTAGTTAAATAAGATTTTCTTTTGTGTGCGTTCATATTATATACATAAGTGCTTAATAAAGGTAAGAATTTGTCTTAATTTATATTTATTCATATTTATATCTATATGTACATTGGTATTTATTTATTTAAGTTAACAAACTCCTCATGAGTAATAATAAATTAGGTAATGTAAACGTGATCTGTATAAATTAAGTAACAGAATAAATAAATTTTACATAAGTAAACAATCAATAGGGATAACTTGGAGTACATGTAATTGGTAACCAGGTTATATAGGGAATGGAATCTGTTATAGGCCAGAAAAGCAGATGAATGTATTCCCGGACGTGAGGGATTCGCCCGACTTCAGTGCCTCGGTGCGTCGAGCCTTTTCTATCTTGGGCCGGGATAGTTTGACGCTCGGGGTACCATGTCGCAAGGCTCGACGGAGGCAGCGGGTCATGCTGTTAGATGGATCCGTCATTCGCGTATCGAACGAGACGGCGTGCAGGATGGCTGCGGAAGGCATGATCCGGCCTGTCAAACAATGTTAAGGGGCCTCCGTCGAGGCCGAAGAGGGTAGCAGAATAAAATAACTTTGAGTTCAAGTAATGCTTCACTTAATTTCACTTTGTACTCTTGGATGTCTATGTCTGTACTCGTGTATATGTGTGTTTCTTGATTGTCCTAGTATAATCTGTATGATGATCAAATAACTGATACAACATTTATACTTCAATTTAAGATGTCAATCACCAGGAACGATAAGCTGGGTGAACGCATATGATAATCCACCTGTCAACAATACATCATCGTTAGAAATTGAAAAGGTGAAAGGGGTTCATGATAAATTTAACCAACGTATACCGACGATCATGAATGTTTTCCCTTTATTTCCGAATGTGAGCAAGGCAAAGAAAATACGAATAAAACTTCCCAACAATGTGAGGAGATGGTTCAAGAATGAAGTGAACAACAATCAAGAAATTTACAACATAATAAGAATGTGGCAATGAACTTTAAGTTGTATTTAAAAGTTGTAAATAGTGTTATTTACTTACCAGGTCAATGTTTGATAGATAGCATTCTGTGTATTATATCTGTATTTCACTATTGCTCACATTGATATCAATTTTAACTTTTTACAAATAACAAATGCAGACGTATCACTCCAAGTTTTATTTAAATTAATTTTTACTTTATTCATATTTACCATGATATGTATAAATATTCACTATATTGATAATTTATGAAAACTTCATTTTATTTAAGTAAAATAATAAAAGAATCTTAATAAATTTTTATAAGGTTATAATTTTAAGACGTATTAAATGTTACGGGTAAAGGATCGAGCAGGTGTTTCTCGCACAAACACGTCTGGCTTTGGCAGGGATCGACCGGGTGGACCGGCACAAAAAGTATTGTTTATCAGGTGCATGGCTGAATCATAAAAGTATAGACGGATTTATAGTCACATGTTTGTTTACCTTTTTCAAGGATCATATATGCGCTGTTTCCCCATGCGACCGATAATAGCAGCACCGTCGATTTACAATTTTGGAGGTGGATTCGTGTTTAACGAAAGTTGCCGTATGTTTTTATAAAGAGATTTACGAATAAAAGCGCGGACAGATAAAATTTCCGGGATTGCTGGTGAAAACCGCAATATTAGCAGGTCTAAAAGTAGGTGATGAACCACTTCCTCCCTCCTCTTTAATAGGATTATTTTAAAATCCGGACTTAGAATAAATTTTTGAGATTTTCAATACTTATAAAATTTTTACAAGATTCTACACTTATAGTAATTTTATATTTTAACATGCAGCACGTATTACATTAAATGTCTAGATGTATTTGAATAACTACTTATGTATGAAATACTTTTATTTTATGAACTCGGTTTTTGAATTTATTTAATTTCATTTTATTTTCTTCTTTCTAGAGAGTTTTGTTTTGCATGTAGGGTACTATGCCGTACGTTATGACAAAACCTTCTAGCATTTGTAATGATAACTTTGAATAGCATAATCATTTTCTTTTCCGTATAATTTATTTTTCTTTTAAATATATTCATCCTACTAAAGATATTTGAAATTAATAATTTTGTTTTATGTGTATATAGGTTATATATTAAGTGAATAAAATTTTCATTGAGAATTAATTATGGAAGAGTTTAATACGATGTATGAAGAGTTAAGGTGATTAAACAATATTTGTTATAAATGTGTGTATAGTGGCGTCTCAAAATTCTTTATTTGTAGTGGTGTTTTTGTATTGGAATTTCGTGAAAAAGGTAAAGTTTATTTTCTTTTAATGTATATATATTATTTCTTTTGATATGAGAATTAAGTATGTTTTGTTGTATTTGGGTGTTCAATATTAACGTGTTGGATAATACATCAGGGATGTGTGAAATGAATTATGTCATTATTTAATTCATAGCATGGAGTCCTGGTGAATTTGAAATACACGAATTGGTCTTGGTGGTACTGCGTTTGGGAGCGAGAAAAGGCACCAGGCAGAACTAATCAGGGCTGAGTTAATTTATTGAATACGTAGATACATTATTTTATTTCATTTTATTTATTCAATTTAAAAATTTATATATTCCTTAAGGAGTGTGCGCATTGTGATGTATGTTCGGGTTGCGTCCGACGAGCTGAAAATGACATGCTCGTAGGGTGGAACTTTGGGATACTCATCTGTGTGAATTTGTTATCTGATGGTACTGTGTTGGGAGCGAGAAAAGGCGCCGGACAGGACTAATTAGGGCAAAGCCACTTCCTTAATGTCTATATTTTGTTATCAAATAGTAGACCGCACAATTTTTATTTTTTTTTTTATTACATTCCAGTACAATTCATCACGGGTAATTTATTTCATTTTTGATTGTTTACATGTATCTATGACAAATATTAATAATAATAATCACGTTCACATTTTAGATATAAGCTGGCACGACATGATGATTTCATTTATTCTTTATTTCTTGTAATATTTTATTGTTTATGATGTATAAATTTGAATTATGACTGAATATTGATTTTAGATGTGTAAATATTTGTAGATTAAAACTTTTGAATTCATTTAAAATTATTTTATTTTAATAAATTAGATGTTAAGATTTATTTTGTATTTTATTTCTTTACCTGACCTGGATATGATTAAAGAGAAGGAGAATCAAGTCATATTTTCTGCCCCTGAGAGAACTATTTATTTTCAAACTGAGCTAGTTACATGTAGAATGTTTTGCTTAACCTACCTTTCAGCAGAAAGTTCACCGTATCATAGTCTAGCATAAGGCCTAGCACTAGGATGCGTGCTTGACTCTCAGTTACGCATAAATTAAGTAAAATAAATTTATTTTATATATCTATAAATTTGTAAGAGTCACAGCAGTATGTATAAACATTAGATATTGTTATGTATTGTATTGCCCTATAATGGGATTTTGTATTTGTTGGACAAATAAATATTATTATTATATATGTATTTAACTTAGAATGTTTGTCACACTAATACAGTTCATCAAATCCGTGCCTTAATAGCTGTTTCTGCTCTGAGTAAGATTAACCACAAATTTCCAGAATAGCCCTCGAAATGGTCGTCCCAAGATTAATGAAGATATCCAACTTGATGTATTTTATCAGTAGCCCAAATATAAGAAAAATCTTACTTTTTTATAATTCTATGGTTATATTTCATGGGAATGTGTACAGGCAGAATTGTAGATATTGGGCAAGCCAAAATACATAAAGGACGCTAGAGGTACGCACTCTATAACCTAATAAACTAAGTATGAGCTAGAATAATTGGTGACCGAATAATAGGGTGTTTTTCTGCAAGGGTAACTTTAGCAGAACACTTCCTAAATCATTATGATTGTAACTTGCCCAGCCAAATGATTAGATTTCAACAAGATGAGTTTCTTCCTCACTATATGCGAAGACGTGTGACAACGAATTGTGAACAAAATTAGAAAAATTACTCCTGAAATAATAGAAAATGTTTAAAACGGTCTTTATTATCGTATAGGATTTTGCCAAGATGTTGAAGAATAAAATTTTCAGTATGTATTATAATAATTTAATTACGTTACAAAATTAACTTTATTCTTTGTTTCTAATAATAAATTCAGTTTTATATAAATTGGATTTCTTTTTTAACGTCATTTAAACACCTAAAAGGTCTATTAAAGATTTAGTTAGTTAGGTCAACTGACAGTTATGTATCTGTTATTATTATGAACCGTATTTTATAGGGTCGCATATGTTTATTGTAAGGTGCTGTTATAGTTATTTACGAACCAAGTGCGGGAAGACTATTTTTCAGCATGAGCGCACATTTATATAGAAGATAAAAATTGACTTTATTTACAAGTTTACAAGTTAATTTGAGTTATATTGTATAAAGTAATATAGTGGATACAGAATAAATAATACTTAATTAAGAATTAGTTTACTTTAACAGTGTTTTCTAAATTTTCTTGGAAATGTAATATTTTCTAGAAAGTAGGAACAAATCTACCAGCCTTTCAAAATCGTCACAGTGTGTTGTATTTAAACTACGTCGTAGTTGTTTATTTTAATCAAGAAGTCAATGACGTCATTGAGAATTGTAGGAGGTACATAAACGTTTATATTGCTAGATATTATTTTTAAAAAAACATAAACATTCATGCTTGTAATTTGTTTTTAACGGCACAGCTGCAAGCTAAATTATATATTGAAATAATAGTGCTTTGTATTTTCAAATATTTGTTAAAATTCACTACTAGGAGAATGATTATAGACTTTTATCGATTCCAAGAATAAAATGAAGTAATTTTTGGAAATAGATTTTTATTTTGAATATATATAGTAAAGCTGTTTTCATCATAATTATATATGACTGTTTACTTGGTTTGTGTAAGGGCGTTTGTTTTCAATTAAATTAATACATGTATATATACATATTTTATAGTTTAAAAGATGTTTTACCCAGAACATTCACATAAATATGTAAGAAATCGATAAGAATTGAACTATATGACATATAATGGTGTTTAATAATAAGACTTGACTTCAGTTATTTTTAGGAGTTAGTTACGAACGGCGGTAGTGTTGACGTAGTGTGAAATTGCAAATAAACGTAAAACTGATTTTCAGAGGTTTAAAATACACCATAGGCGATTAGCATTGCTTTTGAGACGCGTTTCAAACTTCTATTAATAAATACGTCCCTGCAAGATCAAACATCTCAATTAAGAGTTGATTCTTAAACTATTATTGAAAGCCCTAAAAGCACTAGCTTTAAACCGCATTTAATAACACGTTCACGGAAAGTAAGATACAAGTAAAAATCGCAAATATGATATGTAAATGAAAGAATTACTCAACATTTTTCATTTTCATGTTAATAAATATGCGATGACAACTATTTGGCTTTCATGTAGGTATAACTAATATCTATACATATATATATATATATATATATATATATATATATATATAGACTATCATTCAAAACATTAAAGCGAAAGATGCTTTGGACGTATATGGCATGAATACGAAAATGCTAAAAAATGTTCGAATTGCCTACTGGAACCACTTGCTGATTTGGTGAATGCGTGTTTTGAGCAAGGAATTGTGCCTGATAACATGAAAATTGCAAAAGTGACTCCTATTTACAAATCCGGTGACCCCAGTAATCCAAAGAACTACAGACCTATTTCTGTGTTACCTACACTGTCAAAAATCCTCGAAACCGCTCTCTTACTGCGCCTCACATCATTCCTGGGAAACCACTCCATTCTAACCGGGCAACAATTTGGATTCTGTCCGGGAAAATCGACAGTGGATGCTGTATTATCGGTTTTAAACTTTGTTTGGGATGCTATGGAGGATGGGGACGATGGTTTGGTGGTGATGTGTGATTTGTCTAAGGCCTTCGACTGCGTAAGACATGAGATTCTCTTGGAAAAACTAGATCGCTACGGCGTTCGTGGTTTAGCATCGAAGCTTTTAAAATCGTACTTCGAGAACAGAAGACAAGTTGTGTATGCAAACAATGAAATGAGTGAATCGCGACATGTTGAGCACGGAGTAGCTCAGGGGTCGCTTATTGGTCCTCTTCTGTTCTGTATTTATATAAATGACTTGCCATACAATATTTCAAGCCATGTGGTATTGTACGCAGATGACACTACTTTTTTATTCAGAGGTACAGATGAAAAACAACTTAAAACGAAGGCTGAAACGACATTGTCCAGGGCTGCCACTTGGTTTGCATCCAATGGTCTTACTGTCAATGAAGCAAAGAATGTTCAATTACCATTCACCTGTAAACGTAGCAAAACACCTGCAAATGCCGGGTCTGCAAAGCTTTTAGGAATTACCCTGGATACTCGGCTGACCTGGCGGTCTCACATTGATGAACTTCATACAAGTCTTTCCAGTGCTCTTTACGCCATACGGAGGTTAATAACTTTATTAAATAAGGATGCAGCAATAACGGCATACCATGCACTTTTTCATTCCCGTATGAGCTATGGTATTCAACTGTGGGGCGAATCAACACATGCTGTAGACATATTCATTCTACAAAAAAAAGCAATTCGAGCAATAGAGCAGGTCAATGGAATGACATCGTGCAGGCCTCTCTTTGTTAGAAACAAAATCATGCCTTTGCCATCAGCATACGTCTTTAGACAGCTTCTTCGAGCTAAATTGGAGCTACCCACGTTAAATAGAAAAGGAGATGTGACGCAGTTGCGACTAAGATCTCAATCACAGGTTCTACTTCCGAATCACAGGTTGCAGACCACGAGTGCCAAACATAGACATCTAGAACTATTTAATAAATTACCGAACACTTGGATTGAAAAGCCAGTGCCACAATTCAAAACATCCATTAAGAAATACTTATTAGAAAACAGCTTCTACTCGGTTACTGAGTTTTTACAAGATATCAAGAAGTTTCATTTACATTGAATTATATCTATCATTAGTACACACATACATTGTTATATAGCACACGCCTACACACATTCACACACACACGCTCACACACACACCACTTGTTTCGACGTTACCGCTGTATTTTACATGCATTTGTATTTTATATTAGTTGGTACAATAAAGCTATTCTATTCTATTCTATTCTATTCTATTCTATATTAATAATAAATAAAAGAAACACGTGTCTACGGTTGCACTACAGCGGAATTTACCTAATATTCTCTTTTTCTTGTTTTATTTTATGTATCCACGATAATTACTTCCTTTATTGATTATATATAGTCATGGAAAATAGTGGGTAATTCCGCTGTAGAGCAACCGCAGAGACGTGTTTCTGACTTCTTGGTCGTCATCAGTACGGTGTAGCCAAGGAATAAGGTGGGATAACCTTGGATATGTAAGCATAAACGGTACTCTCCAGGGTCGGTTGGCACACAGGTTGACAATGTCTTTCTCGTGGCGATGTTGGTTGTTGTCCTCAAAACCGAGGATCTTCCAACTGAAGCTACAAATGGCGGTCTGTCTCTTGATGGTCTACCGTTTATGCTTACATCTCCAAGGTTATGCCACCTTATTCCTTGGCTACACCGTACTGATACGACCAAGAAGTCAGAAACACGTGTCTACGGTTGCTCTACAGCTGAATTACCCACTATTTTCCATGACTAATTTATTAATCCGCACTATTTACACTTTTGATTTAGTAATGTATACAGTTTTCTTTAGTATACATTTCAGAGATGTACGTGTTGATGTTAGTGTAGATGTATTTTAGTAATATTGTCCACATCATAGTTCACATTTTTAATCTCTGATGAAGCACAAACACAATGTGCGAAATATTGGATGGAAAAATAAAGAACTAAATTAAATTTTGTTTTTATGCTGAATTCCCCAATAATTAAGTCTTACATTGAGTTTTTCAACGGCAAAGACTCTCTCTTTTACTATATAAATATGTAGTAAATTTAATTCTGTTATTATTTCAACAACAATAGATGGTACTTGAACAAGCTTTCATTTACTTTGGTGATTCAACAATATATTTTTTTTGACAATAACACATGACATTTATTTTTAAAGTAATTGAATCTCCAAATCTAATGAAAGGTTTTTCAAGTACCATCTATTGTTGATAAAATAATAACAGTATTAAATTTACTTATATTTCTTCATTGAGGTAAGTTAAAATAGTTTATTAAGGCTTATGTAATATTTTTTTTATACAAATTGTGCACTTACTTCTGTAGTTTTAGATAATGTAATGTGTTATTGTTTAATTACAATGATTGAAGTACTCTTCATAATTAAGTGTAAAAGTCCATTTTGGGGTAATGCGGGCCGGGCCGGTCACGATTACCCCTAAAAAATTTCATTTCTCTTTATGTTTTCTTTTTTTTATTGCAGATGCCAGGCACTTACAAAAGAGTAACAGGAAAAAGTAGCTGGACTTCTGAACAGCTTACTGCTGCTTTAAATGCAATAAGAACTGGCGGAAAAACGCGAGAAGTTGCAAGACGCTTTTCAATTCCCAGATCAACACTTCAAAAAAGAATGAAAACTAATAATGTGTCCGATGTTTAGATGGGGCGTCCATCTGTTTTTACAAAAGATGAAGAAGAAATTTTAGCAAAGCAGGTTATAACACTGTCGAAACATTTTTATGGAATATCTCCCACTGAAATTAAAAAATGTGCCTTTAAGTGCCGAAGAGAAGAACTTAGAACATCCGTTCTCTAAAGACAAAAAAACTTCAGGTAGAGATTGGCTCGACGGGTTTCTGAAACGAAATCCCAGTGTTAGCTTAAGAAAACCAGAAGCTACGAGCATTAACCGTATTTCTGCATTCAGCAAAAATGAAGTAGATCTATTTTTCTCCAACCTAAACACTCTTTTGGACAAATATAAGTTTTCAGCGTCTAAAATATTTAATGCAGACGAAGCTGGAATAACTACTGTCCAAAATCCCTCCAAAATACTTGCCGAAAAGGGTCAGAAAAGAGTTGGTTTCATTACAAGTGCCGAAAGAGGACGAACCACTACGATCATGTGCTGCATTAGTGCGTCTGGAACCCCCTTTCCTGATTTATGCGCGTAAGAAAATTAAAGAAAAATGGACCACCAGGAGCATTGTACCGTTGTTCAGAAAACGGGTGGATAAACGAACAGCTATTTACAGAATCGCTCCAACATTTTTATGATTTTGTAAAACCTTCAAAGGAGGATCCAGTTTTATTAATAATTGACAATCACGCAAACCACTGTTCATTGGAGGTGTATAATTTTTGTAAGGAAAGAGGAATAATAGTTTTAACTATTCCACCCCATACATCTCACCGCCTCCAGCCACTGGATGTGACATTTTATTCTTCTTTGAAATCGGCTTATAATGTTGAATGTGGAAATTATCTAAGGAGCCACCCATGTCAACGAATAACCACTTTCGAGATAGCTGAAATTTTCCAAAATGGCTTCGAAAGCACGGGAATTTTTCCTGTAAATCCAGATAATTTTCCTTTGCAGGATTTTGCTGCCGCTGAGAGTTTTATAAAAGAAAGCAGCCAGGAAGATACCACAAACAAATCTGTTGAGGAGCAGAGTGCAGAAAACGAGCGACGAGAGGCTGATGTACATGGTGTTACATTTGCTAACATAATCCCTTTATCAGGGTGTTCACGAGACACTACAGTAACCAAAAACTGTAGAAAGAATGACAATAGAAAACAGCATTCACAGGTTTTAACTTCCACACCTTACAAGTCAGTGTTAGAAGAGAAATATACTAAAAAGGAACAGAAGTTAAAGCAAAAACTTGATAAAGGCACTAAGCGTGATTTATTTAGTGAAGATGATGTCGAAGAAATAACTTTGGCTAATAGGATTCACCCCAAAAGAAAATGTACTCGCCAAAATTCACACAAACCTGAAGAAGACTCTTCTAGTGAGTGTAGTGAAGATCAAGACAAAGACGTACATGGTGATATTTGTCTCACAAAGAGTGTGCAGACTTTGAAGGCAAGATATATTTGTGATTTTTGTCGCTAATTATACGTAAATGGAGATAATTAGAGCCTAGACCACAATTGCACCATGTTTGTGATGAGGGCCATTTCAGGCAAGAAAAACAATTACTTTTCTTTTTACTTTTTTTTTAATTATAGAATTTTGTTCCGTATACTTCAAAGTATTATTTGACTTAAAACCAAACAAAAAAAAAATATAAAAGCGCACGAAAAATACACAAAACTGCTTAGGCCGCCTCCATTCTCCCCCTTTCCCCTACATGCAGAGCAATATTTTAAAATGTACATATACATATAATAGGTATCATGTAACATTTCGGACGGTAAACCACATATGCACGAAAACTTTCTTCAACAGTACACGGGAATTTTGTTACATTGCGGTTGGTATTAAAAGCGTCTTGTTTAAGATTAATAGCTGAAAATAGGCTCCGAACTGTTTTCATTAACCCCATTTTACGATATCTTTTTCATTTTATAATTCGAAGCTGTTATAATTGATATAAAACACACACCATCCGACATCGCAATA
Organism: Amphimallon solstitiale; assembly: GCA_963170755.1. Taxonomy (NCBI): domain Eukaryota; kingdom Metazoa; phylum Arthropoda; class Insecta; order Coleoptera; family Scarabaeidae; genus Amphimallon; species Amphimallon solstitiale. Next base: position 106,184,040 of record OY720678.1, read on the forward strand.
TTTTACGTAAGACACGAGCTAATCTGTTTTGTTTTGTTTAAATTAGAACTCCAAACACACTTTGAATTTCATAGTGTCGCCGAAATCAAACATGACCTTCCCCAGTTGAGTTGAAGGTGTATATTAATAACTCACCTATTTTAAAACACTCCTCTCCAATAACCAACCGAGAATATCCTTGGAAGTTACGCGATATTTTCTTTTCGTAATTCCAGCCAAAATATGTTCACAATTTTATCAGATATGAATTATACGCGTACATTTTTGTTAATAATAATTTTTCTGTGTACAACTTATTAGATTTTACCTTTTATTCACACATACATACGTTAATGATAGAAATCTTTAATAAACATCATTATGGGTTAAAAAAAAGCACGATGAATCAACGCACAAACATTTTTTGTTAAAAATAAATGTGGATATACTATTTCAGTGTGATTAGTAATTCTTAAAATAGAAAAAATATTAACGTTTAAGCTTTCTATCACACAAATTTCTCACTATATATGTACGATTATACATATATTTCTATTAATAGCAAAGAAAACAGATGACTCAAAACACATTCTTATGTTGTGAATATACTACTTTATTTTGTACAGGTCATCATACATATATCTAAAATCATGGTTATTAATTTCTAGCTAAATGTCCTAATATTACTTTGATATAAATCCTTTAAAGAAGATATATACCAAGAACGATAGAAAAGGTTAATTGGAAATTTCAACTTAAGTAATTTTTCAAAATACTTTCTAACTATGTATTCCGATACATATTTCAACATTGATATACAATGAAAAGTGGACACTAACTTGACGAGGAACTACAATCGTCCAAATTTCATATTAATTTCATCAAATAACGGGTGCAACGAAAGTTTTCGGACTATTTTGATTGAAAAATGTTACACCTTTGGAAAAATTTACTGTTTAGAATTTTTCACATAACATTTAACATGGTTTGTACTTTGTGAACTTAACATTACTAAACATTAACGATTATAATTCTTCAATGTGGCGCAGTTTTGCTCGAACGCGAAGTTTAGTTCGAGTCCTGTTCCTTAACCCTCTCATGCATAGAGTCCACTGCAGTGGACACATCGCCAAAAGTCAAATAGAGATTCACATTATATTACAGAACTCTGTAAAATGCATGCAGTTGTCTTTTACACTTGTATTTTGTTGGTAATATTAAGCGCCACCTCTTAGAATATGGTAGAAGTATGAAAAAGACAGGCATTTGTGTTACGACCTCACGGTGAAAATGGACGACAATTCTTTCCCTGTAATTTCGGCCAGATCTTTTTACGGAGGTGCTAGAAAGAAGGTAAAAAATAATACACATATAATAAAATACTTCTAAAATATGATAGTAATGGTTCCAAAGCAAATTTTTTTTGTTGGGAAAAATATAACCAACAAAAATCCGCTGTCCACCGTAGTGGCCATCATGCAGTTTGTGACATTTTTTTTATTTTTTGTTCCAGACAGTAATTTTTGAATTAGACGACGCTGGTAATGCCGAAGAAACTGAATTAATTGAAGACGAAGAAAATTTCGACGTTGAAGAAAATGAAATTCATTTTGATTTGCCTGATGGGTCAGATATCGAATCGGATGACGCTGAGGACGACGACGTAAATTTCAACGGCTTTGTAAATGATGTAACCTCCCACGTGAATACTCAAGAATTTGATGCAGATGATGAAATTCCTTTGGCACAGTTACTTGCCAATAGGAAAAATCCAGCAGGAAAGAAGAAGAAGGAACAGATGAAGTGGAAATGGTCTAAGAATGATAGCATGTATGGTCCGGGCACATTGCCGCCTTTTTTGGGCACGGAGGGCATCAATATTCAAAAAGAGACTCCTGTAGAATTTTTCCTGGCAATGTTTACTGAAGAGATTATTGAAGAAATCGTCTTTCAATCAAACCTGTATGCAAGTCAAAACAATAAAACTCTGAACCTCACGAAACATGATTTGTACATATTTTTGGGCATAAATTTGATAATGTCGTATATAAGATATCCAAGAACACGACTCTATTGGAGTAGTGACATGGCTATACGAATGGATCTCATAGCTGATTCCATTTCAGTAAATAGATACGAGTTGATACTAAGACACTTGCATTTCACAAACAACTTAGAACTGGACCCAAATGACTCTGACAAATTGAGAAAGATACGTCCATTTTTGGATAAACTTCAGCAAAACTTTATCTCTGCTGCTGACCCAGAGGAATACCAAGCAATAGATGAACAGATTGTGCCACTAAAGGGGCGGTTAGGTTTGAAGCAATACCTTCCAAAAAAACCCAAAAAATGGGGCGTGAAAATTTGGGTGCGAGCTGGAGTCAGTGGGTATATGTATCGGTTTGAGATTTATCAAGGTTCTGGAGGTGGAAGGGAATCAATTAGTGATTTAGGAGCATGTGCAGATGTTATACTTCGTCTTAGTGACGACATTGCGTGCCGCAATCATAAACTATTTTTTGATAATTTATTTTGTTGTATCCCACTATTGGAACAGCTGAAAATCAAACAAATATGGGCGACAGCTACGATACGATCTAATCGGCTTGCGGGAGCAGACGAAATTTTAGAAAGCGACAAAGTCATGAAGCAACGAGGAAGAGGCAGCTGCTCTGTTGCATCTACTGAATGCGACACCATTACTATAACAAAATGGATAGACAATAAATCAGTACATGTGGCATCAAATTGTGCAGGCTCGCAACCTCAGAATTTTACTAAGCGTTGGTGTAAATCCACAAAAACTGTTATTGAAGTACCCAGACCATTTTCGGTCCAATTTTATAATAAAAATATGGGAGGAGTTGATCTATTAGATCAGCTCCTGGCACTATATCCTCTTCGACGACGGAATAGGAGATGGTACATTAGAATATTTATGCATTTCCTAGATGTTGCAGTCATAAATGCATGGATTTTATTCAAACGATCTGGAAACACTAAATTAGATCTTTTGGAGTTCAAAGCTAATGTCGGTAGGGCTCTAATAAATATGGGAAATAAAGGATCAAATAAAAGAGGACGTCCACGCTCTGCAACACCGCCAGAAAGCATTTTGAAAAAACGGAAACCAAATCATCATGCACCTACCGAAACAAGAAAAGATGGTCTTGGCCACTGGCCCATATTAACAGACATCAAAAATGCCAGAAGATGTCACTCAGCTGCGTGTAAGAAGAAAACTAAATATTCTTGCAAAAAATGTCAAGAACCCTGTTGTCCTAATTGTATGGAATACTTTCACACTAAGTGATTTTGTGCATGGTGTCCACTGCAGTGGACAAATAGTTTTTCCAAATTTTTGGAAACATAGTATTACGAATAATTTTTTAAATATTTTTCCCATTGTTTCTGGTTCATTACAAATATATATAAAAATTTTGAACGCGTTGTGTTTCATTCCAATTTAATTATGCTTGAGAGGGTTAATTGAACTTCATTTTGTGGTTTCCAACCATTCATGTAGATCTTCTGAGTTAATAAAACCCATAAGGTTTCAACAGGCCTAGCTTGAGGTAGGTTGGGCGGGTTATGCGCACGATGCACCAAAGGTATGTTTTGCGCTTCCAACTATTGTCTTGTCTTTCTGGTGCAATGAGTTGAAGCCAAGTGATTATTTTGTTTCCAGCAAAATGCTCTTGTCTTAAATGTTGACAACATCTTGGAATTCTTTCAAGTTGAGCTGTCGTGTTTTTTGGATACTTTTTTTGTCTTCTATATTTTAAGTTATTTTTTTATTTCTCTTGCAATGGTGGTGTTAGAAACCTGAAAACGGCGTTCTAATTTACGGGTAGACACTCCAATATGGTTTTCTGCAAAATGAAGAAGTATATCTTGATTTCTGGTAGCAGCAAGCTTTCGTGGTCTCCACGCACTCACGAATTGTTTGATACCTTTATGGTACTTAGAGAAATATTTTCATTCTCAAAAAGGTGAACAATTTGCCGTTTAAGCAGTTTGGCAATTAAATTATAAATATGCTTTCATAGAAAAATGACGTGTGTAATAAATATACGATGTAACCATGGTAACAAATAGATAGCCATACTTTACTCTTCAAAACCGTGATTATGTATTCGAAGAAAACGATAGTCCGAAATCTTTCGTTACACCCGTTTCTTGATGCAATACTAAAAAATTAAACTAGTTTACATTGTAGATTTGATCCAATTTGTGCAATTCCAATATATACATATACTATTTCGAATTATGGTAAAAAGTAAATCTCTTTTACTTAACACAAAACCTGGAAGTTGGTGGTGATACAATAATTATGTTAAGGCCAATCTCCTATTCAGAAACTACGTAGGAATAAGACAGAAAAACGGGATAAAAACTGTCATCGTTTTGAGATGAAATGTTGAAAAAATAAATAGAAATATCCCTATTCTGTATCCATTGCTGTTTATAGCATTTCTGAATAATATGCCGAATTATTTACACAATATAAGGACATGTTCATATCATTTCGAAAAGAACGTAGTTAATACTTCACTGAAAGCAATAGCCGAAGCGGCAGAACGGTTAAATGCAAATAAATTACAAACTGATCATCGATGACGAAACAGCAAGTGCTAACTTCTAGAAAAAAACTCCCAGAAAACGTCTTTGAAATTCCTAGGCGTACATATAGACAGTGGAACGACAAAAGAAAGCACGTGGCAAAAAATTAACAAGCGCATATATATCTTCCAATGAGAAGAATGGTGGCCATTGTTACACAAGAGGCTGTGGGGAACATCTGCTGGAAGTAACACGATTTTTATCCTGCAGAACACAGCATTTGCTCTGTGTCTTACAATATTGCGATTCATTCAGAAGTTACTTTAAACAAAAGCATATACTTACGCAAAATATTCTCCATCTCATGTGCATGAATATAGAGCAAGCGGCCATGCAATAGTATATTACATACCGAGGTGGAAAGTGTTTCATTACTGCCGAGAAAATAGGTAGTTAATCGAGGACGCGAGCGTCGAAGTTAACTTTATCTCGAGACAAGAGTGAAACTTTTCACCGAGGTTTGTATACTATTTTATTTACAACCATAATTATTATAGGTATTTATTTGTGATGAAAATTCCGGTAAAAGTTTTGACATATTGAGTTGTCAGATTTGTGATGTTATAGGGTAAGCGTCAAATAATTTTATTTACAATCATACGCGGAATGTTGGCATTTCTGCACATTTCTGCCTTTTTAAAAGTTTGGAAGTGGGACTTTGTTAACATTTACTTCCCACCCTCATTTGAGCCTGTTTCAGGTTTTCGCTGGAGTAGAACAAGCTCTGAAGATGGAATAATCTGAAACAGTCGACAACCGTGGAAACTTCGACCTATAATTATCATCTATGCAGCATGGATAAACAGAAAAACGTAATAGTAGAACTATTATGTAAAATACTATGTAAAACAGAACAAGAAAAAAAACAATAGCGTGCAAGACGATCACTGTCAAACTAGTAATTTATAAGGCAATTCAATAGAAGAAAACCTGCTGAGAAAAGAGACAACTGCAGTCAAGTGTATCTGAGTGAATGAAAACAGAAAGACTAAGTTAATATGGTAGAGAAAAACTCAAAAAAGAAGCAGTGGAGATCCTAGAACAAAATACAAAAACATTAACAATGATGAGCACATATACGATATGTGTTATGCTGTCGCTCTACGAAATTTATTATGTATATTATTGCATTTTATAAATTTAAGCTGAGCTTATGAATGGTATAGAAATATACCAGGAACTATATTCTGAAAATAAAATTTAAAAGGAAAGCATTTTTATACAATTCACGTAGAAGTCCAAACAAAGAGAATTTATGGCACTAAAATTAATACTGAAAAATTATTTGTTATTTTAGCATTTTTTAGCCAAGACAACCTATTAAAGATGAAAGTAAAACTATAACAATCATTTATCTCTTATGCAGTTGCAAAAAACATTAGTAGAACTTCTATACATACAAGAAAAACGAGGAACATATTTAATTATACCATTATGAAAAAGGTGTCGATAACATTCAAGACTTTATCACAATCTTAATATTTGAACACTGAAAATGCAAAATTAACTTATATCTTTATACAGAACACAAACATATATAGTGTGTAAATTGATGTGGTTTCCTATGCAGAAAAATATTTTAATATGACTTTTAGGAGAAACAGATATTCATTATAAACAAATTTGATTGTATCGAAACCCCTGTCAGTAAAAAAAAAAAACAGTAAACATTTAAGAACTTGAAATTATGTCGAGTTGATTTTAAATATGACTAAGTCGGAATGTTACATCAATATTACATTACCCATGTATTAGTCATTAGCCAACGACATTGCTTGACAGTTCAGCTAGGTTTATTTATGAAAAATGTTGACGTTAAAGCCGAGAATCTACCTGGTGGAATGTTATGGTATAGGAAAAGTCTCGTATAAATATGCAATACAGTTAGTTAATGAAAAATACCCGAACGTAAGTGTAAGCAGAACAGCATTGAAGAAATTAATTGATAAATTTGATGAAACGGGATCAGTTTCCGACAAAAAGAAACCTCGCAAAGCGTACAATGATGATGATGCTGTGACCATTATGGCTAATGAATCAGTTGCGGAACATCTTAGGTGATCTTTGCGCCAGCGAGGAAATGAACTCAATATTAGTCATACATTATTGCAAACAATTTATAAAGCGAATGAGCAAGTTGGGTGTCCAGCTTATACATAGTACCTTGCCTGTAAGAGAATACTTAAATTTATACTTTCTTAATAGATGGATTGAACGACATGGGCCAATACATTGGCTAGCTCAGTCACCTGACTGAACTTCCATGGATTTTTTCTTTGGAGTTAACTAAAGCAAAAAGTGTACAGACAAACAATGGGAAATGATTTAAATTATATAAAAATGTGGATTACGGAGAGATTAATGTTGAAATGTTGAACAAAGTTCACAAACAATTTAGAAAAAGAGTTGAAGATTGCGCTGGATATAGAAAAAACAATAAAAGTTTTATCGAAATGACATTTACCTTTTGTCTAACACTAATAATGAAATATATAACATTCGGACTTAGTCATATTTAAATCAACAACTCGACATAATTTCAAGTTTTTTACCTCATCTTAAATGATTACTGGTTTTTTAACTTACCAAAAGGAATTTCGATACAATCAAATTTTTTTATAAAGAATAAGTTTTTCGCCTAAAACACATATTAAGATATTTTTCCTTATAGAACATCACTTTACACAGTGTCAGAGTATATAAACACTTTAGTTTTTGAGCTATATTCAAGACAACACCATTCAACATACCAACGCGACCTGCCCGTTCACTATGTGCAGTAATAAATAAAAGACACGGTGTAAAACATTACAAACCACTAGATTTTGCTACTTCATTTTAGTATGTACTATTCAATATAATTTATATTACTCGCACCAGTTATAGGATTAATTCATTCGAATATTTGAAATCATATACAGGTGTCCCAGAAATAAAAAGACGGAGTAGCAGGTATGTAAAGTCCGAACAGAAACAGGCCCAATTATACCGCAATAACGAAGAAATTAAAAATTTAATTTTCTATGTTGTTTTTTATATAAAAAAATTACATTACGGATCTGGCACAGAATGTATGTTTATAAATACCCGTAAGAATGCTCATTTGTAAATAGAAACGAACACGCATTCATAGAAAAATACGCTTTTATTTGTATGAAACGGGAAAAAAACGTTAAATCGTACTGATTCATATAAAAAAATTTGTTTTTATTTTTAAAATAGGAAGGTTGTTGCTCTTTAATGTGTTTGTGGTCGGAAACAGCTGATTATTATTATTTTAGAATATTCAATAAATCGTGGTAAATATCAAGAATGTAATTATTTTTTTCTAGCAGGTGTAAAATTAAAGTAATTAATGGTTTGATATTTATTATGAAGTAACACAAGTAATATGGTGGTCCTGAAAAGACCGATTGTGAAAGTGAAGCAGGTGGATATTTGGTCAGGGTCGGCGTAAGGCCAATTGAATTCTTTATTATTTTTTTCTGCCGTCTGCGCACGAATAAAGACTTGATATTTTGAGGGTACGTTTTTACACAATCTAGCTTGCGATTTCCGCTACCCCGTCTTTTTATTTCTGGGACACTCTGTATAGTAACTATCACACAAAGTACCTTGTAATTCCCATACCGTTATGCTCTCTTACATAAGCGAGAGAAAAAAAGACAATGCACAAAGTTTCTCCTGTGGAGTCGATGGTTACGTAAACTTAATTGGGATTACAGACTTAAATTCAGGGAGACAACAAAATAGTATATTATGCAATGAGCATTTAATGATGGCTATTAAGACACGAGTAAGAAAATTTCGATACGAGCCGAAGGCGAGTATCGTAATGAATAAGAGTGTCTTAATAGCCATTAAATGCGAATTGCATACACTATTTTTTCTACGACCCCATAATAAAACATTATTTTTTGAACATTCCATTTCATAAACTGAGCGTAAACTTTTCCATACGTTTTTGCGAATTTAGTTGGTAATAAATTGTTTGTGGCTACTGAGGTTCCATAATTTCTGCTGGAGTCAAATTTTACATTTCACTGTCATTATCTCTCATTTTTACTGTTTATATTTTCAAAAAAGCACAAATCTTAACTACTGTCAGATATGAAGTGACCATATTGAATATTGATGAATATTGGAATGTCGCATTCCTATTGGATATAAACATGTATCTTAATGAAAAATCTGTATTCCTATTGGATATAACTTCTATCTTAATGAAAATCTGTATCTTAATGGACATCATTAAAGTACAGGTTCAGCATATCTAATAATACAATTAAAGTATGGGAGTAGAAAAATGTCCTTAAATAACCGTTTATAATAATGGTGACTTTATAGTCCATATTTATATAGGCAATTTTATTTAATATTCTGCCATTTAATTATTATTCTATATTGTTAAGTATATTGGAATATTATAATAAGATAAATCAAAATTTAATAATAAAATTAAAAATCCTAAAAAAGAAATTGACAGTTGAAAAATATTTACATTACAATAAATAGAACTATCTACGTATGTATGATGCCTATCATTAAATTTAGAAATGTATTTATAGCAATAAAAAGTATCAACTATATCAGAAACGTATATCAGCTAAGATTTATTTGTACATTTATTATTAGATTAAATGGTTTACTAAAATCACTTTAAAGAAAGTTTGAATAATTCGTTGTGTATGCTAGGTACTTATTTAAAGTATTTACAGAGACGCATATATATTTGATTTGAATAGACGAAAATTTAACATTCTAGAATATCCATTCATAAAATATTGTTACTACAGTGACTAAATACCCATTGGACAAAAACGTCAGATAAAACCTTCCAACAAACGTAGGCAAACAAATTGCAATATACAGTCTGGAAATAAAGTAACGGATAGAGGCATTAACTTCGTTAATATTCAATTTTTGAAAGAAATCTCGAAGGGGTATAGCGATGTTAACTAAAGGGAATATTTTCATCGCATTTTCAGTTTTTTACTTCATTGGTTTTTCATGTTATGACGTCACCGACTTTTTTTTTAAATGACAACCTATAATTTTTTTAATTGATTTCGATAGCACTTTCAATTCCCTATCCAACAGTATAAAGATTTTAAAATGTTATATTTGAAAAAAATTGAGAAAAGGAGTCTTGAAGTTCAAATATTAAAAATTCATTATATTGGCAAAATAAATTTAATTACCGGTGCCTAAAACAAACAAGAAAATGGGTGTGCTTAAAACCACACAGCAGAAGTGTAAACTTCATCAAGCCGAGGTTAATAATACGAAATACACGCGTATAATATTCAGTAACGTATTAAATAAAACGTATTCGCACATTTATTATATTTACACATGTACACACGCGTATAATATTCAGTAACGTATTATACGACTGATGCGTCATGCTCTTCCATGTAACGGTCGCCGAACGAGTATAGCAGTGACGTATGTATATGTATAAATAGACGATATGATTAATCGATTACGTGTCCCGCGTTGGTCTGATGCAACGTGCCGGCGTCATACATTGGTCATACCCGTTCGGCTCGGGTTCGAATCTGCTCGGGGACATGAATTTATTTATTCATTTAAATTTAAATTTAATTGAAATTAAATACCTCTATATGATATATTTATCTTGTTCCCTTAGTCGACTTTACCCGAACGAGCGTTACACATATCCGAGCATTACACATATCCAAGCGTTACACATATTCGAGCGTTACACATATCCGAGCGTTACGCATATCCGAGCTTTACATATCCGAGCGTTGCAGGTCAGTCTTGTTCACTGCCTACAATCAGCGCAACGCGCCTAAAGAAGTTTACACTTCAAAAACAATTAGTTGCGGCTGTCATAATAAAATAATTTGTCAATGATATATTAAAGTAAGTGTTATTTCTCTTTTCTAAATTAGAATAACTTAATTTTGACCCAGAATTCGACACGAAATTGGATTAATATCAGCTCAAACTATTCAGAATGTGATAAATGGGTTATATAATCATCTTGGGTATCGTCAGATGGTACAGGGTCGCCATTTTGAACACATAATGGAAATGTAATTTAAAAAGTGTTATTTTATGTGTGATGTTATCGTTACATTTTTTTCCTGGTTAATAAATTTAGTTTTAATGTGAATATTAACTTTGAATGGAGTAGATAGTAAATTTACAATTCGGTTTTTCTAATTTTTTTGTGAAGTGTAAACTTCTTTAGGCGCGTTGCGCTGATTGTAGGCAGTGAACAAGACTGAGCTGCAACGCTCGGATATGTGCAACGCTCGGATATGTGTAACGCTCGGATATGTGTAACGCTCGGATATGTGTAACGCTTGGATATGTGTAACGCTCGGATATGTGTAACGCTCGTTCGGGTAAAGTCGGCTAAGGGAACAAAATAAATATATCATATAGAGGTATTTAATTTCAATTAAATTTAAATTTAAATGAATAAATAAATTCATGTCCCCGAGCCGATTCGAACCCGAGCCGAATGGGTATGACCAATGTATGACGCCGGCACGTTGCATCAGACCAACGCCGGACACGTAATCGATTATTCATATCATGTATTTATACATATACATACGTCACTGCTATACTCGTTCGGCGACCGTTACATGGGAGAGCATGTCGCATCAGTCGTATAATACGTTACTGAATATTATACGCGTGTATTTCGTATTATTAACCTCGCCTTGATGAAGTTTACGCTTCTGCTGTGTGGTTTTAAGCACACCCATTTTCTTGTTATATTATATACAAAGCCACTTTTATAATAAAAACCAATTTGCCGTCAACTTTTCCATCAAATTTATGTGACTAAATTCGTTTAATGAATTTTTAATATTCGAACTTTAAAACTCTTTTTCTCATTTTCTTTCAAATATAACATTTTAAAAATGTTATACCATTAGCTAAGGAATTGAAAGTACTATCGAAATCAATTAAAAAATATAGAGGTTGTCTTTTAAAAAAAAAAGTCGGTGACGTCATAACATGAAAAACAAATGAAGTAAGAAACTAAAAATGCAATGAAAATATTCCCTTTAGTTAATATCGCTACACTCCTACAAGATTTTTTTCAAAAAATGAATATTAACAAAGTTAATGCCTCTATCCGTTACTTTATTTCCACGCTGTATATTCAACTAATTTCACGATTTTCTATACTATTTGTAATGTTTATTATGGATTAATAACTAAAGTTATTATTATTTACAACAACATTCTTTGAGAAAAAACGTTTACGAAGTATCTGCTTTAAAATTAATCAAGACCACAATACTTGGTAATTATTTTGCAATGTTTTTAATATTAGAATAATTACATCAACAGCCGTTATATTGACCTGGTTTTGTAACATAATTTGTCGGTCTGACCCATATCTTCAGCTGTGCGTCAGGTTAAAATCTGTTGGAAATAGTTGAAATACTAAGAAAATTCGTTTATTTTTCGGCTAAGTGTCTATTTGAGTAATGTTTAATCGTTTACTGTTGCAATAAGCACTAAAAGTACAATTAATAAGAGGAAAATGACAAACTAATCTAAATAAACTATTATAAAAAGGAAATAAATATACATTACTTTTAGTCTGTAAGATAAGTATTACAAAAGAATAATAATAGATACTAGATTTTTAACTGGGTTTTTTATTTCATTATTTTTCTTTGACTTTCATGTCCATCCCACTTTGAACAATGGATTCCCTCTTATTCAATAATATATTATATTAATACATATTTCAATGTATAAAAGAGTAGAAATGAATGTTTGTTTGAAATTAAAATAGAGTTTATAAATTATGAAACTACTACAATTACATAAAAATATTTACAACTTTTAAAATAAAAAAATTATAATATAAACAAATTCTTAGAGATTTTATAAGTAAGGATCATACGTCCCCAATTTTCCGGGACAGTTCCGAAAATTCAGTCCCTGTCTCGAAAAACAGTATTCTGAGAATGTAAAAGCTTAAATGCATATAATTTACGTAGTGTAGATTGCAAACTGAGAAGACAAGCGTTAAGGCTGTTCATACGGTCGGAGTTGTGAAGACGCGCAGGGGTTGTGCTGCCAATTGATTGTGCCCTTACTGCAGGATATTTCTTGACGAAAATTTGTCTGTAATAAAAGGAAAGTTGGTTCTATGCTTCTATAGAATTAGATTTTCAATAACTTTCCCCACTTAAGAGAAATTCTAATGTAAAAATGTGCTGAAATGACTGAATTCTAACGTGTCTCTAAGAAAAAATTTGAACTTTATCGAGAAAGTATTTCTATAGAAGCATAGATTTGTCTTTTGCAAATATCTTACAAAAATCAGAAATAAAATACAACCAATTCTGCTTATTTAACCCACTGGAAATTGGCGCTGCATAGTGCATTTTAGCTTCAACTACCGAATGGGTGGAGACTCCAAACTGAACGTATTATAATTATTCTAGGCCCTATGTTTTAACTGAAGCGTTTTATTCTTATACCATGTTATAGTAGAACGCAGGAAACAATCTACTTTTGTCATAAACGAAAAATAATGCCGTCTGTATTTCCAATTTCATAACAACGAAAATAATTTCCTTCTATATTACTAAATTTATAATTTTATTATGCAGAATATATTATATGTATATAATAATTACAGGATTATTTGAATGATTAATATTAATTAAAAATAATAATGTTTGCGCTATTTCAACGAGTTTTACTAGAACTATTAACATCGGATGTTGGCTTACATGAAACGTGGTTTGAACTTCGCTAGTCATTTGATAACATTTGACAGTATTACAGGTTACGGTTCTTGGTTATTTTGTTATTTATTATCACTAAAAGTTCTTTTTCCAACTAACGATGCCTACCCACAGAAAATACTGTTTTATTTTTGACAAAAATCTAGTTAATTTACTCAAAGTAAACTTCAGAATTTTTGTCATCGATCATAATGAATTTTGATCACGAAGTGGCTTGTTTTGTGCGTTTTAGTATACCTAAGGAGAAAATATTTCAAGAAGGGAGTTTTAATTATGGGTAAAAAATATGTCTAAAATTTAAGTATTTTGCATTGTTTTAAATATAAAAACTGTATTCTAATATAGGGTACAAGTGACACCTACTTCAGCTTCTGCATCCTTTAGAGAAGTACTAGGATGTGCTGTAAAGTAAGCAAGTGCTGTTTCCTCCACATTTTCACTATCACAATAGGTTTTCTTTTGGTTGTTTTCGGCAAGAATGGTCCGAAGGAAATGCAATTTTTTAAAAGATTGCTTAAGATACTCTTGGTAGGTCTTGACCGATTTGGATATTTCTCTGCATAAACACGACATGTCCTGTCGATTACTCTATTACATTCATCACATGTTATTAAAATTTAAAAACTCTTCGTTATTAAATCCAGATCGCGACATTATTATTATTATTCAAGTATTCAGAAACGGAAGACAAAGAAAGCGCTGAATAGCACTAGTAAATACCTTACTGATGACAGGTAATATGATTGCAAATTGTTTTTATTTATTCACATAAATTTCCATAGCCTAACTGATTATACAAAATAAAACTTTAAAGGAATTGATACATTTTCCAAAATAACTTTGAAACTAAGACGTTTAGTTATAGGGAAGTAAATACATACTGTCCCTAATTTTGAACGTGCAATCCAATAAAGTTGAAAGAATGTAGGTTGCTATTAAAAAATAACAAGATACTGATGTTTTCTGGATGAAATGTTTAACATGGTTTTCTGATCACCCTGTATTATTTTGAAAAGTTTATAATACCACATTTGAAGCAGTATACTTTCCAAAACGATTACCTAAAATTTTAAATATGTGCATGCATTCAATAATTGGGAATGTTGATACGAGTAATAGTCTGCAGCTGTCAATTTTTTTACAAAAATTGAAATACTTCAAAAATGGCTAACTTTAGAGGCAAGTTTATCTGACATGCTATCCTTAAAATTAAGTTAGAAATACGAATCAATCATAAAAAATGGGGTATTCCATTTAAAATAAGGAAATTGATATCCATTTCCGGTGTAACCGGAAGAAGCAAAAATTCAAAACTATTTTAAATCGAAACAACTTAAGGCGAAAGTAATACTTGCGAAATTTCAAAACTCAACTCTTCTTAATTTTCTATATTGTTCTAACGAAATCTCGGCGTGATATACCCTGTATAGGATTGCAGATACCATGTTAGAAAAGTAACTGAAGATGCGCATGACAAAACAAAGAACCCTGCATGCTTCAGAAAAAACGCAAGTCATATATGCTTTAAAAGTAAGGTTCCCATTAAAAACTACTCCCACAAGTTCTGTCTTGCATGCAAGGGACAGTCATTAACATTATATGAAGAAACAAAGGGAGGCGAAGGTAAATATACTGAATCTTTCAATGATTAATTTAAGATTGTAATTGTAATTTTATACCAGATTGCATTGATGTTTCTCTGTATCTGCAGTGGTAGATATTTTTGCTTAGATTCTGATATCATTAGCGTATACTAAAATAAAGAAATCGATTTGCAGAAGTAAGTCATTTATATACGTAGACTTACAAAAAGCATACGACAGCGTACCACTTAATTTACTTTGGAAGGCTTTGGAGAATACAAACATAAGCGTTCAGTTAATTAAAGCAATTAAAGAGTTGTACGACAATAGTGAAGCAAAAGTCAAAATAAAACAAAGACTGACAAAAGGGTTCCAAGTGAATAAAGGTCTTAAACAAGGTCGTTGTATTTCGCCAACGCTCTTCAAGATTTATTTATAACAAGTCCTTAAAGTATGGAAAAGAAAATGCCAAAACATGGGAATTCCATTAAATGACACCATTTTATACACCTTGTGTTTCGCCGACGATCAAATTGTAGTGGCCCAGGAGTATGACGACTTAGAATATATGACTCGAAAACTGATAGAAGAATACAAAAAGTGGGGTTTGGAAGTCAATATAAAAAAGACAGAGTATATGTGCATTGGTGGAATAAAACAAGATCTAGTACTAAATACGGGACAGCGAATTAAGTCTTGTGACGAGTACAAATACTTGGGTCAATATATAAAAAAGACAGAGTATATGTGCATTGGTGGAATAAAACAAGATCTAGTACTAAATACGGGACAGCGAATTAAGTCTTGTGACGTGTACAAATACTTGGGGCTAAAAATAACAGCGGACGGAACACTAGACAGAGCTATAAAAGACCGAAATGTACACGGAAGAAAAGCGATAACTTTAATAAATGGAATACTCTGGGACCAGAGTATATCGAAACAGAACAAAAAGCTCATATATAACACCATAGTAAAGAGTATTGTTACGTACAGTTCAGAGGTTTGGCCAATCAAGGACAGAACATTGTCCGCTACGGAAATGGATTATTGGAGAAGAGCAGCGGGGAGATCAAGAAGAGAACGAGTTACAAATCAACCAATAAGAGAAATTATGACAGTGGGTGAACGCACGATAGTGGACGAGATAAGAACGAAACAACTGGTATGGTACGGGCATGTGCAGAGAATGGGGAACGAAAGACTACCTAAACAAGTAATACAATGGAACCCAAATGGGCGAAGAAAACGAGGAAGACCACGGAGGAGTTGGAGAGAAGGAATAGACAGCGAAATGAGGTTTAGGGGTCTGGATCACGAGTTGTGGGCGAATAGAAACGAGTGGAGATTGGAAATCGGAAGACGACGGACGTTGTAAAACCGAGTTTGATATATATATATTGTAGTGAATTCTTTAACTGTAATATAACTCAGCTTCATTGTTGTTGTTGTTGTTGTTGTTGTCTGAAACATATAAAAGAGAAAGTCTTAAATTAAGTTTTACACGTTAAATTGAATACTTCCTATAGCTAGGTTATGTTGACATCATTAGTGCATATATTGAGTGAATATTTGTTTTCTTTGCCTGTGCATTATCCATATAAAACCTTGTTATATATATTAATATGTTCTGGATTTCCTTGGTCATCTTTATATTGGTATACTGATTTCCTAAAAAATATAAATACATAAGTTAATATTCTTTGTTTACGTCAAAATTATTTAAATGTTAGAGTCCTCTAGTTTGAGTAGCGAGAAACTGCAAGTATGCAGAATGGCGTATATGCTCATTATTACAACTCGAAATGAGGGGTACAAGCTGATTATAAGTGGTTCAACGTCTATACGAATAGATGTCCCCTCGATATCCATATGTAGAACTAAAACCACAGAGTAATTAAAATGAAAGAAATCAAAAGCGGTTTGTTAATGTTACCATTTTATTTTTAATAAAATAATTTAGTCATGTTATGAACCAAAAGGTATAACATTCTACTTTGTATATGGTAGTATTCTGTATTAATATCAATATAAAATGGTCAATAACATTGATTATTTGTTTATTTACATACGTTTCATATTTATTAAAATTAAAATACGTTTTATTAATTGTTTAATTTATGGATATGACAATGATTTAAATGCTGTTACTTAATATCGTTAAATATCATAAATAAAGGAACAATTTGGAAAGGTGAAGATTATGTGTTCGTATTATAGGGTATATGTTATTAGAATTTATGTAAATGTAATTAAAATAGAATTATTTTCATATTGTAATATAATGGGAATGATATGCAAGTATGCCTTGAAAAATTATGAAAACAAATGAGGACAGGGGAATGCCAGAAAAAAATGGTGGAAGCATCATATTTTTTTGATGGAGAGAAAAATTCTAAATTTCATCATAAATTAATAAACAGATGTATGTACCTTGGTAAATAATAGCCCAGAAATATTAGTGCAGTAATTCGAAAGTGAAAATAAATTGTTCTCGCCGTGTGAAATAATATATGCAGTTCTACTTGTGAAAACTACAACGGATCCATCGAACATCATTAGATTTGGAGTAGAAGTTTGCTTTCCAGTATCCAAAGAAGAACAGAATATTCAATAATCACATCTATAAATATTCATCAGGATTTGGAACTAATTTTTAAGCCAAGCTACAAGGTAAAAAAAAATATAAAAATATACATGTATAGATACTTAACCGATCAAATATAAGCTTATAAGAAGTACTTCATATTGATAGACATTTAGAGGCATACTTACACTCGTGAAAAATGCGAGGAAACAGATATATCTTCTCTTCAATAAAGTTCAAAATTAAAATTTAATCCTTTTAGAAAATTGTTGACCGTTATATGCTTTTGAAGCCATGTTATATATTTATTTACGTAGAATAAAATTTCTTAATACCTTAACAGTATATCTTACTGATCTTAAGTAAGTTAAGTAAATATGAATTTTGATATGAAAACTTGTCGAATTAATTAAAATTCTTCAATAAGTAATAATACTTTAACGTATTAAGAAATTAGAGGTCTATTTTAATAATGTTACCAATATGTAACAATTAAGTCTCGAAGCTTCAAGACAAGAATGTTTTTCAATATAAAATATGAACAGTGATTTTTGTATTTGCAAGTTGTTCCCACATTTGACATTCAATATCAAAATAAATAACCTATAATTTTTGAATTAAAAACCTGAAGTTTATTCTTTTAAATAATTAGAAATCTTGAAAATAAATGTAATAGAGTAAATAATATAGAGGACGGATGCACACTATCACTCGGAGGATACCTATTAAAAATAATTGAACCCACACCCTCATTGAGATTGTATTAATAAATGCGCTAAAAAAATTTATAATAATAAAATAGCATAATATATAGTCATTTATAAATAGAATAAATAGTAAAGAACCTGAATTTAGCCCTAGTGGGCACATTAAGTTAATATAAAATCTTCAGAATAATATCCATTGTAAGTAACAACAATATCTTTTTTCGAGATAGTGCTCACAGATCTTTAAGATGTATCTTTTATGAAAGTGCTTTCACAATATTTGATGTAAGTAGTTGCTCCAGCAGAAACAATACCTAGGTAAAACAGACTATGTTCCTTTATCCTTTTATTCTTGTTATTGTTGATATTTAATATTCGAAGTGTTTGATGTATGTTCCTATGGTGATTTGAGTTAAAATAATCCAAGAAAAATCTTTCTATACCCCAATAATATTATTTTCTTTTCAGGCGTTTGTTTATTGTTTTAAAAATAAGTAGGTGCTATTGTCCAGTGTTTTATGTCCTGGATGATGTGCTCTTCAAAATTGAGAAAGAATGAGAATGGAAAAAGACAGCTTATAAATCAAAGCGGGAGATTATTGTCGACCGAATTACTTATATTAGCTCTATAATTTCTCAGCAATTTTTTGGTAATCCTTGAATGGTGTTGTAAACAAAAAGTTGAGACCTCCTCTAATCCGGTGACGTATTCAAAGAGATGTAACGGGAGGGAGCGACGTTGAACGCTATCGACGTTGGGCGTCCGGACGTACTAGCAGTTAGTATCGAACACCAGTCGCCGCAAACGACTCGATTAGAGAACACTTAGGTCAGTACAAAATTACACATAACAATAATAACTTAATAGTATACATAGTTGTCATCATTTCACATACAATATTGTTAATAAGTGATTTTAAAACAACGTTTCATTCTTTTTCTGCTTTGTAAGTATAAAACATCCCCTATTTGCTAGTTTTCTATCTTCCTTCTACATAAATTTCACTGCTATTAAAATAACGCTTGTTGCGTAACTCAATTATTAGTATGAATACTGTGTGTTATTTCTATACTTAAATAAGTGACTTTCTAATTATTATTTAATCAATTGAAATCTGAAAATTACATAACTACATACAAACTGTCAAAATAAGAAAAGTCAAAATTTAATAATAAAATAAAAGAGACTCAAATTATGTTCTAAAATATCTAAAGACAACGTATTACATCGCATGTGTTTTTCTTTCGGCGGACAGCCGCAAGGTTGTCGAATTTTTCCAGTTTTAATTTTGACGTAGACTTCGAATTTAATAGCGCGATTGAAAAATTTGCAAACAAGGAATTTCGAAGCGAAAGATCGGTGGGTACGATAGGTAGGGATCGGTCTGACTATAACAGGAGCAGGGTCTATATTTAGGTCTGGCCTACATATATAAGATCCCAGGCTCATACTGAATATCATTCATTGCGATTAAATGTTGATTATCGCACGAGGGATATGTTAAAAAATGAATTATTTTATTTACGAAAAAGATCCATTCTACGTATAGCATTGTTATTTGGGCTATGTTCCCCAAAAAGAACAGTTCATGTCAGAATCTCGATCGTGGTCACAAAATGATTTTAGTACTTCATGACTCTCATACCTGTACTGGTTTGATCAAGTATATATATTTTATTAAAAATTGTGGAACGGCAATATTTTCACTTTTACCTATATAATTTTAAACAAAAGTTTTCATGGGAAACAGTATTAACCTTGAATTTTGGCGGTGTGCAAAAACATAAATATACAATTTAGCACGCGCAAATAATTAGCAAAATATTTGAAGCCATTTTGCCAAAATATGTGTTCATAAAATTGTGGAATTCGATTTAATAAACATTAAACTGATGTTATTACCATTCACATATCTAATAGGAAAACTGAAGTACCTATATACAAAGGATATAACTGAATGTTGGAATTGCATTTATTGACAATAGGCGTTAAGAATCAACTATTGGTAAATAATAACATCGTTTGTCAACAAAATGTAAACGTAAACATTTTAATCATTGTGTTATATTGCTAATGCAATATTTTAAAAGGATGTTTTTGTTTTAATATGACTATAGTTTTATCGCCAAAAATTAATTGTTTTCAAATATAAAACTTATTTTCACATACTTACACAGGTACTTTTTCAAAACAATTTTAACCTTGTATTTTCTAAATTTAATAGATACATTTAGAAATGTTTTATTCTTTCAAGATAGTAAAATGATGTGCAATAATGAGATTTCAACAATTATCTTCAAAATATAAATTAATGAATCTAATTGTATGCTTTTTATTGCAAACATAATTACGGACAATTTTCATTTTAAAAAATGTTTCCCTATCTTGGCATTTTGAAGAATTAGAGAATCTAATTTGTACAACGCGTCATTTTTCCAATATTTTTATTAAATAATATACGTCATAAATAATAGGAATAATATATTCTCAGAAAGTAGTTCAAACAATGCAATTTTAATGTTGCATTATTACTTATAAGTACAAATAAAAGAATGTTTCTCTTGTTTTATTCATTATAAAACTCTTAATAGAAACAAACTTATTTATATTATTTGAAAAATAAATCCCTGAAGCTTCGCCAACATTTTGGCTTAGCTCTAACTACCGCTGACAAAGTTCAATTTCAACCGAAAATTAATACAAGATCATGCGACCAAATAACCTAAAATTAGACCGTGTGAATATAGTTCACGTGTATGCGTAAAGCTTGCGAAATACGAATTCCGTGGCACTGTTTTAAGTTAAGGTCGTAGAATTGCAACGCTGCGATTTCGCTACAATGGCATTTCCAGAGAGAATTTGAAATATTTCGTGAATCGTTTCTACTTCATTCATCCTAAACAATTATTTCATAAATATAGCTGCATCTAATGTCTAGAAAATTACTTGAAAATTTTACGACGTGTAGAAATATAGATAATTAGTCAAAAGTGAAAAATTCGAGCGAGGTTCAGCAGCAATTTCGCTCATGACGACTTTTGTAACTATCTCTAAAAATAAATAGACTGTATTACCATTGCTTCAACCAAAATCAGCAACGCCTGTCGACGCCAGTTTGCATACGAATCTACTCAAGACGATAAGACGTGGGTGGGTGTATATTTTTTTGGCTGATCTCATTTATATATAATGAAATTCGAAAAAAAAAACGTGTACCCATAATCTTAGTCAAGTATTAAATTAGAATGTACTAAAGCCAAAACTTTATATTCATAAACAAAATTAAATCTAGTATAAAATATACAAATGGACAGATTTGAATCACGGTCTTTCCATTACAAGAATATGTAAAACTACTGGATTTTAAATTGAAATATGTATTCCCGATTAACGGAATACATTAAAATATGTTATAACAATTAAATATAAAAGGATGTTCAAAAATAAGTAATTGTTAGTTGATATTTTAAATAATTCTGAAAGAAAAACAACAATTTTTGATTTCTTTTTATGTACTATTCGCATTCAATTAATTTTTGTTTTCGGGTTCTAATTAAAATATTAAAAATTAATTACATAACATGTATAATTTAACATCAAATAACTAAATTATTGCGACTTAAACGTTTTTCTCATCGCTTTCCCTTTATAATAAATTGAATAACTTTCTAACATTCAATACTCATCGCCAAATATCTCGACATTCCACTTAATAACTACCGACATCTTAATTTTGATGTATGATATACCTAGCTTTGCTTGAGTTTTTGATGAATTTAAATTTCGAAATATTAAGATCGAATAGTTATTAACCTAAGTTTCACTGTCGGACATGGTAAATATGCATCAATCAAACTACTGTACATCTGCTTTTCTAGTTTCACTCTTACCATCTTCTTGCATGAAATCAATTGAAAATTTTGATACGATACCAGTTTTTAAATAAAGTACATACTTGAAGCGCAAGTCCATTTGGAAATCAGTTTCTATTTAAAGTACCGGAGTTGTAGCAGGATGCAATCTTTACTTCTTGTTTTTGACAGCGATCTGCTGAAGACCTTCCTGGAAATACATGAAAACTTTCTTGATTTATGAACGTATTAAACTATATTACAGACTCTAAATCGCTTACAATTTTCTGGAACGAGTAGCTCCGAAATGTTTGAAAATACTAAATATTTATTCTTGAATAGATCCTATCAATTCACTTGTGCAAATCAAATGCGACTTACTATTTCAAAAGTTACAGATTCAAAGACCATCAGAGTATACAAGTGTTTCCAAAAACCAGAAATCATTCGCGAATCATTTAATAGAATTTTTCAATAATAACTTTATGGTGGTAAAATAAGTTTAGGCACCTGCTTTGGAATATTTTTGACACAGCTTATTCATATTTGTGTTGGTTGCCTTAAATCACCTTCGAAATTATTTTGTGGAATTTTCGTGATTAATATTGGAAGAATTGAATATTACTCATGTGCTGTAATGTATACTAAATGTGGATAGAAGGTTTGAAATTCACTCTTCTTAAGTTTGTCTATAACGAAATCGCGTAAATGTTTCTCTGTATCATACCTCCTATTTTTCAATGAAAACGGGACAACCTTTTGAACCTATTTTGTTTTGATAAACCTTGATCTTGACAGCACAGTTATTCAATGTCATATTATATGGTGGCCTTATTTTTCTGTCCGCTGGTATTTATAGCTATTGTTTTCATTCTTACCATCAACGGCCAACATTATTTTCTTTTAGAAATAATGTCTAATCATCGGAGATTATTGTAGTTATATTTTAAATTTAACGTCTTTATTCAATATAAGTCAAATACCTATAAGACTTTCAATTACACCATGAACACTTCAAACTTTGAAAGTTACATTGGAAGGAAAATAATAGGTCGGTAAATATTGGTTGCTATTGGTTCTTTTCATCGAATTAAGAATGAGTCCATAAAAATATCAATCAAATATATTTGAACGGAATTGTGAAAGAGTTCTTGGAGTTCTTGGCTGCTAAGAAAGAATAAGCAATACATGTAATGTTTCATATATCAGTCATTTTATGAAATTTTGTTAATTCAAGAATATGCCATCAAATACATATGTCAAACCAAATTGTCTAAAGATCAAACTACAGGAAAATTAATTATTCATACGTGCTTTTATGAAAGTACATAATATATACTAAACGAAACAAGCAACAGTAAAGTTAATTATATTTTTGACATATGTAAATTTCAAATAATACACTTCAGTAATCTGGTTCGTCTCTCCTTTCGTTGCAATAATGCACTTAAATCTGTTCAATTAGAAATTAAAGGAACCATTAGAGAAATTAGAATTATTCAAAAATTAAATCAGAAAAATTTAAAAGATGGAAATTGCAAAAACAACCAAATAACCAAGCTTTAGTATATACCGGTCCTTCATTTAAATTCATAATATATTTACGGTAGCTTATTATTATTAAGTTTAATATAACTGTAACAATATAGAAAAATATCAATAATATTATACAAGATGTTGGCAGAATCAGATGTCATCTTAAAATTAGTTCATTAAAGAATGTAGTGTTGAAAATTATTTTTTATCTGAGAGATTACAAAATGGACAGTGGATTTATCCAACTAACCATTGTTCGTTAAATTCTCATCAATACTTTTTTAATCTTGCCAGAGTCACGCTTGTGTTTACAAATTTCGTGTAACGCTGATAGTAATCCAAAAATTTGGCAGCGAAGTACAATTCAAATTCAATATTAGTTGGAAATATCAGGCTGTACTCCAAAATTATATTCTTTTAAAATGTAGACTATCCACAAACTCGGTTTCATTGATTATGATAGAAAAACTATGAATTGAGAATTGAATTGAATTTAATATTGGAAGTGGTTCTTATATAACTTGAATAATGGGGATAGGTTTAATAAGTATTTTCTTTTTTTAATACTTAATAAATAATAAAAATAAATACATTTATTAATCTTACCATGCTACATATTCTTACACATATGTAAACTTAACATTAAATATAATATTAATAAATACATCCATCAACGCCAGCCATATAACCTATACATGTATACGTAAATAAAAAAGGAAGGCATACATACATGGATAAAATTAAAAGGTACGTGCTCAGGCTGACCAGGAAATTTGATCGTCTGGTATTCTGCATATAAGACGGCTTCATTCTTCAGGATATTTAATCAAGCATAATATAATAATATTTTCGAGGCGGTATTATAAACGCAAAAAAAAATTATATTAGGCTAACAATACGAGGGCGTATTTTTATGTTATCTACCTAGCCATTAAACAAAAGAGTGACGATGTCAAACATATTATTGAAAAATTGCTGTCACTGTTTGAAGTACATGTGCTAAGTTGTGTTTAGTTTATGCTGTGTATAGAGATTTGAGACGGTCCATTTCTCGATAAAATGAGTGAAACTAAAGTTGAACATGGCAGCGTAAAAGTCCAAAAGCAATTCATGAAAGAATGGTTGCTGTATATGGAGAAGATACACCATCTTATTTCCAAGTAAAATATTGGTCTAAACTCTTTCGATGGGGCCGAGAGTCAATCAATGATGACCCAAAGTCCGGACGACCCGTTGAAGCTCGAACTGAAAACATTGTGCGAAAAGTCGAAAATTTGGTACTGAACGATCGGCGTGTAAAGATCTCTGTCATTGCCAATGAAGTCTGTATATCCGAAACAAGTGTTCTCAAAATTTTGCATGACGATTTGGGCATGAAGAAGGTGTCTGCACGGTGGATACCCAGATTGCTTACACCTGAACAAAACCTGTGCAGAAAAGAAGTTTCTCAAGAAAATTTGGTCAAGTTGGAGAGGGACAAAACATTTTTATCTCGAATTATTACCGGGGATGAGACTTGGGTATATTACTGGGACCCTCCTACTAAACAAGAATCCATGCAGTGGCTCTCCACCACCAAAAAAGGCCAAGACACAATTTTCTGGAAAAAAACTGATGGCAACTGTTTTCTGGGATGCTGAAGGAGTTTTGCTTATTGAATATATGCCGAGAGGGTCTACCATAAATGGAGAGGCCTACGGAAACACAATTAACACTTTAAAAACTGCTCTGGAGGGAAAACGCCCGCATTCTTATCCACAAAAAAACTTGTTGCTGCACGACAATTGTCGGGTTCATAAGGCAAACAAAGTTCAGCCCCGACCTAGCTCCGTCAGACTTCCTCTTATTCAAAAATTTAAAAAAGCATCTCAGAGGAAAGCGTTTTGCTTCTGATGAAGAACTCAAAGAAGCTGTTGAAGAATATTTTGCGGGGTTACCGAAGCAATTTTTTTCTGAGGGTATGGGGCAACTGGAAAAAAGATGGAATACACTTATTCTATCTTTTTTCCAGTTAGTGTTGAAGGGAGTTATGTAGAAAAATATTTTTTTTTGTTCTCTTATGTGCTTTTTTTCATGGCTAGATAGACAACATAAAAATACGCCCTCGTATTAAGGAGGTGAATCATAGTATTATTTTTAGGGATCTAATATACGAGGGCGGTCCGACAACTATCTAGCCTCACCGCCCGATAGCACCACTATCGCAAAAGCAATATTTTATCGCTTAGAACATTTTTGTAGACAGTTACTGATAAAAACGGACAATATCGGTCGGTGATTCCATTCTTTTTTTTTGGAAGGGAAATCGCGCATCGAAATCAAAGAACGCTTGGATGCTGTGTACGGTGACTCTTCTCCATCGATGGCGCCCGTCAAAAATTGGTTTAACGAGTTTAAACGTGGTCGCACGTCGGTTTTTGATGAGCCACGCCCAGGTGCCCCGAAAACGGCTACCACAGAGGATAACGTAACGAAAATCCACGATCTCGTATTGGCAAATCGCCGATTGAAGGTGCGCGAGATAGCTGAGACGGTAGGCATCTCAAAAGACCGCGTGGGTCATATCCTGCATGAATTATTGGGCTTCAGAAAGCTGTCGGCGCGATGGGTGCCTCGTTTACTCACTCTGGACAACAAGCGCTATCGTGAGACCACTTCAGAGCAGTGTTTAACGAAGTTTAGGTGCAATCTGAAGGACTTTCTGCGTCGTTTCATAACCGTCGACAAAACATGGGTACACTGGTACACACCAGAGACAAAGGAACAGTCGAAAGAGTGGACTTTACCCGGGGAACGTGCTCCGAAGAAGGCGAAGACTGTCCGATCGGCCGAAAAGGTGATGGCCACCGTTTTCTGGGATTCAGAAGGTGTGATCTACATCGACCACCTGGAGAAGGGCAAAACGATCACAGGGCTCTACTATGCCGAATTATTGGGCCGATTCGACGCCGAATTGCAGAAAAAACGGCACCATTTGGCGAAGAAAAGTGTGCTCTTGCACCATGACAATGCACCGGCTCAGACCTCCGCCGTCGCCACGGCCAAATTGGTAGAATTAAGCTACGAACTGCTGCCCCATCAACCGTATTCCTCGGATTTGGCCCCGTGCGACTTTTTTTTATTTCCAAATTTGAAAAAGGCACTCGCCGGGCAGAAATTTGAGTCGAATGAGGCAGTTATCGCCACGGAGGCCTACTTTGCAGACCTCCAGAAAACGTATTTTTCAGACGGGTTAGAGAAGTTGGAGCATCGCGGGATCAAGTGTATCGAACTCAGAGGAAATTATGTTGAAAAATAAATCGCCACTTTTCCAAAATTTTTGTTATTCGTTTGTAGGCTAAGTATTTATCGGACCACCCTCATATGCCGCAGGATACCAAACGAGCACTAAAAGTCTATATTAATATTCTAGATAATGATTAACTTACCGAAAAATATCCAGCAAATATCGTTAAAAAAATATGTATGTATTTGGCAACACTTTTCTAAAATTTCAACTGTGATTACAACAAATAAGGTACAACCAAAATAGAACACATGACAACTGTCTAAATTTTATCTCTAAAATATCCCAACATTTAATATCACCAACAGTATGACAAAATCATAGACTACTTTGAGAAAAAAATTCTGTGTTTGGTACTTCAAATATCTTATGTCCACTGAATATTATTAATAAAATAGTTTTTATATTAGGAAAACGTTGTTTATTAGTAATGACGAATGAAAATTGAATAGCGTGCAAGCTTCTTCTACACTCAATAAGTTTGAGGATATTTATAATTTCTTCCTTATTCGCAAAGTAACACACTTCGCAAATATGTCAGAAATTTACTACTACTGATCAAATTTTATAGAACATCTTCTTGCTACATATAATTATTTATTGCATTATTTCTTACATTTACTTTTTGTTACAGAAGACAGATCGAATACCTAAAAAGACGTCAAAATGTTTAAAAACCACTTAGAAATGATAGGCCGGAACGAAACGGCCTCAAAGAAAGCAAAATTCTGGCAATCTTTTGTCAGATCCCTGAAGGGTAAGAATATATAGTATTAAAACTTATTAATCAAATAATACATTAATTCATTCATTACATCTCATCTCGTCTATTATAAAATTGTGCATCCACAACTTCTTTTTAGTTAATCACCTGAAGCAGATAATATCATAAAATAAAATATACTAAAACGTGTAGTTTTGTTAGAAAAAATAACAAATCAGTAACAATATGAAATGTAGCATAGGCCAACCTTGGCTGTAATCGTTGTGGAGGGGAGATAGTTTGTGAATCAGTCGAAAAAAGCCCAGTGTAAATAACGATGATTCTAGCAGTGCTTCGCATTTCTTTGTCTGCATATTGCTGTTTACTGACGAAAAGCTAACAACCTACACACACACAAATTTTAGAGCAAAACTTGCTACACCCATATCACATACAACAAGAACTGAGAGACATAGACGATCCAAGTCGGAGCAAATTGCGCTAGCAATTTAAAAGAATAGAATATCAGCAGCCTGATTTCATTGTAAAGATATTATTCACACATGCAAGTTACTTTACTGATAAAAATGTATTAGATTTTGTAACACACCTCACTAGACCGAAGAAATTGGAAATGGTCACTTTCAGAGTCAAGTCTAGACTGATCGGAGATCAATTGATTGAATCCTCCTTACAAACACAAGAAAAAATTGCGATTTTTCGAAAATACACTAATAGATCGTTTGGAGGTGGTGCACTTGTTCATACAATTTGATATCTGGTTTATACATGACGGTATGCTCTACGAAAAAGTTTTAATCTGGAGATGCGAGATGACCTGCACATACCCCAGACTTAAGTCCTGTTGATTTTTTATTACGCTATCAGTGCCGTTAACCATACGATAGCAACTCATGATAGACAATGTGCGTGAACTCCATGAGGAAAATAAAAATAGAAATATTCCAATTTCTGGATACTTGTTTTATCTTTAAATACACGTTCAAGACTGAAGTTTATAGTTATGGACGTTACATGCTTTATTGATTTTTAAGCGAAGTACTTGCTTAAATTATATTTAATTTATTTTATTGTAGTACATCTTGGTCAAGCTGTTAAGCTTTTAGACTTGACAGGAACTATTATAGCCATCTAAAGTAGTTTGTGTGTATAAAGTGTTTGTTAGTTCACGTGTGCGACGTTAAAGGAAAATTAACATTAAATCATTTTCCCAACAGCTAAGCGGAACTGAAAAGGTATCGATCTCATTTCGAAAAGGTTTCTACTATGAGCTAGATATGATCTAATATTGAGGCACCTTTAGACATTCACTATTTAATTGAGAATTAAATGATGGTTGCGATTACAAAAGTGTATATTATAATGTTTCAATTATTTGGTATAGGGTTGGGTTAGGTTCCAATTAGATGGTAGAATATTTTCTTGCCTCACCTCTGCTCCGATAATCTTTGAGTTCAGATATACAGATTGCGTAATGGAACACTTGATATAGCAAGTCCAAAATGCATCTGAATTGCAACGTCGCGTACTGTATCTCCGCCCTCGCTACGTTTAGCGGTGAAGCATTGACCGGCACTATCCCAGTTACCTCTACCCTCTCGTGTCTTTCGTCGCGCTCTCAGTCAACACCACCTATATAACAAGGCCTGACAGCAGAAATGGTGACGTCAGAACGAGTAGGCCATGTTTTATGCTATGCCTAACGGTAGAGTGAAATGTGCTAAATTTGAAATACAACTTACTTTTAAATTTTACTGAAGGTGTTTTTAATTATTTAATCAAATATATGTAATATTGAATATTACCATTTCTTTAACTATTGCAAGATAATTTTGTAGTAAAAGGTATTAAATTAGACATTCTTACATTAATAAGTTATTACTTATTAGGTACCTAACTTATTTTTGTATTACAATATGGCAAGCAGCAAAATGACGGTTAATCAATTAATAAACAAAGCAGGTTTAGTTAAAATACATGTATTTAATATAATATAAACAATATCACTACATAATTTATCTACTATTACAAAATAGAAGTATTGTCTTAACTCTTAATACATAGTTGAAAAAATATTAGTACACAATTATTGTTACATAAATTTAAGAATTTTCTTTTAAATGCATCTCATCCATAAGTAATACAACTTTATCATCTGGAGATAACAAGCTAGATTTTGATGACACATAAGACAGTAGGTCTTCCATGTTTTGCTCAAATTGTGGGTTACATTTATATTTACCACATACTTGCCGAATTGTAGACTCACTTGGCACTTTAAGCTTATTTGACGATTTAAGAAATCTAAAAGCATGTGGAGATATTGAATGCAAAAGCGAAAAAAATACCATTATTTCACAAGAATATCTAACTCTGACCTTTGGTATCAATAAAAAATTTACTTGTTCTTTAATAAAAATCAATTGTGGTACTGTTTTCAGGTATTACAGTTTGTAAGCCATCACAAACCGCACTTATTAAATTTATACAACTTTGTAATGTTGAATAGATTGCAGAATATTTAGAATAAAGCTGATACATTAAAGTTTCAATTTTGTTAATATCACATACTGTCTGTGGAAATTTCATTTCTCCAAGAGAACTGATGCTAACTTCTTTCACCGGCACTGGCATAACACAATCACCATAATGTTTTTAATTTATTTGTATGCAGCATTCCACTTTGGGATTTTGAGGATTTTTAATTAAAATTATATTGAGAAACCTATCGTACTTTTGAACAATCCATTCGTTATTATATATGCAATTGTCCACTTTGTTTAAAAGTTCTTCAAAACTTTTAAATGAAATATTTTCATTGTAATTATTATGTGACTGAATGCTCAGCATTAATGATTTGTTGAGGCTATTGTTGTCCAGTCTTTGTCTACGAGCAGCAAGGCTTTCCCTAGAAACCGTAGGCACTATTGTTGATGAAAGGCAAGATGGACAACCTGGCAAGGTGACAGGCACAGTACCTGAATATGATCAATTTTACTTTAAAGAAAGTAAGAACATAATGCTATAATTACCTGCTATAAGTCTTGGGTATCTTAAAGGACAAGTCAATTGCATCCCAGTTTTTTCATTATACATACTAACACTTCTTTCAATATCCGCTTTTCTAAAATGAAGTTCACATATCTAAAAAATGTTATATATGTTCATAAATCGAAAAAACAAAAAAGAAAACTTATACTCGAGTATCTTTGGTCACAACAAAGTTTTCCCTACTAACAGTTTTTAACCATTTCTTTTGGAGGTTATCATCTTTGGGAAACGAAAATACACTAAATTTATTGCATTCACTATTGTAATTGCACACTTGTAAGGCATTTTACAACGATCTTCAACATAAAGCACAACTGTATTTATGTTTAAAAACAACGTTCTATCTATATTATTAACTATAATAACACAGCAGCAACAATCCTACTCTCTCCTCATCGGCCTACTTCTAGTGACGTCACGCGCATGTATTTCATTAGCTGTCAGGCCTTGTTATATAGGTGGTGTTGTCTCAGTGCGGCCACAGAATACGACGTTGCAATGTTTACTTGGTAATATCAAGTGTTTCATTACACAAGCTGTATAGTATTTTAATAAAGAGAAATCGTTTTTGTACCATATCAGCGCGCAAAAGTATTTGAGTTAGCACCCTAGGCTCATTTCTGCAAACAACGTAGCAAAGTTTTCTAACAAAAAAACATTGTTGGAAAGTTTGTTGAGAATGGGAAAACATGCAAAATACGAATTCTATTCCATTAGAACTTGTGGAAAATAAAAGAGGCATATATTTAGAATTTTTGCGAACCTAATTTTATTCTTGTGTGTGTAGTGAACACTCAAATCAGACAATAGGCAATTGTGGCCAATACTTGACCTTTTTAAAATAGCAGGCATTTCTCTTTTTTGAAAAATTTGGTGTCGATCTATCTATTTCCGTATATTGATGGGGTACGCAGTATATATCTAAATATACATGACATATACTATATAAGTAAACCTATTTATATTTAAATATACTTACATGCGATGCTAAACCAATGTTCGTGTGTGATACATTCATTCCTCACACTCAGCAGTTCAGAATATATATGTAGTATTATATTTTCTATCCGTGTCAGTAAAACTATGTTATTCTTATTGTTAAAGACTACATTATAAACAAAAAATAGAATAATATACGCTCACCGTAAGAAAGCTCAATGCAATTAATGGTTTGCTGTATCTAATTTAATCATATAATTTTTTCAATTGCACTATTATAGAATTTTTAATTTTATTAATTTGGCAGTCAGTTCTTGGTGAAACATATTTTATAAACACTATTTTTTCTACGACCCCATAATAAAACATATTTTTTGAACAATCCATTTCATAAATTGAGCGTAAAATTTTCCGTACGTTTTTGCGAATTTGGCTGGTAATAAATTGTTCGTGGCTACTTAGGCTTGCTCCATAATTTCTGGTGGAGTCAATTATTACATTTCACTGTCATTATCCCTCATTTTTACCGTTTATATTTTCAAAAAAGCACAAATGTTAACTACTTACTTGTAAATTGCAGAGAACTGTCACATTTAATTAATTTTTATATCTGTCAGATATGCAGTCGCCATATTGAATATTGTATGAATATTGGAATGTCGCATTCCTATTGGATATAAACTTGTATCGTAATGAAAAATCTGTGTTCCTATTGGATATAAACTTGTATCATAATGAAAATCTGTATCGTAATGGACATCATTAAAGTACAGGTTTAGCATATCTAATAATACAATTAAAGTATGGGAGTAGAAAAAAATAGTTTTTCTACTCCCATACTTAAAATGTATTATTAGATATGCCGAACCTGTACTTTAGTGATGTCCATTACGATACAGATTTTCATTATGATATGAGCCCACCAGAAATTATGGAACAAGCCTTAGTAACCACGAACAATTTATTACCAGCTAAATTCGCAAAGGTGCATGGAAAATTTTAACCTCAATTTATGAAATGGAATGTTCAAAAAATAATGTTTTATTATGGGGTCGTAGAAAAAATATTGTATGCAACTCGCATTTAATGGCTATTAAAACACTCGTATTAATTACAATACTCGGCTTCGCCTCGTATTGTAATTTTCTTACTCGTGTCTTAATAGCTATCATTAAATGCTCATTGCATAATATACTATTACGTAGTATTTATCTCATAAAATTTTAGAGGTTTTCGAACTATGATGAACAGTAAATTAATACTGAACTACTGTCCCAAACGAATTCTCAACACTCGGCATTTTCGTTTTCGTTATTTATTTAAATTACTCAAAATTTTAATTATTTATTACCTGCCCGTAAACTTTATTAAATATTCATCCAATAAAAATAATATAAATCATAAACATGTAGACTAAATAAACACAAGACATAAATATGGTAACTGTTCATAAAGTTCTGCCACACTGTAGAATTTGGGCTCCATCAGAAAACCCCTAAAGAGTTTCTTAAAATTTGCTAGACCCGAGTCCCGGATGTGTGTTGGTAATTTCTTAAATATTTGACGTCCAGTTATGAGGGGGAGGGGCTTTTCGTGAAATAAATGATGTGATCTATCTACAGCTACGTTATTTCTATTGCGAGTGCTCTAATTATGCTTAACGCGGATAAGAGAAAATATATTATTATAATATTCCTATGGCACGGAAGGGTCTTCTGAAGGACTCACGACACGGCAAATTAAATATTAAGTTAACACGCTTCTGCAAAACAAATACCTTTGTATATCTTTGTATACAGCATGTCTAAAAACATATTGGGGATAGGATATATGTATACTATGCATACCGGCAACAACGCCCAGGTCGTGCCGTCAGTGTTGCCAACTGTACTATAATTATAGTATTTGTACTAGAATTTCAACTCGATGTACTATAAAATTTCAAAATGGATATAGTATCTACGCACATTATACTATAATTTCATATTTCTTACAATATACATAAATAAAGCCACTCGTTGGACAAGAACCATGAAAGTCATGAAACGCCAAATATTTCGAATATATTAGTAACGGGGATTTACGAAATGAAACAACATTTTTAAACATTAAAAATATATATCTCGGCATACATGTCATGAACCTTCTTCATAACGAAAATGTAAAAAAAAACATCCCCATTTAATTACATATTTTCTGACTCGTTGTCGATCATTTAAGATTTCCGCATGTCAATAAATTAAGAGCAGATTTAGTTTTAATGTTCCACTTCTAAAAAATTTAGACTACTTTACTCCATGAAATTCGCTTTCTATTAGTTTTAGAAATAAAAATCCATGTTTACAATATTTCAAAATGCTAAAAGATATTTTCCCTATAATACAGTTGATAAAGAACAACTAATTGATAACGAATGGAGAAAGTTATCTTCAATTTCACAATGTAATAAGAAATGAAGTCGACCGACCTGGGCGTTGTTGCCGGTATGCATAGTATACATATATCCTATCCTCAATATGTGTTGACACATGCTGTATACATAATATGCTCTCCGAAGCTTATCACACACATAATCAATTTGGCTTTCGCTTGACAAATTTTTGTCAAGAATTGTACCTAGGAATTTACAATTTCATGAAATTTCGATAACTTGAATATTGAATATTATGTCGATACTCGAGGGCATCTACGTGTGTTGCAAAATTCAATAATAACCGTCTTATTTATGGTTGATTAATAATTTGTTGGCATAACACCAGTCCTCAAAATTTTGTAGAATTATGCTAATTCTCTTCTTGAGCTATCCTAGATCCATGTGGGACTGCTATTGCTGTATCATCAGCATACATACATAATTAATGAAATTGGTAGATCATTTATCAACAATAAAAATATTACGGGATCCAGGACACTGCCTAGTAGAACCCCAATGTCCATACTTTAATCCCCCGATCTGACATCACCCAGTCTAACATCGATTATCTTTTAAAAATGGAACAATCCATTGGTTTAGTTCTACGCGAATTCCTAGGTTCTAGATATTACTGCATACAAAGTGGCAATTAACGGTGTCTAAGGCTATAGACAAGTCAATCAAAATTAACACAGGGTATCATGTCGTATCCATTTCATCAAGGATATGCTGCGTACAATCTACAACACCAGTTTCCGAAAAGTCATTCCGAAAGCCGTGCTAACAGGGGGCAATAAGATAATGTTTCTTTGTAATTGAATATTTTATTAGCAATAATTTTGTCCATAATTTTAGACACTGAGCGCAATAGGTCTATAGTTTTCAATATTGAAACGATCATTTCTTTTATGAATAGGTATTACAGCAAATGCTTTCAGAGCTGTAGGGAATGTCATCGAGACCTCTGTACTTCTTTTATTAGGTAAACACTTTATAATGTCTATAATATCTCCCGCCAGAAGTCATCAACAATACTCCTAACAGCCATGGATCTATTTTCAGACAGATAAATTACATAACTGTAGTGCGTTTCTTTTTCGAGTTTGATCTTGTTTTTAATATTTCGTTTCATAACCTTATAGTTGTTTGTCAACTCAGTGTTATTTATCCTGCAGCATAGCCAATTAAGTTTTCTAAGGTTATATAGTTCAACTTGTAATTCACTTATTTACTTTTGTAAATTATGGCCATAGTATTATATATGCTGCAAAAGCTGTAAGCGAATCTTTTGCAAAAATCCAACGATTTCGAAAAGACATCATATCCTCAGAGATCAGATTCGAGGTTGATCACAAGCAACCGCTGCTCGTAACAATTTTTATTAAACAACAGTTTTGTAAAATCGTGATACTACTGAAGTGTGCAATTGTTCCGTGAGGCGAGAACTAAAATAAGTTGCTCGCCCAGCAGTTGCTCAGTAAAGAATATTTGCTATGAATAGTGAAATATTAAAGTAAGGTTTTCTTAGAGGAAGAGAGGAGAGTTTGTCTTAAGGCGCATTTCCACTGAGGCAACATTTAGGCGACACGCGGCATGCGGCGAAGACGCATGCCGCACGTAGTCTTTCAATTGAAGGAACATGAAGCGACAAGACGAAAATGTCGCCGCCGCATGCCACTTGTTGCTTGATGTTTCTGTAAGCATGCGGCACTTCTCGACAAGAATCAGCATGTCGAACGATGTTGCCATTATCCGACAGTAAATGGATCGGTGCGGCTTGTATCCGGCGACATGGAATGAAATATTGAGAAAACTACTTTTTTTATTGAAGATATCACAATTTACCAGAATTGTGGAATAATAAAATAACGGAATACAAAGATAACAAATTAAAAAATGATAAGCTGAAGCATTTAGCTGGTAAATACGAATGTAGTGTGATTGATGTGAAAAAGAAAATCAAGAATTTGGGTTTCTGCTTTCCATCGTGAACAAAAAAAACTACAACAATCAAAGTAGAGTGGCTCATCCCCTAACAACAACGTCAACTGCCAGTGATTGGGACGACTCTACGGCAAGTTTCTTTTAATAATGCATAAGAATTTAACAATTATTAATGCATACTATCATTTAATTTATTCACTAGTTTTAATAATATATCTATCCAAATTTTAGTAATATATTTAACTTAGGCGTTAATATCCTGCCAAGGCACACATCCTTCATCTGAATTAAAATATCTCATAAATTCAGTCCTCACTTCTTTGGCTTCAAAAGTTGCCCTTCGTGCTTTATGTTGAAAATTCTGTATGCCAGTATCGCCTTGTATAACTGCCCTCCATGATCCGGGAATAACATTTCCATCTCTTGTTTCGGTGTCAAATACTCCTTGACGAGAGTATAGTGGCCTCGATGTTTTACTCCTTCTCAAAAAATATTTGCGTTTTCAATATTTATCATTAGTGGTTTTCTAAAAACGCGAAATACTGACGCCAGCAACCCAAAAGCATTTTCCACTACCCTGCGAGCGCGTGAATGCCTATAGTTGTATACTCTTTCAGAAGAGCCTGTGTTATGGTAGCCGCTAAAAGGTTTCATAATGTGTTTCTGTAGGGGGAACGCATCATCTGTCAAAATCACATAAGGCGATAACTTATTGCTACCAGGAAGTGCCTGCGGCGGAGGTAATGCTAGGTCGCCTTTTTCCAGTTTCTTATAAAATAGCGTTTCTCGAAAAACACCTCCGTCAGAAATCCTGCCTTGAAATTATAGTTGGCGTCTGCAACGGCCATCAAAACAATACTGAAACTTCCCTTGTAGTTAAAGAACATACTGCCACTGGTTTTTGGGTTTTGAATGACAATGTGTTTTCCGTCACAAGCTCCAACACAATGTGGGTAATTCCAGGCGACTTCAAAATCTTTTGCTACTCTTCTCCACTCATCGTCAGTGCACGGAATCTGAAAAAAATGCAAAACAAATTTATTTGAGCTACTTAAATAGTATTTGTATATTTCTGCAGGACGATTTAATCCCAGAGTCTGAAGATACTGAAAATGTGCCTAAACATGCGACGCCCAACAAACCCGAACGAACGACATATGAAGAGGAAGGTAGAAAATTGTCTGCACCTAGGAAAAATACAAAGAAAAACAAGCGCTCTGTATCTCCTTCGGACCGCGAAGAAGAAACATATAGTATTCTAAAAAATGCGTGTCAAAGAGATGAATTTTCAACGTACGGCGAACATGTAGCAAATGAATTACGAAATTTAAGCTGTAGAACAAGAACAGTCGTGAAGCATTTAATAAATAATACATTATTCAAAGCAGCTATGGGCAAATACGACACGGATTATATATCTAATAATTATACTTTCACACCTCCTGCGAACTATGATATGAGTAGCTGCAGTAGACCACCGTTTCAGCATCCGTTTCTTCGGACCAATCGAAATTTCGTGGCTATGTACAGCCACCTGACAACAGTACGGAAAAATCACGAGAAGAACTTTCGGTTTTTCCAGTACTCTCCGAATTTCTAATTAATCACTCATCACCATAAGAAGTGACTTCCAAAATGTAGTTATATTTACTTTTATGAATAATAGAATTTTTAAAATAATAATATTTTACTTACCTTGACAAAATCATGCAAAATGTCAGTCAGAGCTCTACATACTTCCGGAATAATTCTTGAAATGCTTGGCTGAGAAATCCGGAAGAGATACATAAGTGATTGATAACTATCACCGGTTGCTAAATATCTTAATTTCACTAATAGTCTTATACGAACTGGTATTGCCTCACGACAGTTGGTATCAAGTTTTTTTATAATCGGTGAGAACTTTACTAGTACGTACTCGAAATCCTCCCTACTCATTCGCGTGAAATTTCGAAATAAAGTTTCATCGTCAGCAATCAATTTGTTGTAAAAATCATTTTGAGCTCTTTGACCACCAACATATAATTGCCGCTTCCACCACCTTGGCTTTCTCCTTTTTTTCTTATTAAATGTTATTACCAAATATACAGCGGCTGCAACTGTTTGCAAAGACATAATGCAACAAACTGAAGTCGCCTCAATGGAATTGGTTTAGACGCATGCTACAATCATAGACGACAAAGCGCATGCGATACTGTGCGTCAAGTTGCGCTTGCGACATTGTTCAACTTTGTGGCATATAGTCGTACACCTAGAAACATGCAACACCAGATGACATGTAGCATGCTTCATGTCGCCCAATGTTGCCTCAGTGGAATTGCGCCTTTTAGAATCATTAGGTGGACGTGTGTAGCGAAGTTTTTTACATAAAATATTGTTACAGTATTTCCACCTACATTTTTTTCTAAAAATAAGTGTAAAGAAATTTAAGTGTGTCTTCATCAATTATTATCATCTCAGTATCAAATAATATACTTTTTCACTTTTTACAACATTCTTAATACATTAATCATCATAACTGTGTGTTTTACAGGATCCGATGACATTCGCGCTTCAGATAGTTACAGGCCACGCAGTCTCTTCAGACCACTTAGTGACTATCCTGAATTCCTGTCCACATGGCCGTATGGCAAATCTATCTACGACGACCCAATCGCCGCCGCTGACCGCATCACCGTACCCGGCTACCGGTACGATCCACTTCATCGTGATACCTACGGCTACTCACCAAGGGCCATCTTTCCACACAATTACTCGTCTTCTTTAGACAGGTACCGACCGGGTAAGTCAGGTCGCCGCTAAACAAATACAAAAGCCGAACCTCTCCGGACAACAACCAATGTGGGAGTGCAAAAAATATATAATCATTAAAATAAGCCAATAAATGCGCCTGGTGTAATATTTTTAAAGACCTTTTCTATTGAAACTAATCAAATCATTCTCCTTTGACATTTCAACATGAAAAAAGTTAAAGGATTTACTCCAAATTTTTTTCTCAAGTCAAAAGCTTCCTTACCCTTATGTATTAAGTAAGGGTAATGAAGCTAAAAATATTTGCAAATACTCTGTAATTAACCCAATCAAATCATTATATTTAAATATATATTATATAATAATTATGTACCGCTCTATATATACTATTTGCATACATATAAATACATGTTTTTTTCTATACTTTATTATATACATACATATATCAAACTCGTTTTGTAGAATTTTAATTAATTCGTTTTTGACGTTCTTTTTTTGTGGAAAAAAGAGATTATTTAGTGATGGATTTGTAAATATAATATATTGTTTATAAAAAGAGTTTAATGGAATAAACGACTTATTAAAGTATAATTTTTTACTAAATTGCCCACGCAAACGCTTGAGTCGTGTTTTCACATTATTTTACATATCGTATACATATGTAATTCCTCGTTTGTTTTTTTTTTTTCAAGAAAGAAATATTTTATTTAATTTGTCTTTGTATAAGATGATTACGCATTTATTTATTACTATTACAACTAACGTTTGGTGTGCTTGGGCCGCTTATTTATTTTACTTAACCCGCTCCAGCATTTGCCAGGGCGATAGATTCGTTTATTTGTTTACCCGCTTAATCACTCTTCTCACATGTTAAGGTTATATAATATTTACCAGTGCTGATAATTTCGCAAAGTGTCTGAATTACAGTCATCATCAAGCTTACTAAACCAATCTCATAACATCATTATCTTAACCCAATAAAACAACACTTAACAGATGGTATAAAATAATTCTTTTTGATATCAATTGCGTTAATTTTTTTCTTTTTTTACTTTAAACAATTATTTATTAAACGCTAAGATAAAATAATAGATAAGCTGTGGATTGACATTAATAGTATCGTTTTGCTTAATATATAGGTGTCTGATTTATAAAGTGCTAAATTGGCGAGGAATAAATACAGGCATATCAAGAAAAAAATCACCAGAAAGTCTTTTGAGTGTTCACAGTACTTAATACATTGAATTAAGTGTCGCTGTGAACAGTATGTATTGATGGTACTTATGTCGTTTGCAGGCCTTACATTAGACTAGCGCTCTTAAAAAAAAAATCTCAAATGTTTACAGGTATACCTCGTGTGTACCAAGAGCTTTCAATCGTATATAATTAGGGTTATGTCGTTTCTTATACTCGGAGCGTATGCATAAGTCGAATTTGGGCTAATGTATGCAAGTATATACAGTTTACAAGCGATAGAAAAAATCGTCAATTCACATACGTACTTGTCAATTATTTATGTTTAATTTATTGCAACTATAGTAAAATATAACTCCTTAATCCATTGATGAGCATTTGCATTTCTACCAGTGAATATCTCAATCATAAAATCCTTTGAAATTTTCCCTAAATTCTGAGTTTCAGATTTACATTGTTTTTCCTCGAGTAATTTCTCTAATAGTTTTCCAAGTTTTGATTTGAGCCACTTGGTAAAGATTTACAATCATTTGTATTTTCCATAGTTTCTTCCAGATATAAATCATTAAATTGTAAATTTTGTTCTTCATCCAAATATATCTTTGATATCTCGTCTGTTAGAGTTAACCATATTTTCTTTGTCTGGTATCTTTTATTTAATGTTTTTTTTTATCTTGCTATAGTTTGAAGTAGATGTAATTACTTGGTGTAGACTTGCAGGTTGATATTCAGCCGGTATACCAAAAATCTGTCCATTAGGTGTACCTATTGAGGTTATACAAATAATGTTTGATTTTTCATCTGCCGAAGTTTTCACCGCAAAATCAAACCTCAACTTCTCCATATTTCTTGACATATTTTCAGTAAATGTTGTTTTATAATAGATACTATTTAAACTCTAATGAGTAAAATAAAGACCAATTGCGTTTTTATGTAACAAGAAAATTTATTAACTAAGAAACATTGTTCATAGAAAGTTTTTCCACTTTTATCTCACAGAAAAATTTAATTTACTCACCTGTAACAACAAAAAAACAACATTTAAAGTCTCTATTACAGGTTTAGATATTTCTTTTACTATAGTATTATGTTGGTAAAGTTTTTTTAAAAGTCTCACTGTCAAACCTGACATTTATAAAATTCTATGGTTACTCAGCCAATATAAATCAATTAAGGAAAACGATAATAGTAATTTAGTATTTTTCTTTACATATACATTCCCGGATTTTACTTATTTACTAAAGCGAATTACAGGGATCACGTACCTGGATTAAAAATAATACAAAACACAAACACTAACAGGCTATATAAAATGTATCTTGCGGCAATATATGTATGTAAGTGCTTGCACCAATTGGTGTAAGCAGTTACATATATTGCCTCTACGGACATATTACACAGTAGTAATGGTACTTGTAAAATTCATTAGTTGATTTTGGTAAAGAACGAAATCACATGCCTCTATTCTTGTCCAGTCTTGGTTTATATCTTAGTCTTGGCATTGAAATAGTTCTCTGGTCTTGTAATAATTTTCTCCATTCTATCTAAAGCGTTCTATGATTCCCTTTCCATGGACTTATCATGTACTCTTCTAAAGATTTCATAATCAATTTTTCAAAATATGATTAAACCACAATGTTTTTTCTTTTGTGGTGTGGCCTGCGTATAGGCCTCAAAGTTAACAAAGCGGACTGCTGAAGTCATCGAGTCTGTAATTATTTTATGCAAAGTATTCTAACATTTTGGTACATCACCTCGATTCCATTAGAAGAAAAACCATGAAGTCCACGACAGCCGAGAGAAGCACAAAGGGAACCAATCTCCAAACGATGTTGGAACTTACTACACCAAAGAAAATTAAAACATTGATTTCCACTGTAGCTTTAACACACTATCACTCTGTCCGTTTATCCTAATCTATATTTTGCTTTCATCTTTATATATGCGTCCTCAAAGATCTATATTCGAAATTTTTGTCGACCGGCACACTCTAACATAATAGTCGCTCTCGATTTGTACGAATTTGTCCCAAAGGTACTAGAAATAGGTACTGTTGCAATAGGAAAGCAGCAGTTCCCGAAGATCTTCGAAGCAATTCACCCAAGCAATTCAAATACTACTAGTACTACAGATTTAACAGTGCCATTAGAAACTTCTACTTGTATCCTGTTTTCCAGCAAATTCTCTATCTTAGACCATCGCACTACCCATGCAGGTAAGAAAATTGATCTAATTTATTTTGTTCAATGTCTCTGTCTTTCACATTTCCAATATTTAGGTACATTAATTTAATTTGGTTTCTATTGATGTCTCCACCTACTAGACTCTTCGTTATTACAAAGTATGTGAGAATAATTAATTTACTTTCGAGTGTTTTCAATAATTATATTGGCATTGCATCTGCTGTACAACAGTGATTGAAAAATTATCTGTGTAACTATGTCCTAATAACATTTGTTACATTTTTTATTTAATTACAAATTCCTAAAATTAGGAAAATCTTGATTTATATTCGTATCTACAACCAAAGTAAACCATACTAAATATTATTAGCGAAATTATCACACAAGGATATAAATTCAGAAATTGTAAATATAATAACCTTAAACTACAAAGGAAAATAATATTTTTAATATTTTTTTATCATTCTCAAACCTGTCGATTATATTTTTGTAATAGGATATATTTGTTTTTGAAGTTTTTTTTTTTTTTGGAGATTTTTGACAGGTAAGCATCATTTTTCATCTGTACTAATATTAAGCTTGGCTGTTTTGTCAGTATATCGTTACTAACTCTGTCACGAATGCATTTCTTAAATTTGCTAGATATAATTGCGTTTGGCAAAGAATTATATAGAATGAGCTTTATAAGCAAACGGTGTATTATCGTCACATATTATCTGCACTTTATTACAAAGATAATTCATATATACCTCATAATGTGTACATACGAGGTAAGCGCCAGAAGTTTCCGGCCTGACCATATTCCGGTAATGATAGAAAACAAATATTGGCATTCTTATGTAGCGCCACCTTCTGTGAAAGAGTGGTAAAAATGTTAGATGAGTATCTGGCTCTGTTGCATAGTAACAGTTGTTTGTGTTGGTCGTGTCGCGTTATTTTTCTTGAATACCGAGCAGTGATTAAATTTCTGACAAAACAAAGTTTTAATCCCAAAGATATTAAACAACGCTTGAATGGTGTATACAGTGAAAGCGTAGAAGAAACACCTGCCGGTTGGCCAGTTGAGGCACTTACGGCGGACAACATCGAGGTCGTCAGGCAGGCTACGTTGCAAGACAGGCGTTTGAAGGTCAAAGAATTATCAAAAATGTGTGGGCTTTTTGATATAACCATACGATGAATCCTTCATGAACACCTTTATACGAATAAGATCAGTGCGAGGTGAGTGCCACGATTCTTGTCAGCAATTCAGAAACAGCTACGCGTGACATGTGAGCTATTTTTATTTTAAACGTCTGTCGCTACAACCAGGAACAATTTCTTCAACCCATTGTTACAGGAGATGAAACCATGGTTCTAAAGATCATGGCAACAGTTTTTTGGGATTCAAAAGGAATCCTGCTTATTGATTTCAAAAAAAGAAACACAATTGTTAGTGCACCGTACTACGATACTTTACTGTATAAATTGCGAGACGTAATCAAAGAAAAGAGGCCTAGAATGTTGCGCCGTACTGTTCGCCTTCTGCACGACAATGCTCCTGTCCATAAGGCTACAATTAGGCAGGCTGCTGTGCAGGACTGTGGTTTTTTAGAACTTTCACACCCACCTTACGCCCTCAGCGATTGTTATTTGTTCTGAAAACTGATGAAACACCTTCGAAGAAGAAAATTTGATAGTGATGACGAAGGCAAGAAGCGGTTTTGACCATTGTGCAGAAAAAAATCCTGAGTACTTTTCAGATAGTATTAGAATGTTTATTTCAAGATGCGAAAAATGCATTGAATTACAGGGAGATTGTATTGAGAAATAATTATTTTGTTTTCTTTCTATCCCTTTCAGAATATAACCAGGCCGAAAACTTCTGACTCCTACCTCGTAATATCAGTTTAAACAGTTTTTCATAGTCTTCAAAATTTATTCCTGCTTTATTTCTTTCTTCAACAGTTGCAAATCACATGAATGGTTCTTTGTTGTGTAACAACTAACATATACGACATATTTCTTGTTCGAAAAAACAATCAACAGCACTCTTCCATTTAAAAGAATAGTTTTTGTATACATATATTTCTTCATTGAAACAATAAATGAAAGACTTAAAAAACCCTTACAGATTTAAATCGTCGTTCCCAATAAGTACAAATAAATACATCTAGGTATTTTCAGATTTTTCCAATTAATAATAAATCACTCGACAACCGAACTTTAAATCGCGATGATTGACAAGTAGTAGATGTCTGTCGTATGGATTACTTATTATCCAACAAGTTAAAGAACATATATATTAAAATCAAACCTGAATCATTTTAGTAATGTTCTAACATTCATTCAACGCAGATAAAATTGTACATTTTAAATTCAACCCGCGTAAATATAAAATCGAAAACACTTTATTTATCTCTCTGATATCTATTTAAAAGCTTTTTTGAATCGATTATTTCGCATCATTTGCGTTTTGCAGCATAGCGAAGTGAAACCCATTTACGAAACATGATTGCATAGGTCGTTTAGATTCTCCATAGAAACAAATCCAGCATAATGAAAAATAAATTCAATCATCATTAATGCGATCAGTCATTCTTGAAACGTTTAATATCAGCTACATTTGTTATTGCTGGAGAGTTTCTTTTCAGACTCACTGATCATAGAATATAGCATTTCTATCTAGTAGGACTTTA
Source organism: Amphimallon solstitiale (assembly GCA_963170755.1). Taxonomy (NCBI): domain Eukaryota; kingdom Metazoa; phylum Arthropoda; class Insecta; order Coleoptera; family Scarabaeidae; genus Amphimallon; species Amphimallon solstitiale. The sequence goes on from OY720678.1 coordinate 106,228,835, forward strand.
CAATTGAAGTTTTGAACACGATTCTTTGTTTATTGCCACTTATTCAAATTTAAAACTGCGTATCATATCTGAACTGTATACAGCATGTGTCAATTTTCATTAGCCATAGGCGATTAATTCATCCAATACGTGACAACATGGCACCCCTACTTTCCTTTACAATGCGAGCGCGACCGATACAAGCTCAAGTTATAGCAGTAACTCTTGAACCATTGACTTGGGTGTTTGTAATGCGTTCAGAAATAATATTTACGCGTTGCTAGGATTTGTTTTTCTTTTTCCTTTCAGTAAATGCAGAGAATTATTAAGCTGCGTTCACGCTGCATGACACACACAAAAGCGTAATTCTAATAAAATTAAAAATAAGGTAAATAAAAAAGGATTCTGAAAATAATAATAAACTAGTAGATCAGGAGATCGCGGCGGCCATTTGATGTTTCCGGTTCCAGTAATAAGACGGCTTTTATGGCAGACTAGATCGCAACGTGTTCGCAGCTAAAGATTGAATGTAAAATCTGGTGGGAAGATCGGAGAAAATCATTGTAATGTCGATTGTTGCCGGGATTGGTGACGGAGAGTAGGGGTGACACACGTTGCCACATATTATTTGTATACATATAAATCGCACGTAAACATTGAATCCCTATACCTAATGAAAATTGACACATACGGTACTATATTCGTATTGTAGTGAAAATTGCATGCTAGACTAATATCATTTATTGTTTGATGTTGCCAATGATTTTTATTTATTGTTTGCATTTTTACTGTTCTATTATGAGTACGTAATTTAGCCGTTCTGAATAATTAATAATTCTTAACTGGTTTCATTCAGCTGACTCAATGAAATGCGATACTGAAAGAAGTGTATCATGTTAATATTTCAAATCATATTTTACACAGATTTTATGAAACACTACGCTTAATTTATTGTTGAAAAATGGAAAAGACCTTTTTACTGTCAATAGCGGACGGAACATAAATAAATAAAAAAATTTAAATATGTAAATTTTAGATATGTTGTCAGAAAGAAGTAAGCATTTGGAAAAAATAGTTAAATACATCCAAAGTAAGGAAATATTATTGAAATTCTTATATTTATTCAAGAAATTTGGAAGATTATTTAGAAGAGTAGGATCATAGTGAGAACAATTCAAATTCTTATACTATTGGCCAGTGCTAAAGAACTGAGTACCAATACATACTGCATTTATGATGAAAAATTGAACAACATAAATCGATAGTGTAGCATTTTGAACTTTATTGAATTAATTAAATTATTATGAATAAATTAAAAATTTATTTTCGTAGGCGTCTTATACATATTTTAGAGGAAAGTTACAACATGTAATTATACCAACAAAAAAAGTTATCAAAATTTCTTATATTAAATTTTAACTATCCATGTTTCGACTGTTGATTCAATTCAGATCGTCCTCATGTACTTTCTATACTATTTCGTTATATTAAATAAATATTATATTATAGAATAAACAAAATAGGTTTAATATTTTGGCAATTTTTTTTTGCAATTTACGCTAATAATTTCTTGTACTTCTTAAATTAACACGAAAGAACTTAAAATAAACTTACGCTACATTGTACTTAGCCCTACGTTACTAATTTTTGCCCGTTAAATCATGTTAAATAGGTAACAATATCGATATGAGTCAAAAAGTACAATATAATTCCTCCTTTCAATCAGTATACCATGTACCCAAATCGAAGCCATTTGACGCCGATCAAGCCTGGAGAGATCATTTGGATCGTGTCGCCAAGAGGGAACCAAGCGTGTTCCACACCACCTATCCATTCAGTCGTTATCCTCTATACTTGGTACACAGCAAAAGGCCAGCACCACCAAGCCCAATTGATCCACATCGCGACTGGTTGGACCACTTGGATCGTATGGGATTACTCGACAGACTCTCCAATATCTGGCCTAGATATATGTCACCCACACCGATTAAAGTAAGTATAAAATCGAGATGCACAGAGAGCAGATACTAGAACTGGAATTGCATGTATCAAAACATTTTATAAGACAATCGTTTCGAAGCGGTTTTATCGAGTCAAGTTTTCTCTAAATTATATAATTATATACTGCCAGTTTCGTTATGCTTTAACTTGAATATATATATATAATATATTACAATTCTTTGCCAAATATTTACTTCATTGTATGCCACTACTACCAAGAATCTTTTGAATTTTTCAATACATATATATATATATATATATACAGGGTGAGTCATTAGTAGCCGCTTCTCCGATTGCTCCTTTGTGTTTTAAATAAAAGAAAAGACAATTAGTGGAAGATCCATGGTTGCTTGGGGTGCATATTGTAAAAATACTTTAAGCTCTGACGCACTTCCAGTTTTACCGGAAATGCACAGAACTTAATTTTCTTAAATGAGTTTCTTGTACTGCTTTAAATTGTCTGTTCAACTTTTTTTTCTTTTTCAAAATTGAGCGAATAGTTTTTGAGTTATTAATTTTTTTTGAAAATATTTGACCAAAACACGTGTTCAGGTAAAAATCATTTTCACATTGTTTTTAAAAGTAAAAACATTAACTTTGATGGTGCTTGTAGCCAAGAAAATTCTGCATTACTTGGTAAAGTTGCACTCGACAATACTTCAAAAAACTTTGTTTTCTCAAAGCCTACTTCCTGAAATTTTCACATACCAAAAACTTATTTTTTTTAATGGAACACCCAGTATTTTATTGAGGCATTTTGTTCCTTTTTTTATTCTCTTTTATTTTTGTTAACAATGTCCTATACCTATCTTCTGTAATTTCTGAGATAATCACTATAGGAGCAATTAGCGGTCAATTAAAGAACTACGGGCGCTGTTCTATGCACCCAAATATTCGTCCAATAAAGGCTGGAATGCGGCTGACTGCCTGAGTCAACTGTTAAATAAAGTCGGTATATAGTTATGTTTAAACTTATAAATGCATCGCTATAGTTATCATCCAAATTAATTATTCTTATGAAGAGTTAATATTGTAATCGAACACCTCCATACTAGTACACGAAAATTAGTCGTCAGTTAGATATAAGTCAAATTTGACAATCCAGAACAATTAGGAAATATGAAATTCACCCGCAGCATATTCAGACACAAGGTCAGATGAAAAAAATTTTTAGAATCGCTTACATTTTTGTCAATTGGCAACAGATAAATATTATCCTTCTATGTGTGCATGCATATATACATGCACACATCAGTATTGTTTAAATATGCGAGATACTTGAGAATGACTCCGCAATGATTTCTGAATGATTCTTCAAATAACTATAGTTATAAGCATGGAAATTATAATTTCGATGCTCATAGAAAACAGATTCTATACTTCTGTTTGTAAAATAAATTGGCATTTTTATTATTAGTTCGATAGAAGATTTTTACGATCGTCAAAGCTTCTGCTTGTTTCTGTTGTTTTTCTCTTTAAACATACAGATATATTCACAAAATATTTAAATACGCTATAACTTTACTTAATACGACATTCTTTTTTTTAAAATTACTTCGTTTTATCTACAGCCTGGCGAATATGCACCTCGTCCATCAGAAGTAGCATACAACTACGCTGGACAACCAATTTATACTCGTGGGGGCCTGTTGCCAAGTAAGAGACTATTTCGAGATCTCTTAAACCCTTCTCCTTATGCACCAATATCCTCTTTCGTCCGTGACCCATGGTGGTGGGACTGGCCCAGTCTTCGCCCACACAGTATCCTCCCCAGATGGATTTCTCCATTCTATCTTAGGGATTCTTACCTTTCTCCCGTGAAGAGGACCTATTTATGGGACAAACACCCAGTAAGACCTTTCGGTAAGTCGTTGACCATACCTAACCAACCAAAAGCTTTGTTTTAAATTTTGGACCGGGACAGCAGATTTTGGACTTTTTTATGTAAACAAAATGATATTGAGATATCGTTGGTGGGTATGTACCTCAATTTATCCCAATATTCTAAATTCCTTAGCCTCAGTATCTTTCAAACCTTTAGTATAAACAGACATGTTCCCCTTTGACAGCTGTCCTGTATTTTTTTTTAAATTTTTCAGGGCACGCTATCGCCCAAACTCTATTAACAACTAACACGAAAGATATTGTGATAAAATTCTAATGATTTTCATTTTCTAGCCGCTGTCTTCTAAATGTCTTCACAACAGCCAATACCCTAATTAAACAACTATTACTGCAAGACTGCTAAAACAATACTACTGCAACGAAGAGTTACTCCAATCATCAACTTTTGTTCTCTGCACTAATATTTTTGAAAAATACATATACATACAAAAATAATCTAAAAGAATTATAATTTAAAAACATATGATACATATATATATATATATACATATGATATATGTACAAATATAACTGTCAAAAAACTATAAGAAAAATCAATTTTAATGGAAATTTGTTTAAAAAAATTGTTGATTATGTAGTAAAAGTTTATTTTTATAAGATCTTCAATTTTGCACGACTACACTCCGATTTGTTTTATGTTCATAAAAACTACGTGTCTCGCATTCCATCTCATGTCAGTAAAACACTTCGGAAGTGTAGATATAAATCAACATTATCATTATGTTCATAGGCCTGTTAAAAATAAATTATTCTGTTAAATGTGTTGTTTAATTCAATGTAGATATTTTAGAATAGATCTCTAAATAGCATGTATTGATGAAAAGGGAACATGATAATTTGGGTAGCCCGGAGCCTTAAGTTAAAGAAGAAGTAGAAAAATTCTCTTCAATACTATTCAGCTTATTATTAAAAATGTTATAAGAGAAGGTAGGTTTATTATCCCAATCTTATCGAGACGTACGAATAAATTGAAGGAAGAGGCTAGAAGTATAAGCACAATAGAGGCGAAAAAATAAACATTTCGACAAATTCTGAAACATAGGGTAAAATAATACATAAAATACCTAATGATACCTTATAAAGCTTTATTCTTGTAAATATAACTAATTCTAAAAAATGCACAATTACTTGGTTAAAGGGGAATAAAGCGTAAATAATATAGCGTGGATATTACAATATTAATAAATTCAACATATATTAAGTAGTAAAATGTATTGGTTTGTATAGATATTTTGGTGAAATTTTCATTTATGAATATTTTGCAGTTGCATAACAAACTAAATATGTTTATAAATTTTCTAGTGTGAAATTAGTACCTACGTTTCTCAGTTCATACGCTTTTCAAAACCGAGAATGATCTCTCAGCATCACATACCTGGTGATGGGAGCATATTTAAAAACATACATTTACATCAGTATCTACAGCATCTCCGTTTAGCACATCATATATTTTTGTAAGTTTTTCATATCCAGGGTTTTTTAAAATAGTAACCTGTCATTTTTCTTGAGCAGCTGTTGCTACTTCTCCTCGGGGCGGTGAGTTCGTTTAGGTGGGGCAGTTACATAGACAAAACTGATTCGTTTATTATTGGTGATATGCTCGGCATCTGGGAGTATATCACCTATAATAAACGAATCAATCTTGTCTATGTAATTGCCCCACCTAAACGCACTCACCAGCCTCTACTGGTATACTCGGAAGTGGAAACGACAGTACAATGCTGGGAATTCTATGCGCTGCGTCTGCGAAGTAGGTGTAAAGTTATAGGCTGATGGTGGTATAAAACAAACCCACTTTGTGAGAGCAACCACTTGCAATCGTCGGTGACCAGTACAACTCGGATCGTGACATAAAAATTGAAAAATACTTTTTGTATTTTGATATTATTATTTGATCTGAAATGGAGCTAAAATCTTGAAAATAGGATAACTCGCTACCTCAGTTTTAAGACATACCTATAAGCGCACTTTAGGATTTTAGGTTTTAAAGAAATTTCTTCAAAATGTCTTATTTTGTTCAAAATGTATTTGGGGATGACTCTCGTTCATGGGCCTTAAATACAAAAAAGGGCATTTTTACTAAAAGCACTCTACTAATAATGGACCCAACCCTTGCAATGGGCCACTATGTTGTAATATAGATCTGTTGATATTTAATACATTTCATCCAAACATTATCCTGTTCGCAACCCATTACCTGTTTTTATCCACTAACCACCACTCATAGCAGATGCTGCTATATAAATATTAAACGACATTCCACAATTTGCGCAATATTGAAATGCGCTGAAAGAAATTTTAAATATCTCGATAACGCCACATGTACTATGGTGGACTCCCCAAGGTGGACACCTAATGTACCCTGTGTAACAAGTACTTAGTACATTACATTGGTATAAGTCAAAGTGACACAACTGACTGAAACGCCACTAATTGAAACCATATTTACAATACATAAAAATAAAAAAAATACTATAGCAACTAAAAGGTGTCCACTTTAAAAAGTCCACCGTTGTACATACAAAATAAAACCTCTATCAATATAATTTTTGATCTTGCGGTACTTACAATAATACTAATAAATAAAACCACGAATAACCGAATATAATTGTGATACTACACTGCTTCACATGTAGAACAAAATTCCACTAGCCACATTCAACATGGTGCAAATTAGAATTATAACCATTTTCTTCTTAGATGTAGAATATTATGCCTCATAAGCTTGTTTGAGATAGCCATGTCCACAAAGCGGCAATGTAACCGCCACAGTACGAAACATTACTATAATAACTTTATTGTGCTGATAGTATAATAATAATTTTCTTTTTTAGTATTAAAACACTATTATCAAAGTTTTGTCTTAAATGGAAATATATATACTGTAGTCAACATATTTGAATTTCTGATACGAAAGTCGAAGGAGGAAAAGAGCGCGACGAAATAAACTAAAGATAAACATAAGCGAGGCTGCCAAGACAGTACAGTCGCGTGAGTTTCCCCCGACATCGACACTGCGTTGCTCTCCCACCACTGTTAGCAAGCAGGCATCGCTGCATATTATAAGGTCATCATCTACATGCGATATATATATATATATATATATATATATATATATATATATATATAAATACATAGATTCTACTTACATCAGTCGTTATAGAAAACTACATAAAACATTTCTTTATGTGACAATAACACTTTATCTAATAGATATTTTTTCAATGTACGAGTAATTCCGAAAACATGTTTTACATTACAGTTTTTTAAATGTTGTAGAAAGCGATTATGCGTAGCGATATCTGCCTTGAATGGAGGTGCTCTTCTGTGCTGGGACACAGAAAATAATTTGAGTTCTCGAGTTTTATAATTATAATTAAACTCATTAATGAGAAACACTCCTGCGCAAGCATAATACTGTGTCAGCGAAAGACATTCTTATAAGTACCTCCATATTTAATATGAAATATTTATCGAATCACTCTGTATTGTGCCATAAAAATTATATTTATATTAACCGATTTTCCCCACAAAAAAATATGTATTTCAAATGTAAATATGTCATGGAGCAAGTATATTTGCAACAATCCATAACGACCAAAAGAGTCTTTTAACTTAAGATTAACGTAATAGCTTTTATTCACCCTTGATACATTTTCAATTTGTTCATTCTATATATATTTTTAAAAACGTACCTATACAAAACTGTACCCTATACAAAAAAATACTATATATATGGACGAAAAAATCTGGGGGATATCGGCTGTTACTTGTTGATAAAGGTGTCTATAAATTAAATACAGACCACGTAAACTTTTACTCTTAGCGGGTAGCACTTTGTTTCAAATTTCTTGCAAAGTATGCATTCTATAAAGAGGAATAGAAGTACTTAGAATAGGGTTTTGAATAATTTTTGAATAAAAAAATTCTTAAAATTGTATAATTTGAAACGCTCATACGTATAAGAAAGTCGTGTGGTCATTTTACACTTTCTTATAGTATAAGGAAGGAGTGTGATGATGAAAATTTTCAGCATCGAGACTTTTGCAAATGTCCACACTTTGAAATCCCCTGATACCTGGTTTTCTGCAAACATATCTCTCTCTCTCTCTCTCTCTCTCTCTCTCTCTCTCTCTCTCTCTCTCTCTCTCTCTCTCTCTCTCTCTCTCTCTCTCTCTCTCTCTCTCTCTCTCTCTCTCTCACTCTCTCTCTCTCCCTCTCCCCCTCTCTCTGGGTGTGTGTATGTGGCCACGACAGCGGTCAAACGGCTACAAGTACATATATACCCAAACTTTATATTTATGAGTATAATCTTTTTCTTGACTACTGTGACTATTAATTAGATCGGTAGTACGCAAGTATTAGTTTACTTCAATAAAAAATTCAAAAATTACCAATATGTCGTTAATTACTAAGTTTAGACAAATTTTTAGAGAATACAAATATATTAAAAATTTAATTTCAGAGTGATTTTATAAAAAAGGTTTTTCAAAATTCCTCCCAGAAGTAGATCATTTTGTCTTATCGAAAAACATTTTTTTGCAAATATCTCGCAAATTATGCATTCTATGCAAATTTATCTGAAATAGAAAAGTATTTAGGTTTCGAGTTGGAACAACTGTTGTAAGTATATAAAAAAATTCAAAATTCGGACAAAAAGTAGCACGTTTATTCTTATCGAATAGCATTGTTTTGCGAATATCTCGCAAATTATGCATTCTATACAGATTTATCTGAAATAGAAAAGTATTTAGAGTTCGAGTTGGAACAACTGTTGTAGGTATATAAAAAAATTCAAAATTCGGAGCAGAAGTAGGACGTTTATTCTTATCGAATAGCAGTATTTTGCAAATATCTCGCAAATTAAGCATTCTATACAGGTTTATTATAAGTTTGAAAGTAATTAGAGCTAGATTTTGAACAATATCTGCTTAAAAGAAACTTTAAAATTCGGACCGGAAGTAATACTCCTATCAAATACCAGTTTTTTGCAAATATCTTGGAATTTTGCATTCTATGCAGATTTATGTACCCATAAGTATTTTAGAGTTCGAGTTCAAACAATTTTTATATATAAAAAATTTCAAAATCGGACCGGAAGTTATACTTTTACTCTTATCGACGAGCAGTTTTTTACAAATATTTCTCAAATAGTTAAGGTGACCAGACGTCCCGATTTTCGCGGGACAGTCCCGATTTTTAACAATTTGTCCCGCGTCCCGCAGCGTTTTAAAAAAGTTCCAATTTTTGGAAAGAATGCACGGCAAGCTAGGGAACGGCGGGAGAACGGAAAGGAAATATACGGTTTTCGGCGGCCATGTGGCTATTTCGCCAGGATATGAGTTTTATATTGTTCTTGTTAATTTTATAATGTTTAATAACAAATAATTGTTGAGAACTGATTATCGAGAACTGCTTGCCAAAGTTTCGCATTATTGATCAATTGTTAAAATTCGACCACCATTGTTTGGACTTAATGAACAATGGCATTTTTTGGCGTGAAATAGTATAAGCCAGCTAGAAGAACAAGGTGCAATAAATCGTGCAGATATCATGAATCACGTTAAAAAGTTCTATAGTAACTGCATACATTATTTAGAAGTGAGGACGGTACATTACAATGGTATTTAACATTTTCATTGGGTTACAATCAAGAACTTAATTGGAATGATGTCCAAAATCATTCGATCATATTACTCAAAATTTCCCATATAGAAATATTTTTGAAAATGATCTTGTTAATGAGGTATCATTATTAAAAAAATATATTGATGATGGGCATCAGCAAAAATCACAATAGCGAACAAATGGTTAGAAATATTTCATCATTAAAAATGACTGCCCACATTCGACTCGACGTTCACGTTGGAGAGCAGAAAGAAGTCGCGGTACCCATCTAGCACTAATTTTATTCATACCCAAATGGTCATGGAAAATTCAGCGAACACTTGTTTCGGAAATGTTTGTTATCACTGCTAATTCCTTCACTTTCAGACGGCGATCTTCTAGCACTAAATGTTCAATAATTGAAATTTGCTGAGGCGTTATCCCTTCAATTGGTTGACCAGACCGATCAGCATCTTCCAGGGATTTCAAGAATAGACCCCCAGGAACGTGTAGGACATGTAATACTCGGCGCCGTCGCGTCGGCTCAAACGAACCGGGATTATTTAGGCTGCGCGCACACCAATTATACAAAATGTTTGACAAACAATTTATTTGAAGCTATAATGCACACAAATTTGACAAATTATCAGATTGTTGTATACAAATTAAGCAACGACCCAAGTGAGCAGAGATCCGGTTCATTGAAATTTAGTGAACCGGCTCCCTCGGTTCCCTGCTGGGATTCGGTTCAGTACAATGAAATGAACCGTTTTGCCCATCTCTAATGCTATTACGGATCCACACGGTTCAAATGAGCCGGTTCCGGGACCCGGCTCACAATGAGGAGCTGAACCGAGTGAGCCGGGTCAATGAAATGAACCGTTTTGCCCACCTCTAATCATCACATTCGCCTATACCTTGTCTCAGAATAAGGAGTGATTCAAATATCCCGCCAAAACATGGAACACATAGCTTAAAATTTAGTAGACAATTTTATATGACATCATGACAATTGAGGTTAGATGAACTGTATTAATACTAACTAAGGATTTAGCTGTTTTGTGTTTCATTTACTACTTTCATTAAAATATATGGATGTGCCGCTTTTCATTCTACCAGTCAAAGCAGCAATACGAGTGCACGGCAATTGGAAAGAGGAGAGTAATGTTATAAACACAAGTAGGTGCATACATCTATAATTTGATGAATATAAATCTCTTAACATTCAAATCTGTTCATTCTAGTTTTTCAAAAAAAATCATTAGAAGAATCTATGGATAAAGATATAGGCCCAATTTACAAATGAAAAGAGTAGACTTTGTTCTGAGCGTTTTGAGGATTGCCATTATAAATATATAATTACTGCACATTTTAGTGAATGTGCTATATCAACATGAAAATTGTGAATCAAGTCTATTTATTATTAAATACTTGTATCAGCGAGCAAGAATGAATCAAACCTTTTATCAAAACGTCCTTAAGAACTTGCAGAAAAAGTTTATGCTTATTAGTTTCTATTGTAAATATCAATAAAGAACTTTTACAGATAAATCATTCGTATTACTGCTACAAACCTTGAGGAGGTAAATTCAAGTAACTACTCTTGGAAATGTGAAACTTACATAGAACAAGTAATAAATTGAAAAATTTACATCGGCTGAAGTTGTTTACACGACCTGCAAAGATAATTACATATACCTACACATTACTAATTATTCTTCTCTATTAAAATTGATGTATTTTGAAAATATATAAAGTATAACACATTTTTATTTCTATTATATATTGGAAATTAACAATAATTTAGTGTTCACAAGATTACAAATTTACATGGTCGGCACAATTTTTCCAAATACTTATTGTAACATTTGTAATTGCTGCTGTCAAAAGTTCTCGAATAACTGATATTCGGAAAGAGGATTTTTTTGAAGTAACTTCACCTTATGTATCCATTCAGAACGTATATGAAGTATTCTTAATTGCCTATCTTTATCGGTATGGCTTTTTAATCCTACAGGTTTTCAACAAAGCTTGTCGTGCACTCATTATACTTGTGGCAATCCAAACTTTTTCCGAAATATTCTCCACCAGATATTTTCACCTTTTTCTATTAGTACAGGTTTCTTTAAGTTTGACATATCTGAAATATAACATGTATATGAACATGTGGTAATATAATTAGTATTTAATTAACACTTACTTGAAATTAATGCGTCAATTCTAGAATATATGAGTTGTTCAGTTCATTTATGGTATGAACTCATCTATAGTTATTTTTGCAATGATATTAATTGTTGGACGTTTGATTTTTGCACTGTCGTACAGTATTTTTGACAGATTCATCAAATTCAAAGTTTTAAATGCCTGATCACTTGTACCTTAGGTCTTAAGCCGTCTGATCAACTCATGCTCGTGTTGTACATAAAAGTACGGATTTTATTTAATAACACAATAAACTATAATAAACCGAAGTAAAAATGTATGGCTTGACTATAAACATAAAATGACGTTTTGTCAAACTTATTTTCCCATGTTAAACTTGCCTACGCAAGAACCAATGAAATACCTTAAAAATATACGCTATTTTGGCGCGATATTTGAATCACTCCTTCTTATTCTGAGACAAGGATAGTCGTGGAGAAGTTTCGGGCTACAGGACCTCGTACAGAGCAAAATATTGTTGACCACAGTAGATGTCAATTTACCAGTACTGGGCCAGTAGTTTTTATTCCAAATAAAATTTATCTTTTTATGGGTCGACAATTCACAAACCCAAGGAGGTCCAATTTTTGCAACCCTCTAATCCTCCAAAAAATTTTCGCGAATGAGTGAGTATTAAAATTATAACCATACTAGATGAAACTAATAATGCGTAGTTCAAGGCTAAAGATATAGCAAAAGTATTAGGATATAGAGATACTATTAAGGCAATAAAAAAACTTGTTGATTAAGACGATAAAATAGATTTTAATTCGATATAAAAATAATTATAGGGGTGGACTTGAGGGCCACCCTCAAAAAATAGACAAACAAACTATATTTATTAATGAATCTGATGTATATTCACTAAAATTATCATCTAAGTTAGAAACAGCAAAATCATTTAAGATATGGATAACTAGTGAAGTTTTACCACTAATTAGAAAACATGGAAAATATAAATTGAATCAAATGTTAAATTAAATTTTAATTTTCATCTGATATAATGGACCCGTTTCTCCACGACCCGAGTCATTCCACTCAGATGACGAAGAAGAGCTAGAAACAAATGTAACCATCAGATAAAAATTATTTAAAATCATTGTTTTAATTGTTACTTAGTCAGTGTCGCTGTGGAAACTAGGTGGTCTTGCTGGTGGTTGAAGCATTTCTGCTATTCTATTTTTATCTTCTTCATTAGTGAATTTTAAAGTTATTAATTCAACTACGAAATCAGGTTTCATCTGAAAACGAATTTTTAATGGAGATATATTGCGCATAACAACTTCAGATAGGTGAATATCAATTATCGTGGTTCCGACAGAGTTCTTGATATTAATCACCTTACTTTCAAATTTTAAAGTGCAATTTTGTATATCTCTAGTTCTATCATAATCAGTTAGAGAAACATCTACTCTATTCTGCATTTTGAGATTTTGTGTGCGATTTCTTATCTGACTGTTTTTTAATTCTTGTAACTTTCCTAAAGAAACACCATATTTTTTTTCCATTTTACTAAAAAAGTGTTTATATGCACATATAAATTTGTATTAGAATAGCGGTGTTAATTTAAAAACTTCATACTTACCCAATTTTTAACAGCTAAAAACAATGATCGCTGAGTACTTATAAATTATTATAATATATTGTCTGTGTTCTATCGTAAATACTTATGTTTGGTTATCTGTAACTGTACTGTAAAACTGTAATGCACTGCAATCAAAAGACTGATTACAGGGTTGCGATCGGATTTTTTTTTATTTCCCTAGATTTCTAGTCAAAATGTCCCTAGATTTCCCCGAAGTGTATAATATTGTTTTTTTGTTTCTACAAACACTATTAAAAACTCAATTTTTAACACATCATACTTCAATTAAAAATGAAATATCTTAACAAGTGTTAAAAGTAATTAACTTTTAACACTAGCGTTAAAAGTAAAGTGACAAGTCGTTTATCACAATGACGTTTTGATAAAGATATGACAGAGAACTCGAAATATTATTCAAACGATGTTGATTCAAGTGAATAGTGCCTACCTAATCGATGAAAGTTATCAGTTATATGAAACAAATACATCTTATTTGCTAAAAATGGAAAATACACGTAGGTATTTTGCTGAAGGATTATGAAACCGATAACGTGTATGAATTTGAAGTATCGTTGATTGAAAATAGTAGTACTTGTCTTATTTGAAGTGGATCATTGTCGTCGCCTTCCACAAATACAAAATTTTAGATAGGTATAATTATGTTTTTTAAATACCAGAATAATGTCTTCTACATCCAAGCTAGTAGCAATGGCTCTAACAGCACACTTAAGTGGCTTTATAACATTTAAACCAGAGAGGAAATATTTGTATAACTTATAAAAAAAAAACAATAAAGCTGTAATTTTGAAGTATATGGTGATATAGGGAAATACCCGTGTTATTTAACAATGTTCCACGCAAGCAAACTCATATCTTTGCTGAGAAAAGAATACATAAAAACACACCTAAGTAAAGGTAAAATTTTATTTTGAAACAGCATACAAAATACAAAAACAAGTACATGAGAAAAGTTCATCAAAGTAGGTAATATAATGTGTTAGGTAAATTAAAAAATAATTTCTCTTTGAAGTTACCTAATACTAATTAAGTACATATTTTATTTACATCGAATAGTTTGTATTAGATTAATTATTATCGTTTTTTTGTATTATAGATGTTTCCATCAAACCGCTTCAACATGTCGGAGTGTATCTCAAAGTTGTGGCAATTGCTTGCTTTCATTAAATTTTTGGAATGTAGGATACCACTTAAAGTGGTTGTTGACAGTTTGTTTCTAATTTTTGTTTTGTTTAAATTGATTTGCGAAAAAATGCGTTCTACTGTTGCACTAGAATGGGGCAAACTCAACAAATTAAAAACAAAATTACATAAATTGGAACACATTGGAGAATTGTCACCAAATTTTAGAAGAGACACTTTGACCCAAAATACTACAATGTTTAAGTCCTTAAATTCTGAAAGATCGACATTTCTGAGGATTCGCCATTCTCTGTCGACTTCATTTAATTGATTGTGCGTTATAAGAGAGGGAAAATTAAGGGCTAAAGGTCCTATAGATAAGTGATTCCCAGAAATAACTTGCAATGGTGAAATAACAGATAACTCTTTCAGAATCATTGTTGTTTTATTTTTGTTGTCAAATCTTTTATATATTTGTGCGCAACCTTCGATGAAAAAATATAAACATCTTCTCCTGAAATCTAGTAGCTCCTGTTCGTTTAACCCATGCGATTTATTACTAATAGTTCCCATGACAAATGCACCTAAATAAATTTTCTCAATTTCAACAAAATAATAGGGATTTCTATATTCTACATTTTCTAATTGTGTTGTATCTAAATATTCTTTTTTGATATAGCAGTCTAAAATGGTTCTTAGAACAGATGTTACTTTATTGTATAACGTGTGAATTTTGATATCTTCAGACTGCATTTCAAGGTTTAAATTATTGAAAAAAGGTAACACGAAATCCAAAAAATGTAAATATAATTTAACACAAGGATTTCGAAGTCTATTCAAAATATTTTCACCCTGCAAATTTTTTTCTACTAAATGAGCATTGGTAAAGTATAAAACTAAAGCATTGTATTGTTCCAAAAATCGTTTTGTGACAGACAACAACGAAAGCCACCTCGTTTGCGACAGATACAGAATTTTATGAGGTTTGATGTTCAAAAATTCCTGAAATTCTGAAAATTCTGATTGCCTTTTGAAACTAAACTGCAAAAATGTATGTACTTCCCTGATAAGATCTTCAATCATCTGGGGTAACTTTTCGCAAGCATAATTTGCACATAGGTTAAATGAATGACATACACATTTCATAATAAATAAATCAGGAATATCATTTATTAATTTTGTTGATAGAGAATTATGAATCCCCATCATGGCACTTGCCCCATCAGAAGCAAAACCTATTAAATTAGTTTTGTAATTAATGTTATGTTGTAAAAAGTATTCAATAATTGTATTATAAAGGGCATCAGCAGTACCGCTTGGCATTTGCAATAAACCCAAGAATATATCATTTACTTTATATCCATCAAATACTCTAGCTACTAAAGCTAAATGCTTTATGGTTCCTTTATCGGTCGACTCATCTGCAATTAAAGAAAACTTTTTACAGTTTAATAATTCTATTGTTTTTTGAAAACTGTAGGATCCTATAACATTATTTACAATAGATGTGGCTTTCTTTCGACTACACGTAATTTTTTGTGCTATTTCAGAATCTGTGAATGATACTCTAATGACTTCTGATAAATGATCCAAAGTATTGAAAGCAATATTATGTTCTACAGCAAATGCAGCTATTCTGATTTCAGCATTTTTAATTTTCTTTTCTAAAACTATTTTTTGTGTAAACGAAGACATATCCGTTAAGGATTGTTGGGTATGAACTGACTTAACTAATTTATTATGCAATTTTCCTTGAGAATGTTTGATGATCTCAGATTTACCGCAAACAATGTCTTTATTGCAAACTTTACAATTGGCGAAGTTGGTTCCCTTTTTGCTTCTTTGCAGCCAACCTTTAAATTGGAGATCTTCCTCCCATTGGATATTATATTTTTGAGCGTACCTTTTGTTGTCTCTCTTTTTCCTCTTTTTAGAAACTTGACCTTCTGCTGATGAAGATGGTGAATCTGAATGGTCCTTGGACGTTGAAGGTCGTGGAGATGACATTTTGAAATTTTCTATTGTAAAGAGAAATAGAAGGGCAATGGTAAAATTTAAATCGTTTAAGACAGAGTTTGAGTTCAGCAGATTCGTGCTTTTAGTTTTTGTCTGTTTTTGAATAACAAATACATCACGAAATTCGAATTAAGGCCGTGGTTTAATTTAGCAGTTTCCTACTTTCAGTTTTCTGCTTTTTTTTATTTAATAGTTAACGACTTTGAAATAAAAATAATAAATCACGGCAGTCACATTAAGTTTTGCTATAGTATAATATTTATGAATTCCATCTCGAATTTATATCTTTTTAGAATAATATAATGCAATAACTCAAATACCCACTGTCGGTAAATGACATGGTACGAGATATTATTTTAAAAATATATAAATTGAAGTTGATATTCTTCAGTATTAAACTATTACAAAACTTAATTCGATTCTCGCAATCTATTTTTTTATTCAAAAACATTAAATCAAAAAGAAAACTGAAAGTAGGCATCTCCTAAATTAAAACTCGGCCTTAAGTTTTGCAACCGCATGCATGTTTTTAAAATAATGCTGTTATGTTCATGCAGACAGTAGAAAAAAAATTAAGTCATCACGGTCACAAAAATATTTAATAATATGAGTAAGCTTGTGTGTATCACTGATCAATAAAAATAAAGTTTAGTGCATTTCGAAACTTCCAACAAAGGTGATTACGAATTATATTAACTACTTAGTCAAGAATTACCTGTTTTTTTTTTCAAACTGTCTGTATGAACTTGCGAACACTATATTTTCGATGTGCGTTTATAGCCTATTTTTAATATTTTACATCTTCGTTTCAATGACACCCACTACATTGAGAAAAATACAAAATATTTTTTTAGTATTGAAGGATTACAAAATTCATTTCGAATCTCGTTATCTATTTTTCATTCAAAAAAATTCATTAATAAATGAGAAACAACCGAACACTTTAAGTAAGAATCAGATAAACTAAACCTCGTTAATAAAACAAAAGTAATTTTGTATCTACATATACTTACATTAAATAGATATAACTAAGCTGTACAGATAAAACTAAACTTATTAGTGAATTAAAAAATTCATTCACATTTACTTCTCGAAAGCTTGAATTAAAATGTGAAAAATAAAAAACAGCACAAGCTGTTATAGTTATACTCATATGGTTATACTTCAGAGCAGGGACTTTTTCCAAGGGATTTACCTTATTTTATTATATTGTAGTAATTTGATCGATTTGCAAACGTGCTTAAAATTTAAAATCGGTAGAGCACCGGTTCGGAATGTGTATAGATGTTATCGCGTTATTAACCTTTGAATTTCCTACTAGCCATAAGATGGCGGACTACTATTTAAAAAAATATGTAATCAGTGGTTTAAGCACAGATAAGGGAGATTACAGATAGCCGATGTAATGGCTATTATTGGCAACACATTTTAGAGACGACCGCTAGGTTCTAGCGGTCGTCTCCAAAATGTGTTGCCAATAATAGCCATTACACCGGCTATCTGTAATCTCCCTTATCTGTGGTTTAAGTTTAAAACTTTTTAAAATGAATTGTGATACAATATAGGTAGCTTAAATACAGACGGTTGTATTAAATTTTCCCTAGATTTTGACCTATTTATATTAAAATTCCCTTTTTCCCTAAACGAACATAAAATTCCGTAGATCTAGGGAAATTTCCCTAAATATCGCAACCCTGATGACTGAAAGTATGACAGCCAGTGCTGCCGCCACGAGCTCCAAAGAGGTACTGAATTTTCGTACTGAATTTACAAAAAGCGTACTGAATCGACAAAAATTTATTAATGACCTTTTTTTAGTCTCAAGGACAATAAAGTTAATCACCAACATGTGTAATGACTCTATTCAACTTTCATAATCTTAAATAACTATTTACCACAACCATATTAAGTACCTATATCCACATTTTTCAGCTTCCTACAATACGATTTGTCATTTGTATTTCAAATGATATTCCTTCTTGTTATGTAAATAATATAATAATTGAAAGCAGTCGAACTAATGCATATTTATTATATGTATGTTAAATAGAAAATACATAATGAAATTTATAAACAAATTCAAGTACAATTTACAACTTCTTGCTTTCTGTGGCCGGGAGGTCATCTATGTACTTGTCTCGTTCGCAAACTTTTTGGATAAATTTAACACACTGTATTCAGTTTTACATTAAACTGTCTTCCTACATCAACAGAAGATTTTCCCTTGCGTATTTCGTTACTAATTTTGGCATTTCGCATTCGCCATCTCAACCGTTCCATGTTGTTTGAGAAAAGGTGAAACTCATCGTGAAAGGTAACCGAAAAACGCTATAAAATGTTATCAATTACTTTGTACTAAAATTAATAAGCTCTTCACTAGGTTCCCTTTGATGGCAAGCGATATTGCCAATCAGTTGCTTGGCAAATAATAAATTTTCGACCGTATCTATAAACTATTTCTATACTTGTTTTTTTATAATTCTATATAGCAGATAATTTAAAATAAAGATTTTTTTTTAGTACTTGGATTTAATTTAGTACTGAAACCTTCAGGTTTGTACTGAATTTAGCCCTTTTTGCAAAATGGCGTACTGACGTACTGGATTTGTAAATATTGTACTGAATTCGGTACAATTGTACTGAAACGGCAGCACTGATGACAGCGTTGGGATTTTAGTGTTGGTAGATTGTACTAAAACTTGGTGCCTGAATGTAATAGAAATGTAATAGATTATATGGGCGGAAAATTTAAAAATATATAGGTATAGCAAAACGCAATTATTTATTTTAGAGAATCTAATACAAATTTAACATAAATAATACATGAGAATATTCTCAAAACAAAACAATATAAATTCTTAAAAATAAAATAAATGTGTTTTTTGTTTACATTTTAGTGGCGGTCGCCTCTGTGCAGTGTTCATCGACCGCGAATCACGAGTTTATAGCATTTCGGGGAATCACTGATGTAGTCTCTTTTATATTTGTAAATTATGTCTACACCGTCATAATAATCTGTATGATCGGTATCTTAAATTACAACTTTTGCCACCAACAACGACATGAACACCAACGTAAAAGATAATCTATCAGACAATTGTCACCATATCGCCAGTAATTATCACACGCGCAGGTATTATCCCAAGCAGCAAAATCACAATTTTAGAGAAGGATAAAAATTTGCTAATGCAGGACAAGTGTGCATATAGTGATTTTGCTACTACGGATACTGTTCCGAAAATACAGGTCACAAGATTTGAATTAAAGTAAAAAATCCACGAAAATGTAATAGATTTATGTGCTTTCGTAACGACGTAATAAAACCCAGGGAAATGTAATAGATTTATTACAAATGTAATAGCAATCCCAACACTGCGTATGAGGCGCTTTCTTTCGAGGCACACATACAATTGCAAAAACTCAACCGCCGCCTAAATGAGTTATGGATAATGTTTGGTCGGTACAATCATTTTAAGTCGATAAATCTTTTACAGATGTCTGCAGACACCAAAACCTTATTAAAAGTTATCACATAATAGATGTCACTGCCATAGTTTAAAAAATATTGAGATACCCCATATTAGGCAGTATCCCCATATTAGGACACTTTCCTCTACTCTAACACACATTTGGCTTCGGGTTCTTCTCCTTTCGAGGAGTTTGAAAAACATTTAAATGTAAGTATTCCCACCTGCCTAAAAAATATTTTAGTCATAAATGGTTACGAAAGTGAAGTGCTTCTGGGAAGTATTATGGAATTAGAAAATCAAGAAATTGATCTATTTTATAAAGAAGAATTATCTCACATAATTGAAAGCCAACGACTACACATTTATGTCGGCGAATACGCCAAAAATCCTAGAAGATATAAAATAGTTAGTGGACATAAAAAATTAATTTTCATGATTGCAAAATTTTTTAAAGGAAAACAAGAAAATGGATGAAGATATGTAAAAAATTGAAAGCCTCTAATTTTCAATGTAGCAAACTCCCAAAAATGGTGTGACTTTCAGAAGATGAAACCAGAATCCCCGGGAAAATTGAATATGACTACAAATCTAACAAACTTCTGGGCTTCAAAAGAATGCATATATGGCAACTTCAGCATCTACAATTTATTGTAAAATATTTTCAAACATCATCAAAAACTAATTATGTTTACATAATAATGGCCCAACCTTTCGTTGGTGGAACGCCGCCTTTCTATTTATCCTTGTTTGAAACAGATAATAAATTTACGTATAAAAGATATCATTGACAGATGGGAGTTTATCCTAAAGAGTGCTCATGATGAAGGAATAGCAATTGCTGGATTTTCGTCTGATGGTGACACACGCCTTTTAAAATCAATGCGAATATAAACGTCTCTTTCGACAAATAACAAAAATTGGTTTTGGTTTCATGTGAATCTGACTGAAAATGATGTATGTAATGTTCAAGATACGGTTCATATTTTGACAAATCTTAGATCACGTCTTCTAAAAACCTAGAGTTGTTTTGCCATTAGATGACCATGTCGCTACCGTGACTCATTTAAGAGATTTAGTTAATACAGTCAACCCTGTGAACAGCTGTTTAGAGCCCCTAGATCGATGACATCAACGTTCACGTTCAGTACTGTAATTAATTTTAGCATAAAAGATCTTCGTCGAATAGATAGAATTAAAATAATCATATTACGCAATGACTGATCTAAAAAAGTGGAGCTTCCCTAGAGAACAGAAACGATTACTGAAAACCGCTTTTAAAAACTCAATACCAACCAAATAGAAAATATCGAGTTTAGACATCGCATTGACTGTAAATGGAGCCTTAAAGGATGCTATACTGTCTACTCAACAGTTGGGTATGATACCAAAAGAACATAATACTTAAGAAAGCATCGATATACCCTTGATAGTACGTGATGAAGAACGAGGAGATGAATTATACGAAGAATATAGTGACAGGTCAAAATAATGACTCAAACTTGGCTGTAAACTTGTCAGTCAATCCAACACACAAATGTGCCGTACTTAAGGCTCCGGGCTACCCAAATTATAGGTATATGCTATTACATGTAACCGTTTTTTTCTTTTTACTTGCGTATTTGGTAACATGAAGCAATGCACTATTTTTTCTTATATACGTATGAATGAATGCAATGTATCTATGACGCCCTTTTTTCAAAATAGTCTTTAAATGTGTTTAAAAAAAAATAAAACGTCGAACCATTTTTTTCTTTTTCTTCCTTTATTTCTTAACCTAGAAGAATATTTTTTTTTGTTTAATAGAGCGTTTAAAACTCTTGCTCGCTATGAAGTCCTTTTTTTTTCAAAATTGATATTTTCTTAGATATTTGATATAAAAGAAATTAAAATTAGGCAGCCCACATTACACTCAAGGGAACAGGCAGAAGGTAGGGATAGATTTCCGACCAACAGTTTGTCTGGAGGGCGGGTACAAATGTGTAAATATTCGGGGATAAATGAATTTTTATTCTCTTGGATATTGTAGTGTAGATATATAATCTGGGCACTTTTACGAAAAGTGTTCGTCTCTCCCTAAAAAAAAATGAGTTATAATTTCCAATATATTTATGGTATTTTATGCTGGTTCTTTGAAAGATATACCTCCACTTTTTTTTGACGCTGAAAATATTTCTTTTGCAAATAGAACACACAATTTGTTTTTGATTCGTAAGATGGGAATTTAATTCTTTTTCAAAATGTATATCCTTCTACCTACCGCTAACGAATTTTTTTATATTTATATTTACTACAAATCTTCTGCTAAATGTGTTTTTTTAATTGATCAATTCCTAATTACACAAACTGTAGGCGTAGTATGCACATTATTTTTTGTCTGAACTCTCCGGAATACTTTGCTAACACAAGTTATACAGCAATGCAGAATAAAAGGCGGTAAATAACAGGTGCGTCATAAAAACACTGTTTGTACTTAGAGTGTGAATATTGCTTCTCGCAATTTGTTTACCTATTTTTTTGTTAGAAATAGACACACACATATATATACGTATATAATATGAAAATGAAAATAAGAACTTATTTTGCCGCCCTGTTCGTATTGATAATGTTCCTAAATTAAAACATTTTTTTCTTTTCTTGGCAAATAGCGGCCATAAATACCATAAATAAAACTACATTTTCTTGAGTGTTTCGACATTTATTAACATGTGTCTTTTTCGAGTGTGTGAAGAGCCCCCTTTTTTTCGAATATCGGATATCTGACAGTTGTTCCAGGTTGTTGTAGGTTTGTTCTAAATTGTTCTAAAGTATTTTAAAAGAAATGTCAAATTTGGCCGAAATAATTGAAGCCCTTCTTTTTTCGAAAATTGAAATTTAAATGGTTTTTCCAGGTTGTTCTAGTTGTTCTAAACATTGTTCCAAAGAATCTCGGGGAAAAAATCAAAACTGGCCGAGATAATCGGAAAAAACGAGATTTTGCCAGAATTTCGATTTTCGAAAAAAGAGGCATTGGCGAAAAATTGCTTTTTGCCATTTTTTCGGCCAATTATTATTTATTTTTGAAATACTTTGGAACAGTTGAGAACAAACTTAGAGCAACCTGGAACAACCGTCAGAATTACAATTTTTAAGAGAGGGGGGGGGCGGCAAAAGCTCGTTTTTTCCGATTATCTCTGACAATTTTGATTTTTGTCCGGAGATTCTTTTGAACAATGTTTAGAACAACTAAAACAACCTGGAACACCCTTTAGAATTCCAATTTTCGAAAAAAGGGGGGCTGGGTGACTAAGGTATTTACAGGCAGGAAACACAAGAACAAAAGACTACAACTAGGGACGCTTATGTAAACTATACTGTGTGTCCAAAAAGTCTGGAAACACCCAAGTAAAATCGAAACGGATGATTTTTGAGAAAAATACAAAAACAGGTCAATTAGTATTTTCAAAAAACTACTGGCTGATGGCATCTGTTTGGAATTTTTGATGACCTTGAAAAAGTTATGATGTCATCAAAAAAAATTTAAATGGCAACGTCGCATTTTTAATTTTATTTTTGATAGATCTTTTAATTGTCTAAATGACTATAAAAAAATTTTTCATTTTACTTAAGAAAATGACCGAGAAAAATTTAATTACTTCTTCGAAAATGGAAAAGTTTGTCTTTAAAAAAAAAACATAGTTGGTTTAAAGTCGATTATTTTTCAAACACATTTTGTCTTATTTGTGACATTCTGTCAAATACGAATTGTGCGTAAGTTAAAAAAATCTGCTTAAAAATGGTTTTAAGTTAGAGGGAACGTATTCAAATATTGATGATGATTGGTTTTGGGGTAGGGCTCGTTCAGTTAGAGAAGTTTGCGACTTATTTAATACAGAACATCCGGAGCGTGCCCCAATTAGTATTTCTGCAGTGAGTAAGATTCACAAAAAATTTCAAGAAGGCCATGTTCGAGATCGCCCTAGAAGTGGTCGTCCAAAGATCGCAGAAGATACGCAACTCGACGTATTATTGTCAGTAGAGGAAACTCCAAATTCTAGTACACGGCAGCTTGCGCGGGAATTTAACGTGTCGAAGAGTACAATTGGTAATATTTTCCGGAAAACTAAGTATCATCCCTACAAAATCTGTTTGGTTCATGAGCTGTCTGAAGACGACTTCGACAGGCGTGTACAGTTTTGCGAACAACTAATGCCTATGTGTGATAATGATACGTTTTTTATCAGAAATATCTTATTCTCAGATGAAGCTACGTTCACATTACATGGGACTGTTAATAGACAAAACTGCAGGTACTGGGCACGCCAAAATCCACGCTGGATGAGAGAGGTACGAACTCAGTATCCTCAGAAATTAAATGTATGGGCTGGTTTAATTGGTAACAGAATTATAGGACCTTTTTTCTTCAACGGTAACCTGACGGCGGATATGTATTTGAATTTTTTACAGAATTATTTAATTCCGTCATTAGCAGAAATATTTCCGAACCATGAAGATCCTAATTTGTCCAGCCAAAGAATTTGGTTTCAACAAGATGGGGCTCCGTCCCACTATGCGGGAAATGTTCGGCATTATCTCGAGAATACCTTCCCAAACAGATGGATTGGCAGGAGGGGGGGTACGAGTGGCCTGCTAGGTCGCCAGATCTAACGCCTATTGATTATTTTTTGGGGGGTTACCTAAAAAATAAGGTATACGCAACTAAACCTGAAAATTTGGAACGCTTGCGTCAACGGATTGAGATTGAAGTACGAAGGATCACTCCTGAAATGATAGAAAACGTTCAAAATGAATTTTATTATCGTTTAGGGTATTGCCAAGATGCTCAAGGACAACATTTTGAACATTTATTGTAAGAGTTTTTGCTGATTTCTACGATTAAAATTTTCTTTGTTTTCTATAATGATTTTTTTTTCAAAATTTTTCTTAAGCAGAATGAAAAATTTTTTGACTGTCGTTTAAACAATTAAAGGATCTATCAAAAATAAAATTAAAAATGCGACGTTGCCATTTAATTTTTTTTATGACATAACTTTTTCAAGATCATCAAAAATTTCAAACAGATACCATCAGCCAGTAGTTTTTTGAAAATACTAATTGACCTGTTTTTGCATTTTTCTCAAAAATCATCCGTTTCGATTTTATTTGGGTGTTTCCAGACTTTTTGGACACACAGTATGTACAGTTTAGTTTTTAGTAAATTAATAATTGATTGCTTTAAAGTAACAAAAAAAAAAACGACATAGAAACAAAATTTTGTCAAATATCTAGAATAAGTTAGAAAACAAAAAATTAATTTCCTGTTGTATATGTAGGAAATAATTTTCTACTAACTAGCACTGTCGCTTTAATTTTTCACTAAAACTGATATATTTTATTATTAATCTTATATTTATGTACTTTGTAAATTAATAATATTTGTGTATTCCCTTGATTCATTTAGGTGCTAAATTAATATAAAATCCATTTTCTTTTACTTACTTCATACTTTAATATGGTTATGCCTGTTACACATTATTTAAAATATTATATAATAAATAATATATAAATTAGTTACTTTGAACACCATATTAAAATAAAATATCATATGAAAGAACTATCAAGAAATCGAAAATCAATAATAAGAAAATAACTTGGTATGTCTGACCGAAAAATAAAAACCACTCATTTATCAGTGTGGTAAACAAGATCAGTAAAAAGCATTGGAAATTATCAATTATATGTCTTGAATTTTTAGAAAGTATGGTTTTGATCTATAATAACAGAACAATGAATAAATGAGAAAACAATATAGAAATCTTCTATTAGACGGGTGTATTTCAGATATGTATATGTAAGAAAACACAAAAATTGTGTCACCAACTTTTTATTCAATAAGAGAATATTCATTCCGAAACCGAAACATTATGTGTATTTCGCCAAACAAACACCCCGAGCCCCCCACTTGTATGTCTTCCTTACAGTCCCATTACATATAAATATGATGTTATCAGATATTCTCTAAAAATTATTCCGTTGCAGTCTCCGAAGTGTAGGCCACGCCCTTATAGGAGAAGTATTGAAGAGGGGAAGTTACGGGGGACATTTTCACACTTTTAATTCAGTATATGCTATGCAACCCGTATTACTTAAAATCGCAATATTAAAATAAGTAGTCCGGAGCCTTAAGTGATTTCGTTTTTCAGAAAGACCCAGAAGAGGAAAACCAAATCAACAGAGTACAAACATCAGTCAAACTGCAAGATTATTCTAAAAAAGTATTCGAAATATAAAATAATTTAGAAAGTAGTAAAACCGTCGTCGTTAAGAAATCTGCATTCTGTTGGCTTCTTGATGAATCTAAAGAAAAGGATAGTGCAGATAGGTTGCGCAGATTAATTTAAAAAAAAATTGATACGCCGAAAAATTCCCCGAAAAGACCAAGGTAATATATTAGAAAATTGCTAACAAAGAGACCTAAACGCGATAGTACTTCCGAAGAAAATACAGATATAACCATTGAATACGAGGACAGTACAGATACAGAGCAATTTTCCTCATTTTCATCAGACAATAGAGATCTAGGACTTGAAGCGGATATCGATATGATAAGTCGCAGTTTGGCGACAATGAATTGGAGTCCAATTCAAAAAATAAATGTGAAAAAAACATTTTGAAACTGACCGAAATGACTGACATTGAACCTATTATTAATAATTTCTATATAGCTATATTTATGTTAAGAAATAATACATTTTATAACGTGGGGAAATTTACGTCAGTAATTGATGACCAAAACATACAGGTAAACTTTTATATACCGCGAGGGGATTTAATCTTTTGTCACACAATTAACAAATCCTATTCTGGATATAAGAGAGGGACTATTATTTACCCTTGAAGAACCAAAACCTTTTTTTTTGTTACCTGAATTAAATTAGGGATTTGTTATTTCTTATTTCAAATATTTTATTATGGACTTGTGTTTAAGTTTTTGCTATTTCATACAATGATGTGTAATTTGTGTTAATAAAGTTCTTGTATTGTTTTTTTTTTGCAGTTTGAAGTTCTTTTCACAATTAACCCTTAGGTTTGTACAACCTGTTTGAAATAAAATTAATTTGTGAAATTTCGATATACTCTCCGCAAAAAATTATGGAATCACCTATTTTACTTTCTTATACGTAGTATAAGGAAGTATTGTGATGACGAAAATTTTCGACCTCGAGATTTTTGCAGATGTCCACGTTTTGAAGTCCCCTGATACTGAAAAAGTGGTTTTTAAGAAATGTCTATGTTAGCCCAGCCCGTTCAAGTATCAGATTTAACTGGTGCGCGTAACAGTGAATATAATTTGCATTTTTGTAAATATCTTTAATTTTTGCCGGAACACCGTTGTTTTTACCACTCATTATTGAGGAGCCTTAGTAGCTTTGGGATATTAATTTTGCAGGCATTTGGTCCAATTTAATAAGTTCTTCCAATAAACATTTGCTAATGCCATCAGCAGTATGACTCTCTGGTTGCCGAAAAGACAGAAATCGTTCTTGTATATTTCCGTACTCGTATCGAACTATAAAACCTAACTGGGGAAAATGTAGCCGAATCTGTCGTCTCGTCTGCTTGTATAGCGATATAATGGCCTTTATTAATTTCGTCTAGAATCAAAGTGCGAGAAACTTCGTAGATACTGTCCAGCAATTCATTTTGAATGGTTTTTGACAAACCCATAAAAACTCTATTATTAGACTTGTTGATGTGGTCCTTGAGGGTGCTGTAAATTCCTACCAATAAATTAACCAATCCACGAAAAATCCCCGGATTCGCACTGTTTCGTCATGGCCCCTTAAAACGATTTGAAACATGACACAAAACTTAATGCCGCTTAATGCAGTCTATTAATTTTCCAAAAGTATGTCTGTTTTTACTGACGTTTTCATTGTGCTGAATTATATTTAATCTATATGCAATGTTCAGCTGGCACATTATAGGTATTTACCTTTCCCAGAATTGAATATTCTATCATGTTACCAAGATGTTTTTCACTTACTTTATGTCTTTTTACTTTTTCACCAAAGTGTTTTAAATCCCTAATACCTGTAGAAGTCTAGACAAGGTCGCTTTGTGGAAAATTCCTAATTAAGCACACATAACAAAAAATAGTATATTAAACTACAAGTTTCATAACACACGATTTTTGCGTACGCGTTTAAGTTTAGAAAAAGAGCCGCTAGGTGGTGTTATATGCAATTATGATTAAAACGTCTATGGAAACTGTAACTTCGGACGTGTTTGGAATGTCAGTGGTGGCTTTGCTTTGACTTCGGCCAACTTCGTATGGGTTCGGACGTCTTCGGAATGTCGGTGAAGGCCTTGCTTTGGCTTCGGCAAACTTCGTTTGTGTTCGGACGTCTTCGGAATATCGGTGAACGCCTTGCCTTGTCGTCGGCAACTTCGTTTGTGTTCGGACGTCTTCGGAATATCAGTGAAGGCCTTGCCTTGTTTTTGGCCAACTTCGTTTGTGCTCGGACGTCTTCGGAATGTCAGTAGTGGCCTTACTTTGACTTCAGGCAACTGCGTATGGGTTAGGACGTCTGCGGAATATCGGGGAAGGCCTTGCCTTGTCTTCGGCCAACTTCGTTTGTGTTCGGACGTCTTCGGAATGTCAGTAGTGGCCTTGCTTTGACTTCGGCCAACTTCGTATGGGTTCGGACGTCTTCGGAATATCGGGGAAGGCCTTGCCTTGTCTTCGGCCAACTTCATTTGTGTTCGGACGTCTTCGGAATGTCTGTAGTGGCCTTGCTTTGACCTCGGCCAAGTTCGTATGGGTTCGGACGTCGTCGGAATATCGGTGAAGGCCTTGCCTTGGCTTCGGCAAATTTCGTTTGTGTTCGGACGTCTTCGGAATGTCAGTTGGTGGCCTTGCTTTGACTTCGGCAATCTTCGTTTGTGTTCGGACGTCTTCGGAATATCGGTGAAGGCCTTGTCTTGTCTTCGGCCAACTTCGTTTGCATTCGTTCGTCTTCGGAATGTCAGTGGTGGCCTTGCTTTGACTTCGGCCAACTTCGTTTGTATTCGGACGTCTTCGGAATGTCAGTGGTAGCCTTGCTTTGACTTCAGGCAACTGCGTATGGGTTAGGACGTCTACGGAATATCGGGGAAGGCCTTGCCTTGTCTTCGGCCAACTTCGTTTGTGTTCGGACGTCTTCGGAATGTCAGTAGTGGCCTTGCTTTGACTTCGGCCAACTTCGTATGGGTTCGGACGTCTTCGGAATATCGGGGAAGGCCTTACCTTGTCTTCGGCCAACTTCATTTGTGTTCGGACGTCTTCGGAATGTCTGTAGTGGCCTTGCTTTGACTTCGGCCAAGTTCGTATGCGTTCGGACGTCTTCGGAATGTCGGTGAAGACCTTGCCTTGGCTTCGGCAAATTTCGTTTGTGTTCGTACGTCTTCGGAATGTCAGTTGGTGGCCTTGCTTTGACTTCGGCCAACTTCGTATGGGTTCGGACCTCTTCGGAATGTCGATGAAGGCCTTGCCTTGTCTTCGGCCAACTTCGTGAACATTTTAAATATTTGGATATAGGCGGTGTTATACAAGTGACCACAAAAAACGCCCCAACCCGTAGCACCTTTATTTGAAATCTGATTGTAACAATCGACATACCAAATTAAACGACTTAAAAAGTACTATTAGAGAAATATCAAATTTTATTTTAAGGCTGGCGTTTAGTTTTCAGTTTGGCGGTGATGAAGAATATAATGTGGGGGGGTAGGATTAGGTGTCGGTAATGTGGCGGTTCATGTTGGCAAATAGTCGAACTTAATTGAGAATGAGAGATGAAGAAATAGAAATGTAGATTGCTATTACAGCAACAAATTTATATCTCGGGCTTTTAAATGAACTCGAACATAGACAGAGACAAAAAACTAACACTCACAAAAAATTATTAAAGAAACGCTTTCAACACGTTTTTGTTTACATAGTATTTTAAATTTATGCTGGTATTTATTAGGAACCTGACTATATAGAAATAATCTCAACAGTTAAGCATCAATAAATACAAGCATTCATTTATAGCAATTTTATAAAATTTCAAGTAGGTACACCTTATAAACTAAATAGGAATAAAACGATTCATGTTTGGAAAAAAAACATTTTTTGAAGTAATAATAATAACAATATTTAGTAATTCATGTGACTATAAACATGGTAAAGAACAAGTCAGTGATATATGTATAAAAATTAAATAATACAAACATTTTATCCCAGTCACCTTTCGCTATGGGATACATAAAAAACAGCATAATAGTTGTACATATAAAAAAACTGTTTGATTACATGGAGGAGTCATTAAGATACTCATCCAAAAGAGTAGTAACCTTTTAAAAGCCGAACTTTTTAATATCATTTCTAAACCTTCTGTATGGCATCATTTTATATTTGTTTGGTAATCATTTATTGCAGATTCTTATAGACTAGTACATTGGACTTATCTCATACTTATCTCACTGAGAGCGCATTTGGCCGTGGTATCTCTAATAATAGGTTATTCCGTGTACTCTATGTATGAAAGCTGCTCAATTTAGTATGCTTGTTTGCATTTTTCTTTATATATAAAAATAATTGAAATAAGTAAATGCAGGGTAGTCATTATGTGCATTCGTATGAATGCATCTCTACAGCTTGTTCGTCGACTGACACCACTCATTATTCAAAAACTATTCTCATGACGTTTCTAATCCATGCGTCATCATTTACACTAGGTGGTTGAAGTATTCTTTCTCGCTTAATTTGTAGTGTGTTTAATGAATTTTGGATTTTAAACATGGGTCATTGTAAAAAGAATGATGGACAATGCCATCAACCTTCTATTACCGCACAAAAACTGTTAAAAACTAAGGAAAATAAAATATTTATAAGTGGCCTTTTGTGTGATGTGTTACAAAGGGTAGAAAAAGTAGAACAGTCGACCATAGACTGCAGTTTTATTCTAAACATTGTGTAATGAATGTAGACCGGACGTATGAGGCCGAAATTACGACGGACAAAAGAAATAATGTATAACATCACGCAGTTATTGAATAGCTCTATTCGTATGGTGATGCAACATCTGGTTTCGTCGAGAAAACGGACAACAAAAAAGTCGATTTTAATGTTAAATTCCTTTCTTCTATTTACCTACCTTATATTTCCTGAGATAAAATAAAGTACGGAGAATTTACTCGATTTGAACTACAATATAAACAAATAATAACGTATTTTGTATTTTATAGATCACCACCCACTTGTTATCCAATTATATAAATAAAATTAAAAACTTTTTAAAAATACAAAATTTTAATAGTACGCGTGGGTGATGAGTCATCGGCCGCTCGTGTCCGGTCTCTGAACATATGAACTAAAACATACAGCTTATATTGTGATTTTCGTAACTTTAACTGTGTGTTTAGGAGATGATTCAGAATGTAACCAGAAAAGATCAATAGGTATTAATTATACTTACGTTTGTATTTTAGTCCACAATTAATTTTCATAGTAAATCTGTTTAATTATAGGTTGTCTATAGGTGACACTAGTGTTTTTGGCAAAAATCAACTATGCTTCTGTACTTAACATCAGTCATATTTTATTATCTTCTTAAATAATATTGGAGATGCGCAACATTCAGAAGTGAAAGTAATTATTTTAGTTGTTAAACGTACCTAAATATATTTTACCGAACTGAAGTAAGTTTGCCAAAATAAGGTTTAGATTTTTCATATTATCCAAAGATGACATATCTACTATTATATTCTTTTAATAGACTTACCTAATATTTCACTATTAATGACAACATAAAGAATTTTTGGTATAAACCACGGAAAAAGAACCTACCTGACGAAATGGTTGAACATGCAGAACACATAATTTAAACCTATTGTGCCATATTTTTATATGGTCTACCAAATCTAGTACCTTCAAGAGATATCTAAAACGTAGAATATTAACTTTCTGTAATAGAAACACCACCGATGTAATATCCTTGGAGAATATACATATAGCCCAGTCAAACTATACCAAAAAATCTCGCATGGTTACATTAATCAGGGTACTTTTGATTTTTTGATATCGTGTATGGATTGGTACACTGTTGCAAAGCCCCAAGTTTTCTTATTTTCCCCATTACCGCAGACGCCGCCATCTTGAAGAAACCGCTAAATTTTTGAGCCTCTTTTTCAAAATATCTCCTAAAGTATTAGTTTGAGCAAAAAAAGCCGTTTATGTTCTTATTAAACTAGAGAAAATTTTCTACAATTGAATACAAAAACGGAATATTTAGCTTCAATCCTTCCCGAGATAGACCTCTTTGAAATTAGAGAATTTTTTTTTAAAAATGTCAAAATAAAGATTTATAATCGGTTTTTACTCGATAGTAAGTAAATGGTGTATTCTCCGCTAAAGTCTGACATAGCATTTATAGTAGAGGTAGGTAGCTAAAGTTTAAGACCAAACTGATTCTTCTAACTCGTTTAGACTATGATACAATCTTTTAAATATTTTTGTAGTTTTTTTAGGAAGACACGTTACGCAATAACTTAATACTGACAAAATCAATGTATCTATTTATGAAAAACAAAAAAGGTTCATTCATTGATAAGTTTGTATATCTCATATATTCAATAGGTCTATGAATTATATATCAATAAATTTGTAAGTAAATAAATAATTGATAAATAATTATAAATAAATTATGTACTACATAAGTTTCATCAACAAAAGTGTCAGATATACCACAACTTTACATTATAAGAACCAAATGGTGATATTTTGTTATATAAGACAAAATGTGTCTGGACGACAAGCCACATTTGGAGCTTCGGAACTTTAGCTATTTACCTCTACTATAAATGCAGTGTCAAACTTTAGCGTAGGATTCACTATATACTTACTATCGAGCAAAAACCAACTAAAAACCTGTGATTTTTACATTTTTAAGAAAAAATCTCTAAATTCAAAGAGGTCTATCTCGGGAAGTATTGGAATACTTTGGAAGATATTTTGTAAAAACTGGTATAGTGCAAAAATTTAGCGGTTTTTTCAGATGGCGGCTAATAAGCCAACAAGTTTTCAAAAAGCTTGTTATATTTATCGTGTATAGGTATTATATTTAATCCTTTCTACCAATTATCAATCGGAATCATAGCCAATTAGACGTATAAATATTATTAGTGGGAATAATATAGATTATGTTATGCTCTGCAACAGTAAATCTTGCTTCTTTGTTTGTGTGTACATACGTGTATAATATAAAAATTACTTTCATAAGTTACTGATGTAATTCAAGCTATTGTACATTTACATATTTCAAATAGACTCTTATTAATAAGTACATAGGTACATATTTTTTAATTATTTAATCATACACTATGAATAAATGAATTAGTATTTATTTAGAGTAATGTATACAATGATAATTTGCGTTAAGCACCGGTAAATCTCAAAATTTATTGAATAAGTAAAAAATGTACCTATATATATTTATAGGTATCAAAATGCCTTTGTAGTCCCGTCGCAGAATTCAATAAATTTGTACATCAAGAATTATTTAATTTTCTGAAGTAGACTAAATAAAATATACCTAGAGTTGGTATACCATCTTCTAGTTTATCCATGTTTATGTGTTTGTTTGGATATTATATTCTGATAATAGTACGAGCAGAAGCATTATTTAAGTCCTCGAGATTATCAAGATATAAGGTGTACCACTGCAGATTTTACTTATTTCAGTACAATTATAAATACACATGTAATCGTAATTAGATAACATTATAAGCAGTTAATTATATCATATATTAAATCAAGAAAGGTTTTCCCTTTTCGTCCAGTTATCACAACATACATATTTCAAATAATGTCAAACATTCAAAAATTGCTATAAATATACATCGCTCGAAAGTAAATAAACAATGTGTAAGATTATTATACCTATAGCAAATTTATTATCGTTTTTGTTTTTTATAGGTATATATTTTATATTACATTCCGCAAAGTGTTAAACTGTTGAATATATAACTGTTATTATTAGACGAAGTATTGTGAGCGATTGTACCTTTGCATAAATAAAAGTACCTATCCATTAGACATCTTTAATTAATAAATACATATATAAGTCTAATTTCCAGTGCCCCCTAATGCCCAGAAGCTACACTAATATTCAAGTTCCTGACGTTATAATTCTGCACCTTGACGGTTTTTCTCCACACTATAGTTGAATTGTAACCCTAATTTCATATAATGTCCACGCATTTTTATTTTTGATACCATTTACAAACGAAGATATTATTTTCGTTGCAGTATTTTTTGTTACAATGCAGACTAATTTTTTGAGGTCCAGGTGGGTGCACGAATGCTATACTTTATTTGAAAATTACAGATAAAAAATATTTATTTTTACCTCTAAAAGGGGTATTTTATTCACAGTATATAGTGTAAAAACAGCCCAATTAGACATTTAAAACCCCCCTACGACCTCGAATCATGTTTCCTTAACATAACTGTGTACTTTTTATAACAATTAAATTAATAGTTTCCATTTCTTATCAAAAAAATGTAAGCATGTTTTCAACGTGAATATTGTCCGGTGCAGTGTACGCGACGCCAGCCTTAAGGCTGGCGTCTCGGTACGCTGCACCGGACAATATTCACGTTGAAAACAGGCTCACATTTTTTTGATAAGAAATGGAAACTATTAATTTAATTGTTATAAAAAGTACACAGTTATGTTAAGGAAACTTGATTCGAGGTCGTAGGGGGTTTTTAAATGTCTAATTGGGCTGTTTTTACACTATATACTGTGAATAAAATACCCCTTTTAGAGGTAAAAATAAATATTTTTTATCTGTAATTTTCAAATAAAATATAGCATTCTTGCACCCCCCTTGACCTCAAAAAATTAGTTTGCATTGTAACAAAAAATACTGCAACGAAAATAATATCTTCGTTTGTAAATGGTATCCAAAATAAAAATGCGTGGACATTATATGAAATTAGGGTTATAATTCAACTATAGTGTGGAGAAAAACCGTCAAGATGCAGAATTATCACGCCAGGAACTTGAATATTAGTGTAGCTTCTGGGCATTAGGGGGCACTGGAAATTGTGCGTATATATGTACCTATTATTAATTAAAAATGTCAGGATAGGTACTTTTATTTACGCAAAAGTACAATTGCTCACAATACTTCGTCTAATAATAAAAACAGTTATATATTATTATTATTATATATTCAACAGTTTAACACTTTGCGGAATGTAATATAAAATATATACCTATAAAAAACAAAAACGATAATAAATTTGCTATAGGTATAATAATCTTACACAGTGTTTACTTTCGAGCGATGTATATTTATAGCAATTTTTGACAGTTTGACATTATTTGAAATATGTGTGTTGTGATAACTGGACGAAAAGGGAAAACCTTTATTGATTTAATATACGATATAATTAACTTCTTATAATGTTATCTAATTACGATTACATGTGTATTGTATTGTACTGAAATAAGTAAAATCTGCAGTGGTACAGCTTATATCTTGATAATCTCGAAGACTTAAACAATGCTTCTGCTCGTACATCAGAATATAATATCCAAACAATCACATAAACATGGATAAACTAGAAGATGGTATACCAACTCTAGGTATATTTTATTTAGTCTACTTCAGAAAATTAAATAATTCTTGATGCACAAATTTATTGAATTTTGCGACGGGACTACAAAGGCATTTTGATACCTATAAATATATATAGGTACATTTTTTACTTATTCAATAAATTTTATTTACCGGTGCTTAACGCAAATTATCATTGTGTACATTACTCTAAATAAATACTATTTCATTTATTCATAGTGTATGATTAAATAATTAAAAAATATGTACCTATGTATTTATTAATAAGAGTCTATTTGAAATATGTAAATGTACAATAGCTTAAATTACATCAATAACTTACGAAAGTAATTTTTATATTATACACGTACACACAAACAAAGAAGCTGCAAGATTTACTGTTGCAGAGCATAACAAAATCTATATTATTCCTACTAATAATATTTATACGTCTAATTTGCTATGATTCCGATTGATAATTGGTAGAAAGGATTAAATATAATACCTATATACGATAAATATAACAAGCTTTTTTGAAAACTTTTTGGCTTATGAGCCGCCATCTGAAAAAACCGCTAAATTTTTGCACTATACCAGTTTTTACAAAATATCTTCCAAAGTATTCCAATACTTCCCGAGATAGACCTCTTTGAATTTACAGATTTTTTCTTAAAAATGTAAAAATCAAAGATTTTTAGTTGGTTTTTGCTCGATAGTAAGTATATAGTGAATCCTACGCTAAAATTTGACACTGCATTTATAGTAGAGGTAAATAGCTAAAGTTCCGAAGCTCCAAATGTGGCTTGTCGTCCAGACACATTTTGTCTTATATAACAAAATATCACCATTTGGTTCTTATAATGTAAAGTTGTGGTATATCTGACACTTTTCTTGATGAAACTTATGTAGTATATAATTTATTTATAATTATTTATCAATTATTTATTTACTTACAAATTTATTGATATATAATTCACAGACCTATTGAATATATGAGATATACAAACTTAGCAATAAATGAACTTTTTTTTGTTTTTAATAAATAGATACATTAATTTTGTCAGTATTAAGTTATTGCGTAACGTGTCTTCCTAAAAGACTACAAAAATATTCAAAAGAGAGTATCATAGTCTAAACGAGCTAGAAGAATCAGTTTGGTCTTAAACTTTAGCTACCTACCTCTACTATAAATGCTATGTCAGACTTTAGCGGAGAATACACCATTTACTTACTATCGAGCAAAAACCGATTATAAATCTTTATTTTGACATTTTTAAAAAAAAATTCTCTAATTTCAAAGAGGTCTATCTCGGGAAGTAATGAAGCTAAATATTCCGTTTTTGTATTAAATTGTAGAAAATTTTCTTTAGTTTAATAAGAACGTAAACGGCTTTTTTGCTCAAACTAATACTTTAGGAGATATTTTGTAAAAAGAGGCTAAAAAATTTAGCGGTTTCTTCAAGATGGCGGCGTCTGCGGTAGTGGGGAAAATAAGAAAACTTGGAACTTTGCAACAGTGTACCAATCCATACACCATATCAAAATATCAAAGGTACCCTAATTAATTGAACCATGCGAGATTTTTTGGTATAGTTTGACTGGGCTATATGTATATTCTCCAAGGATATTACATCGGTGGTGTTTCTATCACAGAAAGTTAATATTCTACGTTTTAGATATCTCTTGAAGGTACTAGATTTGGTAGACCATATAAAAATATGGCACAAAAGGCTTAATTATGTGTTCTGCATGTTCAACCATTTCGTCAGGTAGATAGCTTCTTTTTCGGTGGTTTATACCAAAAATTCTTTATGTTGTCATTAATAGTGAAATATTAGGTAAGTCTATTAAAAGAATATAATAGTTGATATGTCATCTTTGGATAATATGGAAAATCAAAACCTTATTTTGGCAAACTTACTTCAGTTCGGTAAAATATATTTAGGTACGTTTAACAACTAAAATAATTACTTTCACTTCTGAATGTTGCGCATCTCCAATATTATTTAAGAAGATAATAAAATATGAATAATGTTAAGTACAGAAGCGCAGTTGATTTTTGCCAAAAACACTAGTGTCACCTATAGACAACCTATAATTAAACAGATTTACTATGAAAATTAATTGTGGACTAAAATATAAACGTAAGTAATTAATACCTATTTATCTTTTCTGGTTACATTCTGAATCATATCTCCTAAACACACAGTTAAAGTTACGAAAATCACAATATAAGCTGTATGTTTTAGTTCATATGTTCAGAGACCGGACACGAGCGGCCGATGACTCATCACCCACGCGCACTATTGAAATTTTGTATTTTTAAAAAGTTTTTAATTTTATTTATATAATTGGATAACAAGTGGGTGGTGATCTATAAAATACAAAATACTTTTTTATTTGTTTATACTGTAGTTCAAATCGAGTAAATTCTCCGTACTTTATTAATCTTACGAAATATAAGGTAGGTAAATAGAAGAAAGGAATTTAACATTAAAATCGACTTTTTTGCTGCCCGTTTTCTCGACGAAACCAGATGTTGCATCACCATACGAATAGTGCTATTCAATAACTGCGTGATGTTATACATTATTTCTTTTGTCATTCATTACACGATGTTTAGAATAAAACTGCAGTCTATGGTCGACTGTTCTACTTTTTCTACCCTTTGTAACACATCACACAAAATGTCACTCATAAATATTTTATTTTCATTACTTTTTAACAGTTTTTGTGCGGCAATAGAAGCTTGATGGCATTGTCCATCATTGCTTGTATTTATTGATGCTTGACTGTTGAGATTATTTCTATATAGTCAGGTTCGTAATAAATACTAGCATAAATTTAAAATACTATGTAGACAAAAACGTGTTGAAAGCGTTTCTTTAATAATTTTTTGTGCCTGTTAGTTTTTTGTCTGTCTATGTTCGAGTTCATTTAAAAGCCCCAGATATAAATTTGTTGCTGTAATAGCAATCTACATTTCTATTGCTTCATCTCTCATCCTCAATTAAGTTCGTCTATTTGCCAACATGAACCGCCACCTTACCGACACCTAATCCTACCCCCCCACATTATATTCTTCATCACCACCAAACTGAAAACTAAACGCCAGCCTTAAGGCTGCGTTTCAATTGTGGCAAATCCATTTCGGTTTGTATCTAAGGTTTTCGCTTTTCTTAAGTACTACTAGTAATAATAGGATGTCGCCACGGTATGCATTCTAAAATTAAATAGCAATTACCTCAAACCATTTCAAGGTCATTTTACCTGCTTCTTAAATTTCTACCTCTACATACGATTTGTAAATATGGTCGGTGCGGCTTTCTTTGCAATTTCATTTTATGCCGTATGAATCAAATCGGCACTTGTCAGCTTTCATGCAGAATTAGGGAGAAAGACGCGCGAACTTTAAGCATTCATTTGAATTTATTTGTAAATTGAAAAACTTAATACATATATATATAATATAGTTTGACATATCCTCCATAAAATGTTGATTGCATTATTAAATACATAATTTAAATTAAATTACTTTTTATACATTTACAATCAGCTACATTTATTTTATTTATAGATTTAGTTATTTTTTAACAAATTCTTTAACGCTGAATGTAAGTGATACTCATCCATTCGACTTTCTTATTTCATACAAAATTATATAATAAATAAACAACTTTGTGTTTGCGAGGTGCCAAATAAAACATTTTCTTTTACTTGATACATTTGTAATTATTACAGGCTACTGCATCTGTGCGGTATATCATACCTTTGTTGATCATATAGAATAATAATAAGCAAAACAGAAATATATAGTCATATTGTCTTCATGTACCCATTAGTTCAACATTCTATTAAATATGTTTTACACGCTAAAAATACGGGTAAAGTTAGTATTTGCAAATCCTAAATGTCAATTTGCCCGTTCATTTGATTTATATAGTGTTGCGTTTTCGGGTTCGCAATAAACAACTCGTGCAATTTATTTATTTAAAACAGTCTGTATATTTACACACGTAAAATTAATTACAATATAAAAAATGTAAAACTAATGTATCACACTTAAACTACTACGATTTAAATTAACACAGGTATTTATTTCTATTACTAATATTTATGTCCGTGTATTTATATCACTTCTATTTATATAACACCGCACCACTATATTTATTTTGTACTACTTATATTTATGTTTACTCTTCGACTATACCTTGTCTCAGAATAAGAAGGAGTGATTCAAATATCGCGCCGAAATGGCGTATATTTTTAAAGTATTTCATTGGTTCTTGCGTAGGCAAGTTTAACATGGGAAAATAAGTTTGACAGCGGTTTGACAAAACGTCATTTTATGTTTATAGCCAAGCCATAACCTAGTCTCATACATTTTTACTTTGGTTTATTATACTTGATCATGCATTTGAAACTTTGAATTTGATTAATCTGTCAAAAATACTGTACGTCAGTGCAAAAATCAAACATTCAACAATTAATATCATTGCAAAAATAACTATAGATGAGTTCATACCATAAGTGAACTGGACAACTCACACATATTCTAGAATTGACTCATTAATTTCAAGTAAGTGTTAATTAAATACTAATTATATTACCACATGTTCATATAGGTACATGTTATATTTCAGATATGTCAAACGTAAAGAAACCTGTACTAATAGAAAAAGGTGAAAATATATGGTGGAGAATATGGGAAAAAGATTGGATTGCTGCAAGTATAATGAGTGCACGACAAGCTTTGATGAAAACCTGTAGGATTAAATAGCCATACCGATAAAGATAGGCAATTAAGAATACTTCATATAGGATCTGAATTGATACATAAGATGAAGTTGCTTCAAAAAAATCCCCTTTCAGAATATCACTTATATGAGAACTTTTGACAGAAGCAATTACAAATGTTACAATAAGTATTTGGAAAAATTGTACCGAGCATGTAAATTTTTAATCTTTTTAACACGATGTGAACACTAAATTATATTGTTAATTTCCAATATTTAATAGAAATAAATATTTGTTATACTTTATATATTTTCATAATAAATAAATTTTAATAGGGAATAATAATTAGTAATGTGTAGGTATATGTAATTATCTTTGCAGTTCGTGTAAACAATTTTAGCCGATGTAAATTTTTCTATTTATTGCTGTTGTATGTAAGATTCACATTTCCAAGACTAGTTGCTTGAATTTACCTCCTCAAGGTTTGTATAGCAGTAAAACGAATGATTTATCTATACAAGTTCTTTATTGATATTTAAAATAGAAACTAATAAGTAAAACTTTTTCTGCAAGTTCTTAAGGACATTTTGATAAGAGATAAAAGGTTTGATTCATTCTTGCTCTCTGATACAAATATTTAATAATAAATAGACTTGATTCGCAATTTTCATGTTGATGTAGCACATACACTAAAATGTGCAGTAATTATATATTTATAACGACAATCCTCCTCAAAACGCTCAGAACAAAGCCTATATGCTTTCATTTGTAAATTGAGCCTATATCTTTATCCATAGATTCTTCTAATTTTTTTTTGTAAAACTAGAATGAACAGATTTGAATGTTAAGAGATTTGTATTCATCAAATTATAGATATATGCACCTATTTGTGTTTATAACTTTACTCTCCTGTTTCCAATTGCCGTGCACTCGTATTGCTGCTTCGACTGGTAGAATGAAAAGCGGCACATCCATCTATTTTAACGAAAGTAGTAAATGAAACACAAAACAGCTAAATCCTTGGTTAGAATTAATACAGTTCTTCTAACCTCAATTGTCATGATGTCATATCAAATTGTCTACTAAATTTTAAGCTATGTGTTCCATGTTTTGGCGGGATATTTGAATCACTCCTTCTTATTCTGAGACAGGGTATACCACTCAAGGAACCATTTATTTATTTCTAATATTTATTTTTACTTTGGTCTGTTCCGCGCGACGACTACTAAGGACTTTCTTATTCCGGAATAAGAGATTCATTGAATAGTCTCGTGCGGAACAGGCAGATAAATAAATAAACATAAATAAATAGTTCCTTAAGTGGTAGTCGAAAAGTAAGCATAAATAAGTGAGTGTAGTTGTTACATAAATATTACGGAATGTAAATAGAAGTGATATAAATACGGTACAGTGTTACATAAATAACAGTAGTGAAATAAATACATGTGTTAATCTATTTGTAATAATTTTAAGTGCGTTACATTTATTTTACATTTTTATATTTTGATTAGTTTTATATTTTTATATTGTAATTAATTTTACGTGTGTGAATATACAGACTGTTTTAAATAAATAAATTGCACGAGTTGTTTATTTGGAACCCGAAAACGCACCAATAGTCTGAATTTTCAGTCTTTTTATTTAGTTCATATTATAACTTTTCAATTCAAATATCGCGCCGAAACGCTACTATTTTTAACAGATTGTATTGGTTCCTAGGTAAGCAAATTTAACAAGGAAATATAAATATATGCGATATATGTTATATTTTATAACATAACCAAGCCGTAACCTGTGAACATTCTCTTGCGTTTTTGTTTTGGTTTATTGTATTTTAG
This sequence comes from Amphimallon solstitiale, assembly GCA_963170755.1. Lineage (NCBI taxonomy): Eukaryota > Metazoa > Arthropoda > Insecta > Coleoptera > Scarabaeidae > Amphimallon > Amphimallon solstitiale. Next base: position 106,270,942 of record OY720678.1, read on the forward strand.
TGTGTTATTAAACACTATCGATATACTTATTTGATTTTATTATTTTGTGTTTTTTTTTCTGTCTTCTTTGTTATTTGTTAAGAGTGTTGTTAGTATTAGTATACACTACACTATTTATTTATACTTATCATGATCTGACAATTGTAATGCATTACAAGTTTGAGAATATTGACAATTTTATGTAACAGAGGTCTTACAAATATATAGTCTATTATTATTATTATTATCTGTAAGTGTAAATAGGTACGTCACGAACATTAGATAAGGCGCTTCCAACAAAACCGTGAAATTCACCACCCAAACAGCGTCAAGTATTAGCACAATAAAGACGATAAAAACAGTTTTAAATATGTACAAAATTTTAACTCTACAAAAACTAAAATTGAATAGCCTAGCAGCATTTTTCGAATTTCGCGAATGTTTTATGTTTGCACTGGGCGCAATTGAATAATATATAGAGGTGTACTCGCTATATTTCACTATAAAATTAGTTATAATAGTTATATATATAGAAATATAATTTTGTCAATCAATGTTTGTACATCTATTTTTTGACCAATCTTTTGTTTGAGTACACGGTGTGTCTAGTAATTTCGCAATAAAAAATGAATTAGCCTACCTGTACTCAACTCGATTGTCTTCCTAGCCAACTTAAAACATCCGCGAATTTCGAAAAATGCTGCTAGGGTATTGTGCTGGGGGAATAGCAATTGTAGTAAAATCTTCAAAACATTAAGTATGTAAGGTAAAGGTATTACTTTAATGTTAATATATTATAAATAATGAGGCTAGTATAAGATTATTGTTATTATTAAAAACTAAAAACCCGGCGAACTGACCTCCGGCATTTCAAAGTTTTGAAAATTGCTATCAAATAAAATGTACCTATATTTACATTTTAAGTAATTAGCAACAACCTTAAAAAAATTTTGAAAAAAAATATAGAAGGTTCTTGTCAACAATTTCTTCTCCACTTCGTAAATGTAAAACGGCTACTAGGCTTTTATCGGCGTAAAAAAATCCGTAGGCATCTTTCAATTAAAGATAACAGAAAACTCCATATTTTAAAATGATTCAATTTGATTAAATTGACAAATTAAACTATGTAGTTACTTTTTATGATTTGTGGTGCCAACCTGTGATGCCAACTGCTCATTGTCTATTACGTACTTTCAAATAACTCGTAACATACTAAATTTTATAATTAGTAACCGCAAAAATTGCTGTTAATTATAATTTTAAATTATAATAAATAATTAAAGTATCGTATAACACACAACTAACCTCTAAATAATTGCAAGATAATAGCGCCATCTATACTATATGTGCTACACTATAAGGCGACGTAAATGTAACAGATATCTGTAAATGTATGTAATTGCTTACAAAAATGTTACAAATTTTATTTCATGGATCACTTAAAAAATTACACATGTATTTAGCTACTGTTACTATTTTTACCTTCCAAATATAAATACCGAATGTACTTGCTATATTACATATAAATTTACCGTGTAATTTTTAAATGTAGCCATTTTTTCTAGTAGTTGCAAAACCACTAACTTCCCATTTTATTTACGGCTTATATATTAACTTAATTTAAAAAAGAATTCGACCTTTCACCTCGTTTAACCTTTATCTTCATGCTTAATGCATAAAATTTACATGTTTTGATATCATACGCCTGAAAAAATGGAAATAAAAATGGTATTTTTCGGGTACATTTCTCTCCCGCCAAAACGTTATCAAACGCAGCCTTAAGCTACTCGGTTCGTCAAAGACCGATATTCAACTTTTTTATGTTAAATGGCAACCTGCTACTTTTTTCACAGAATTTGATAAAGATTTTTTTTCTGAATTCAATGATGTAGCACAATAAAGTTTTTTGTTTTATTTCAAGTTGTTAAAAAATAAAAAAAACATTGTGTTTAAATGTACTATCACTTTCCAATAAAGCGTGGAGTACAAGGAGCGCGAAACTAACGCTCTTTAGACGCTGAATAACTGTCAAAAATACGGTGATCAATAGCATCAATAGAAAGTGGTTACAATATACGCATAGTCAGCGCGTATACGTCCATTGTAGACTTTTCATCATAACCTTAAAATTCCATTACATAATTTGTCAAAATAAGTGAGTGATGTCTGAATTTGAGGTTTTTTTTGTATTTTTATTTGCTCTATCTGCTATACCTACTAGTTTGTGATTTAAATTTACAATATTCACCATGAAGACGTTGGTGAGTGAGACCAGCAAACCGTTCAAGGGACAAGGGTGGCTATTTTATAAACAACTACTTAAAAATAAAAGCAATAGACCCAGAAGACTTTTTCAAACATACAAGAATGTCACGTCATATATATGATATGTTGTTAAATTTATTACAAGAGGAATTAAGTAAACATTCTGTAAGGAAGCCTGCAAATGATTCGTTAAAGTTCAAGTATAGGCAAAACTACTCTTTCATATTACCTGTTAGAAGCAGTTTTTTTGCAATTTTTTCCCATACTAATGTTTTTTGACAGTATTTTTATAATCCCGCTCCTTTTTATTAAAAAGAAAAGGTTATTTTTTCACTTCCTCAATTAACTTTTCATTTAACGTTAAAGCTGTCACAAACATTGTTTTAAAGGGCAAGACGAGACCATAAAAAATGTAATAACACAACCTGTAGCTGTGGACCTCAATTATATTTAAACACACTGATGTGAAGTTAGGCGACTTTACGTTCAGCGCGTAAAAGTTAAATCTTGACCAACTTTCAAGGTTATTTACGAAACACTACCCAAATGAAGCGTTCATTGTACGCAGCGTCATTATCCGACCACAGGTTTTACTTACGTTCGCGTCTGGAGCGCGTTTGTTTCGCGCTCATTGTACTCCACGCTAAATCATTTCACCCTTAAAGAGACCGGTACTGTAACCATAACAACCATAATATGAATTGTCAACCATAATATGTCTAAAATTAAAAGGCTTTGATGACACCTTTCATTAAACAAGAACGTTCTCACATTCAAGGTATTTTCAATAAAACAACCGTTTAATAATACAATGATTTTTTTTAAACTTTTCAATGAAGTGAACTTATTTTAACAAAAAATTAATGGAAATGCTCAAACTGGGCACCGCCCCTTTCAAGGCACTGTCGACACCTGGGTATCACATCTAACGTAACATTCGTTAAAACTTCTCGAGACATGCGTCAATTATTCGATTTCGCAAAACTTTGACTGTATAAGGAGGTGTGGTATAAACAATAATATATCTTGCAAATAGCCCATGAAGAAATATCCATCGGGGTCAGATCACAAGAACGAGCTGGCCACAAAATAGGTCCGTATGTTCCCTCCCACGATCTCCAAATTCTCTACTCAAAAACTCTCTATTGATTACGACGTTGTGTGGAGTAGCCCCTCTTGTTGAAAAACTAAATTATTTCTTTCATTTAAAGTTAAATTGTCAAGAACTTCTAGTAAGTCTTCACTTAAAATTTGGTAATACTTTTGCTGGGTAAGATTTCCATCGATGAAGAACCTATTATTCGTTCATCTAATATACCATATCAAACATTAAGTAAAAATCTTCTTTGTGGGGCTTGTTCTACGGAAACATGTGGATTTTCTACATTCCAGTAGCGATTAAATTTTTTTATTTGTAAATTGGCATTCGTTGGACCCTAGTATTTTTTTATATTTTTTATACGACGTGCTGGATCACCTTCTTCTAATGTGTGGATCTTGCGCGGCACAAATGCTTTTGTACTTATGGGTATGTCTTTTTCAAAACTGACCACACATTTACTCTGGAAAGTTGTCGATTCGAAGCAATTTCTTATACAGATGTCCAATGATTCTCCTCAACACACTGTAAAACGTTTATCTCGAAATTTCCGATTTCGTGTTCTAGGTTTTTTAAAGCATCCATACCGTCCCAAATTGATTTCCAATCGACTAAACTGACGGCGATTCGGTACTCGCCTGTCCGGGAAGCGTTCTCCATAGATTCTACAACTTTGCGCACTGTTTTTGTGACACCTAAAGTAAATTTCAAGCATATCCACGAACTCGTTATTCATTATGAAATGATGACAACTGAAACAACTGAAATTGGTTTAATGACACTGACATAAAATTCACATGGTGACAATAATTATGTCTAAGCACTCTATTACTATATAATAGAGTACAAGAATTTATGCAATGTTTTTTATTTTTTAACAACTTGAAATAAAACAAGAAACGGTATTGTGCTACATCGATGAATTCATAAAAAAAATCTTTATCAAATTCTGTGAAAAAAGTAGCAGGCGGCCATTTAACATAAAAAAGTTGATTATCGATCCTTGATGAACCGAATAGCTAAAAATAAAATTTGATATTCTTCTGATAGTACTTTTTAAGTCGTTTAATTTGACATGTCGATCGTTACAATCAGGCTTCAAATAAAGGTGTTACGAGCTGGGGCGTTATTTTGTGGACACCCGGTATGTAATAATGTTTAAAATTCAGAGTAATTTATGCAATAAATTATTTCAAATTATCAACAAAAAGGACGAAATAAATAATTGCACGCCCCCAGAGATTCGCAAAATAGCAGAAGACAATTTACAAAATCCTTTGCCAACATAGTCTCGACATATTATCAAGAACAAACTTTTATAACAGTTGTACTATTCAACATTGGAAGTAAATTTCAATAGTAGCGAAAACTTATCATCCAACTCTGCTTAACAATTTATACTGTTAATTAGTAAATAAAATGTTAGCATGTGTACCTTTTTATTCTTTGTACAACTTCTATTGCACATGTTTGTTACATTAAAGGCTTACATTTTGACATTTAAATATAATTTGGTTCCATTTTTTTGTTGTTACCAACGTCAAAACAACAAAATTAGTGTGCGATAATACTTTTGCAACCAAAAAGGATGTCGAACTTTATAGCACCGCAATAGAAAAAAGCATTTTGCATATTACACCCACACAACCAGTCTGATAAACTGTAAGAGCTTCTGTTGAATTTTCTCGTCACGGTTTTATTAGTTTTCGAATTGTGATCTTCAAGTTTAATCAATAAATCTGGTCTAGGTAGACCTAAATTTTTTAATTCTATCTTAATGTCATAGCTCAGTGTGTTATTTTCTATCATTTCGATTATGTTACTAACGCAATTCATAGTTGCATTTGCATCGATAGAAATTACAACATACACTCACCGCTGTATATTACATACTGGACCGCCACCCGGCACCATAGAGTAGTGCCCCAACGCTGACATATACCCGCGCCAGTTTTATCGCTCGATTTCTAATACAGACGGAGTAGTCGCGCGAGATGCCCCGGAGCCTACGTGAGACTGCGATTTTTAACCGCGCTGAAAAGACGGACTGTTACTTCCGAAAACATATTATGTTATCAAACAAATCAGAAAAATTACATACAAATTAGGCATTTATAATTAATTTATCTGTTAAAAGAAATTTGTCTCGGGGGGAGGGAGACAGTGCCCCGTTGGCCTCCCTGCAGCAGCCGCCACTGCTTTCTACATCGCAACAGGTTATAGGTGCATACTGGAAATATTCTTTTATTTCAGCGTATTTAGCAGTTAGATTTTTGTGTCATTGTCCTATTGAGAAAGAATAGGTAGGGAGACGACGTCACGTGATCAAACCGGGTACAGGTCCGCCATATTGATACTACACTTAAGTCAAACAGGTAGAGTTGGTAAAAAGTGGAGTGTTTATTAAGTGCACCGTGTATTAGAGTTATATAATAAGTTGACATTCTGGTTTCTTGTGCTCTACGTGACTGCAACAGAGACGGCGTTGATAAGAAGAATTCGTCTGGAATAACATTTCATAGGTTAGTGTAGACCTGACAGGTGTGGGATGACAGATTATAATATTGAGTAGTCCGGACCAGGTGAGGCAGCCATATTGGTACCACACTTAGCCCCGCCCAATGCCCTCGTTTTGAGCGTACAGCAAAGATGCTTTACAGCGTCTCCGTAGTATGTTTCCTCAATGCATTGTCTCCATACACAATACTCAGAAATACTTCCAGCATCGTCATTTAAACATGTAACGAAATTTTGTAAACTATCGACATTCTTTGCATAAAAACTAGTAGCTTTCAACCATGTTCCCCATCTAGTTATTACTGGCGAGGGAGGCCGTGACAAAGATGGAAGTTTTTCACAGTAAACAGCTACTCTCAATGGTGCTTTTCTGAAAATTCTTTTAAAAGCGGATACAAGTCTTCCGGATAGGTGTCTGATATATTCACAGTTTCTGTGGAGAGTATGTGCTACACATGTAATATGCAGCATACAAGGATATGTTTCCTTTTAATAAGTCTGTCTTCCGAATGAAGCCATTTCATTTCATTCAAAAACCAACAAATATTTTAAGGTTTTTCTGAGGTACCTACCTAAAGAATTAAATTGTATAAAATTTATTAAAATATTTATAGATGGAGTCTAGAAAGTGACAGTTTACCGTATGTTTTCTAAATTATTTTTCCACAAAGGGAAAAAAATGTCCTTTAGGTACCTTTAATAAATCTTACTGTAAACGTACAGCCTTAATTCAACTTAATTTACAGAATAGTTATTGAGAAAAACTTGAACTATAAACGTAAGTTTTGCCCTATTTCTGAATACACATAGCCTAAATTTTCAGTGTTCCTCTCATAATGAGTCAATCATAAGATATACTTAACTTCAAACACACGAATATATTACTTTTTCTTGTATTTGTTCCACAAATCAGAACATTACAACTCTCGTCAAGAATCTTACTGACGGCGGCAGTTCGCCCTTAAGGTGGATTCACCAGGAACATTTCGACCAGTATATTTTTGAAGAAATGTTTTGAAAGTGTGTCAAGTTTATTTAATGGAATATTAGCCGCTATTAAAGTTTCACGGAGTTGTTAGTAAAAATTGTCAGCTTCCAACGGATCCAATTTCTGTGTATGTTTTAGCGATGCTAAGTGACTTTGTACGTACGATTTTTTGACATTCTGTAACGATATTTTACAAACTTTGCAATAAATTTCGGAATCTTTGACAATGGAGGACATACAATAAGTATGGCCTTTAATCCAATTCGCCATTGTTTGAGGATGCCATTCTCAACGTTCTTCCATATATCTGAAAAAGTAACATAAACAATGTTCTAGATCTAAATAAATGATAACTAAAACTGTATACGTATATTACTAACGAAGTCCAATGCACACTTACGTCAAGATAATTGGAAGTAGATTCAATGAAACGGTATTAAACAGGAAGTATTACAAAAATTACGAAGTATGTAATTAAGAGTCAAAACAATTAAAAAAAACGAAACTAACTTCCCGTACTTTATTTATCTTACGAAATATACGGTAAACAGAATTATGTAATTTTAAAAACTCACGCTGATACCTAAGTCCATGAAGGAATTTACAGTAAAATCGTCTTTTTTGTTGGACGTTTTGGCGACAACAGATGCAGTTCACCATATGAATAGTTCTATTCAGTAACTGCCTGATGTTATACATTATTTCTTTTGTCCGTCGTAATTTCGGCCCCGTACGTCCGGTCTAGTTATAAAAGACAGAAGTTGAGAAAGACTGACTAATAATAAATGCTAAATATTTTTCAACGTCATTTCCTCACAAAACACCATTTTCGCCTGATGACAGTGCTGCGGCCGATGTGCGAGATGTCTACTTCTCTCTTCCAAAAATAATTGAATTTTGTAATTGTACATTGCCATGACATTATTGCATCACGTGTTACAACATATAAAAAAAGACTGTATTTTACTTTCAAGATATTTCTTTCACATCTGACAAAAATGAAACAGTTTATAAATAAATATACGTACAGAAATGAAAATTTAAAAATCACCGTGTTACACAAAAAATATATTTGAATGGATATAATATGCAATATATACATCTTAAACATAATTACATAAGAAACATTTCAAATTATCAACAATATATTCTTACGAGATTCCACATTATATACAAAGTTATGTGCTCCCCAAATTGCTAAATTCCATATTATTAGAGCTATGAAGTTGGTTAAATTAACAAGTTCATAGCATTTTTTGTTTTATTTGACACGAAAACAGAAGAACAATTGAAAGTTTCATTTTAAAGATATCCACAAGAACGCGTTTTTTCTTTTGTTAAATATTATGAAATAAAATAATATTCTGAACAAATGTTACATATTATTACTGCAAAATTATAAATAAGCAAATAAGAAGCACTTGTACTTTTCGATTATTGTCACATTAATGTGTTTGTATTAATGTACTGTTTCCTTTCTATTTTGATACCTATTTTTATTCCTTTTATTTTGCCTATTAGATTATAATTGTGACAATTACTACATAGCATAAATGCCTCTTGTTAGTTTATTTGCAGTTTGGCGCTAGTGATGTATTAATAATTTTTTGTTCAGAATATATATATATTTATGTAAATATATCAAGAGTGACATGTTCAATTGTTTTTCTGTTTTGACCATTCATTCACGGCTTCAATAATAAGGAATGGCGAACACTTAACTCTGGGCATATATCTATATATGTATGTATATATATATATACGATTGGTTACATTCTTAAAAAAGTACGAAAAACGATAATTTAAAATCTATGCATTTACATTAAGTAGTTATAATCAACGTAATGAATTATAATAGTAAGAAATAACGAAAACAAATTCTAATACTGCATGTTTTCTAATTAGCCAGAACCTTTTTCGATTGATTTGATGAAGTTGGGCTGCAAAGGGTGCAATCTTCATCTGATGAATCTGAACTAGAACTGTCTGAATCTGAAGTACTCGAATCGGAATCAGATCCAGAACCATCGGATTGACTGTCATCATCGACTGGAATATTCAATGGTTTATCTAACATAGTATTTAATGGTAAGTTACTCAATTCATTTGACGTAAAAGTCTGAAACAAAAAAAAATATATTAAAGTCACTTCATTCAAAGTTAAGTAAAAACATAATTAGTATAGCAACAGATGTTTTTATTGAAATTTTTCAATACAAGACCCGGCAACGAACCGGGGACGAAGCATTACGCACTCATTTGAAAGGCAATCAAATACTTCAGCACTGAATGTTGTTATACACCATCAAGAGTATGTTTCAAAAATATCTTGTTTTACAAAAGCTGTTTCAGAAAGCAATGTCCGATCGAAGATAGTTTTTTTTTAATTGAACATCCGTATATTCATAGCTACTTCAATAGAATAGAATAGAATAGCTTTATTGTACCAACTAATATAAAATACAAAAGTATGTAAAATACAGCGGTAACGTCGAAACAAGTGGTGTGTGCGTAGGCGTGTGCTATATAACAATGTTTGTGTGTACTAATGGTAGCTATAATTCAATGTAAATGAAGCTTACTGATATCTTGTAAAAACTCAGTAACCGAGTAGAAGCTGTTTTCTAATAAGTATTTCTTAATGGATGTTTTGAATTGTGGTACTGGTGTTTCAATCCAAGTGTTCGGTAATTTATTAAATAGTTCTAGATGTCTATGTTTGGCACTCGTGGTCTGCAATCTGTGATTCGGAAGTAGAACCTGTGATTGAGATCTTAGTCGCAACTGCGTCACATCTCCTTTTCTGTTCAATGTGGGTAGCTCCAATTTAGCTCGAAGAATTGTCTATAGATATATGCTGATGGCAAAGACATGATCTTGTTTCTAACAAAGAGAGGCCTGCACGATGTCATTCTATCGACCTATTGTACGAATTGCTTTTTTTTGTAGAATGAATATGTGTACAGCATGTGTCGATTCGCCCCACAGTTGAAGACCATAGCTCATACGGGAATGAAAAAGTGCATGGTATGCCGTTATTGCTGCATCCTTATTTAATAAGGTTATTAACCTCCGTATGGCGTAAAGAGCACTGGAAAGTTTTGTATGAAGTTCATCAATGTGAGACCGCCAAGTCAGCCGAGTATCCAGGGTAATTCCTAAAAGCTTTGCAGACCCGGCATTTGCAGGTGTTTTGCTACGTTTACAAGTGAATGGTAATTGAACATTCTTTGCTTCATTGACAGTAAGACTATTGGATGTAAACCAAGTGGCAGCCCTGGATAATGTCGTTTCAGCTTTCGTTTTAAGTTGTTTTTCATCTGTACCTCTGAATAAAAAAGTAGTGTCATCTGCGTACAATACCACATGGCTTGAAATATTGTATGGCAAGTCATTTATATAAATACAGAACAGAAGAGGACCAATAAGCGACCCCTGAGCTACTCCGTGCTCAACATGTCGCGATTCACTCATTTCATTATTTGCATACACAACTTGTCTTCTGTTCTCGAAGTACGATTTTAAAAGCCTCGATGCTAAACCACTAACGCTGTAGCGATCTAGTTTTTCCATGTCTTACGCAGTCAAAGGCCTTAGACAAATCACACATCACCACCAAACCATCGTCCCCATCCTCCATAGCATCCCAAACGAAGTTCAAAACCGATAATACAGCATCCACTGTCGATTTTCCCGGACAGAATCCAAATTGTTGCCCGGTTAGAATGGAGTGGTTTCCCAGGAATGATGTGAGGCGCAGTAAGAGGACGGTTTCGAGGATTTTTGACAGTGTAGGTAACACGGAAATAGGTCTGTAGTTCTTTGGATTATTGGAGTCACCGGATTTGTAAATAGGAGTCACTTTTGCAATTTTCATGTTATCAGGCACAATTCCTTGCTCAAAACATACATTCACCAAATCAGCAAGTGGTTCCAGTAGGCAATTCGAACATTTTTTTAGCATTTTCGTATTCATGCCATATACTCCAAAGCATATTTCGCTTTAATGTTTTGAATGATCGTCTGTACTTCCAAAGGTGTCACTGGTACTAGAAAACATGAACGTTCATTATACTGAATATTCCCTATAAAATTTATTGATTCATTGTTGTCTTTATGCAATGCAGAAAACTCATTTGCCGTATTACAGAATATATTATTTAATTCACTAGCAGATGGTGTCCGATGTTGTAAGTTGTTAGATGTGCCTGTTTCCCTTTTGATGATGTTCCAAATCTCTTTCTGGATGTTGTCAGATTGGTATATAGAGCGTAAGTACTTATTTCGTTTCTCTTCTCTCAATTTTGTGATGTAAAAGTTTTTGTAAGAATTAAATATTTGTTTAAGATCATCACCTCCAACGCGGTTATAGGCTTCTTGTATTAATGAAAGAGTTTCTTTAATCTGTCTAAGTTCATTGCTGAACGAGAAAGGTTGGCTGGTTTTATTAGCTCCTATTAATTTGGTCTTCAAAGGAAAAGCGATATCCAAGCAAGAGAGTATTTGTGTTAGAATTATGTTTGATTTTATATCAGCATTGTTTATTTTCTGTGAGCTTAACCATGTTTGTTCTTTAATGGCGTTTTCGAAGATATCGTAATTATACAATATAGTATTATATATGTCTAAACTTGATAGTCTTTGTGTAAAGAATTGTTTTCTTTGATAAATTAATTCACTTCAGTAGGCCATTCTACATTCTATTGTTGTATATACTCCAGGTATAGAAGGTGTTCACGTTGTAGAATACTGAAAATCTCTCATTATTCTCAATGCTTTTGCTAATTGCCAAGTCCTTTTACAACACTTCTGTTCATGCCTTGTTTGACAAATTTAGAATAGACCATTTAAGCCGAGAAAAATGTGGTTTTCTTTCAGCAGTGAATGCAGACATTTAATTTTCGATAGATTTATTACCCTTTAAGTAATCTTATACCATTCAGAGTATGTTCAGAGTCAAAAAAAAATGCCTATCCTGCCTTGTTAATTGATACATTTTTGGCATGTGCATTTTTACAACAGCATTCTGGATTACACAAAGTTACTTCGTATTTCCTTTTGTATCTTTCTGTAAAGCACTTATGAAGTAATTTCTGCTGTCAAGCGTGAAAAGATTCACTTTTATTTTACTAGCCTTCACAAAATACCTGCTACAAATGGCAATAAAATACACAAACAATAAGTAATTGCTAGAAAAACACTTAGTGTAATAAATTGCTGAAATGGAGTCTCCCTCTTATCCTCTAACCAGTATATTATGTGTCATGTATTTTTGAAGCAACATACCACGTTCAGAAAAGTCTCTTAAGTGATTCAGTGTTTAGCATAATCTTGAACAAATTCTAATAGACACTATAGGATTTTCAGCAGCACATTAGACAGCTTATTCACGTATTCAATGAAATGGAAAAACATTTGATTTGATTATCTTTTTTGATTTATTTGTCCATATTTTTTGTATTTAATTATTTTTACTTATAATTGATTATGTTTAGCTATTGTAATTGTATTTAATACACTTCTCTCACTAAATGACTTTTTGTTTATGTGTACATAGGTACTGTTCCATATTTTGTATGTCTAAAACATTTGGTCCTGACCAAAATATCTCTAAAACCGTTCAAAAATGTCCATTGATATAAAATCGCATAACATTAGTTGCCGAGAGCACGTGCATTAGAAACACATGCGTACTACGTTTGGATAATTACAAATTCTGACATCAGCAATATCGAACAATATGGTTTACCTTATTTCATTATTATTATTGTTGGAGCTATACAGACGTGACAAACGCACTTTTGAGATTTAAACTAACAAAAAATTAACGTATTTAATGTGTAATTCGTCTGTAATATGCAGGGTGCGGCAAAATGATAGGTACTATTTGGGATGTCAATAAAAACCAAACCACATAAACAAAACATTTCTTATTTTATTTCTTAAATCTACATTTCATGCCATTCAGGAGCGTTATTTTTTAAAAATGATATCTTTTAAATGACGGTCATTATTGTCGTTGAACTCTTGTAGGTTCTCACGGAAGCGCGTCATTACCCGATGGATCATTTTTTGGGAAATTGCGGCAATTTCTTGTCTTATGGCTGCCTTTAATTCTTCCAAAGTCCGCGGACGATGTGTAAAAACTCACGATTTGAGGTAACCCCAAAGAAACAAGTCGCAAGGCGACAAATCAGGCGAACGCGGCGGCCAGCCGAGATCACCCCGTAAAGACACCACTTTGTTTGGGAACATTTCTTGAAGAAGATTAAGTGAACGACGCGTGGTGTGCGATGTAGCACCATCCTGCTGGAACCAAAGATGTTCTCGGTGATTTTCGTTCAACTCGTTAACTTTTGGACGCAGGAATAATCATATCAAAATATCGATCTCCGTTGACTGTTATCGTTATTCCATCTTCTTTGAAAAAGTAAGGGCCCCACACGCCGAATTAAGATATTGCATACCAGACGGTAACCTTTGGACTGTGAAGTGGTCGCTCATGAAATTCCTGTGGATTATTTGCCGACCAATAACGGAAATTTTGCTTGTTTACGGTACCCGATAGATAAAAGTGAGCTTCATCGCTAGACATGAATACAGCGCCTCGGGGAATGTTTTGAAGATTATCCCGGCATGAATTTGTACGGGTTTCAAAATCTCTTTCTCTTAATTCCTGCACTACCATCATTTTGTACGGATGCATTTGGAGTGAGTTGTGTAAAATTCTTCGAACACTTCTATCAGAAATTCCCAAAGCAGCTGCATGCCTACGAGCTGAACGCCTAGGAGACTGTTGTACGGAATCTCTTACTGTATTCACATTTTCCGGTGTTCTTACTGTCCTTGGTCGGCCAGTAGATTTTCGTTTAAGCGAAGAACCTGTTTCCCTGAAGTGTTAAACCCACCGACGAATTGTTCTTCCATCCGGGACCGCACCATGCCGACCAACATCAAACTGATTACGGAAGGCACGCTGCGTCGCTATTACAGATTCCCTATTTCTAATAAACTCCTCGACAACGAAAGCACGATGCACTCCGCTCCAAGCCATGTCGATAACTGAAAATTGCATACTTTTGTCTACCTAACGCGACCGCGTGCGCAGTGTTGCCGGTTTTACAAACCGAGCAACCACTATTTGAAATCCTACCTACCTTCTTGCCGCACCCTGTATATTACCAAATATCAAATCATCGAGGTGAAGGTAAATTATTTACTATATAAATATAGTATGCCTAAATATATAACAGTACATTTTACTGTGGATTTTTTGTGAGTTTTATATGTAGTTTCAAGATAGACTTGTTTCTTGTAAATCGTGTGAATAAAATATGAGGATAAGAAGTAAGATAGAAGTTCCATGTGCTCAAGCAACCAGGTTTTTTACTATATCAAAATCTTAGACAGGACCTTAAATACATAAATATCCATATTAAAATGTCATGTGCTATTAAAAATTAATAAAATGAATAAAAACGTTTGCTCAGAACACTTCAGAGTTGATGATTATGTGCAAAGCGAGAAATATTGTTCATTATTTTATAATAAGACATCTATCTGCTGTTGATGAAGTTTCAACTATTAATTCTACTGGTATTAATAAACAAAATCTCATATGAATTTTTAATTTATTTTTTTTTAAATCCAAGACACCCACCCTTGTAAGAATTTTGACTGAATTAATTTTATTTAATCATCAGTAGTAAAGATCCATCCAGCAAAATTATGTTCTTACTGATTATTCTCTTATTTATAACTATTTTGTTTGTAACACAGCGTCGCCCCAATGTTCGTTTCTAGGTCGGCCTCAATTGTTTCAAAGTCGCGCTCTTTCTATAAAGCTCCTTAGCTCTGGTTCAAAATGGCGGACATTATCATTAAATCTTCCGCGCATTTGTAAGAGCATTCCTTGAACGAATTGAATGTAATATTAATCTGTTTGTATCACTGCTGAGTGAAAACCACATGTCCCTTGAAATACATGTTTTTTTATCTAACTTTAGACAGACAATTTTGGGTTATATGTCAAACATTTAACATTATAAAAATCATAAAAATTTAAAGTACATATATGCCTAATAAAAATGAAAAAAACCAATAATTTGACTTTAAAATAAAATAATTAGCAAATGATCTATTCTAAATGTATCGAATAAAGTATGTATAGAATGTGTAGTACAAGATATACAGAGTCTTCAATTTGAGAATAATGTAGTATTTTTAATATTGTAGAAATAGCATACTGAAGCAAAATTATTTATCAAAGAAAATAATTATTTACAAAAAAACATCTAGTTTAGACATATATAATAATATATCGAAGTAATCAGCTCTCTAGCATGTATCATTTTAGTTATGAATATACAGGGTGTTATGAAAAAATGCTTTAATAGCAAATTTCTAAAATGACGCAAATAGTTTCATAATGGCGATAATCTAAACATATATAATCAAAGAAAGAACAAAAAACGGCGGTTTTGTGCAATAATTTCAATTTTCATACCTTATAATAATCCGTATACTGCCCTGGAACGAGTGCAACTGGATAGTGACCAATTTTATTTCTTTCGATCGTTTTAAATCTTCCTTTCGGATAATGCACCGTGAATGTCTGCAAATCCATACAAGCCTTTCTTTCTTCCCTTCTAGATTTATTAAAATTGGCATTCCATGATGCCGCCGATTGCACAGCCGATTGCATAATATCTTGCTTATTTTTTTCTTGACTAGCTGCTAAGCTCAAAGCTTTTTGCTTATTACTAAGGTCTTTCGCTTGCCTATCACGCTGATGCTTACAATATTCTTCGTATTTATTTTGAAAGTCCGAATACATAATATCCAAAATATCTGCACTGTGTACCGCAGTTAACCCTAAATCACACATTGCCTCAGAAGCTAAACCGCTCTCACGAATAAAATCACGTTCTTGCATGTCTACCATTCTTCTTTGAATGCCTGCAAATAAATTGTCCACTTAATATACAGGTTATGATGAAGTATTTTATATACAAAACTTATGAAACCAATACACAAAATCAATTTAATAGATTAGCTTATTTCATTTAGAAAAATATTTAAAAGACAACTTTGTATCAATTAACACTATCTTTTACTTTCAAAGCTATGCATACATACATCTACAATTTTTATTATCTAAGCGACTACATACACGCCAAATTCATTCGATCTTAAAATTCCTAGCTTTAGAGCTAGAGCTACGGAATGAAATTATATTCCGTAATAATTTCTATGCATAAATTAATTCTAGTGTATAAAGTACGTATATTCAGACAATTAATAATTGTAATTCACGAATTTAGTTAATACGCTGTCAACAGTATATTATATGATATACTAAAGTGATTAGTACGTGTACAAAAAAAGAGGTTAACCACAAAAAAATATTTTATTTTGCAATATAAACCGCTAGTAGTCCTTATACTGAGCCCAACGAGTTTTTAGTAATTGCTTTCAATTGGAAAAGTAGTTTTTCTCATAGTCTGCATTGACCACAGGAATTATGTATTTTTCGATTTTTTTTCAACAAGCCAAATGTTATAAAAAATATATCGGATAATTTCTTGAATATTCCAAAAACAGCAACCTGTAATCTTCACATCTGAAAAAACCGGGCCACGTTTTCTATGGCTATATATATATACCATGTGCTTGCCGGCGACCTGCGGATACAGCTTACTGTAAGATAAAACGACGACACCGAGAGTTTGTATGAGTTAGTACGAGAAAGCAATATACAAACTGCAGTACAGCTTGTTGTCCTGATTAAACGAGAGTCAGTCTAACCCATCTAGCCTCAGCGTAAATGTACTCGAATCCCCTCTTTTCCAACACTACACTCGACCAAAAAGCAGTTTGTATATTGCTTTCTCGTACTAACTCATACAAACACTCGGTGTCGTCGTTTTATCTTATAGTAAGCTGTATCCGCAGGTCGCCGGCAAGCACATGGTATATAAAACATATAAAGATATAACAAAATACATACATACCATTTTAAATATGTTAACGTTAACGCTACAAGCTTTAAAAATGAAAACGAGAGTAACTGTCATGAATTGTTTTAGTAAAGCTCAAAATAAGATATAGGTATTACTTCCATGACAATATCTTATAAAGAATGTATGTATTAAAGTGAAAAGAAAATATCTGACATGAAGGTCGTCAAATCTTTTACTTAGATGGTTTAAAAAAATAAGCTTTTGTTAAAGGATTATTGACAGAATTAAAAAAAATAGTAGTAAAGGCAGATGATTAATAACACATTACAATAACAATGTATCATATCATTCACAACACAGACTGGAAAAGTTACCAACTGATCCATATAGAAAGGTTACCTTACAAAAATATTGAGTTTAACATAGAAATCTTACATGCTGAAATACTGCATTCTTCATAGGGAGCAATATATGTGTAATTTATGAAAAGACGGCTGCTGGAAATAAAACTGTACTCAGATTACCACAATATCATTGAAAGCTCAATCCAACTGAAATGCTTTAGGCGTAAACAAAAGGTGAAGCTGCTTCAAAAATATTATATTTAAAATTTTACATAATACGTGACCTTTCACAAAAGCTATTAGAAATCTTATAATGAACAAATAAAAAAATTGTATCAGCCATATAATGAAAGTAGAAAAGAAATAATGATTGATTATTTGCACTGGAAAAACTGATAATGAAAGTGACTTATTACTCTCCAGTGCAAATGTAATTTTGAGACACATTAATAAAATAATAATAATAATGTATTGTATTTCTTAATACTTAACACAGTGCAACAAAGTAAAGTAAATAAAAGAAATACGTCAAGACAAAACTATGCAATACAAAGTTGTTTAAAATAATTAATAAAATCTTGTACACTATAGCAGCAAATTTGAAAAATGTAGTCTTTCAATTTTATTTTAAAAACTTGCAATGCAATTACTTCAAATTTTGCAATCAAACTCAATATAAATATCAAAAGCTTATGATGTATTAGCGATCTGGTGGTTAAGCACTTTGCCAACACAATGGAGAGAAGAATTGTTCTAAACTATAATACTTTTTACATAGATGCTAAACGAATATTCAATTTGAAAGACCAATAATAAACCTACTAAGTGCCAGTGGACATCAACTTGACTGTCTCAACTCTCAACGGGTATCTGTAACGTATGTTAAAGTCTCTGTCCTATACCACGACACATCGATTTCGTTACCTGAAAAGCTCTCAGCCTTTCTTCACATGCTTCATGAATTTTTAGTTATGTCTTTTCTTACAGCCTGTTCCAAATTAACTCCGCAGTAATGGTAACTTTGTTATTGGAGCTACGACTTTGGTTAAATTAGCAAAGTAGCAGTGTTTTCATTGCTGTTTACGATGGTGAAATAATTGAACATCGCTTTTCGTGATATTTGAAAAAAACATTAATTTTTTAAGTAGAAAAACCTGTATATTTTTACTTTAAATAAAAGAAAAACTAATTCTAGACAAAAGTCATTATTGACTCTTAGATCAAAATACTTGAAATAACGCAGATATTAACCATTTGTGATTTAATCAAAGTGGCCGTAATTCACAAACTGGCTTCAATTATTTTTAGTACTCGCTCATCAAAACATGTCATTTTGCGCTTGCATTTGAGTGTGGGAAATTGCATTAAAAAAATAAATCATTATTACAGTAATAAAGTATACCTAATTGTGTAAATGTCCATCAAGTAGTAGGCCCTTTGTTTTATTATGGATCGTTTACGGGAGCAAGATATGTCAATTTTATGGTGGAAGTATTGGAAGAATTTCGTTTATAAAAGAGCTTTAACCTGTATTTAACAAAATTATGATATTTTTGAACATATATTGTAATTATACAAAGTTAAATAATTGATTTATTGAAAGTCAGGACTACTTTGATTAAATCACAAAATGATTCATATCTGCGTTATTTCAAGTATTTTGATATAAGAGTGTACAGAGTATCCAGAAACTCTCCTGACAAACGAAGACCGGAGATTCCTCAGATAATTTTAAGACATTTTAACCCAATTCACCCTAGTCCGAAAATGCTTCCTAAGGGAGCTAGAGCTCTTTGAAGATGGCGCCCTGTAATTAGTTTTTTTTTAATATCTCCCGAACGCTTCTATTTAGAAAAACAAAAACTGGTATGCTTATTTATCCTCCAGAGATGAATCGATTCCATCAATTGCGAATTTCTAGTACCGGTCATAGGCGTCCGTTTTGGGTAGGTAAACGGTTATTTTAACGCATAACTTTTTTGTCTTTAACTTTTAAGCATTTGTGACACTAGATTATTAAATTTTCAGGTATTCTAGTACTAAAAGGTACTCTTACTTTACTTTAAGTCGGTAGGATACACCGTTTTATAGAAAAATCGATTTGAAAATTTTTCGTTTTTTCGTCATTTCATCTTTCGGTGTATCCTACCGACTTAAAGTAAGAGTACCTTTTAGTACTAGAATACCTGAAAATTTAATAATCTAGTGTCACAAATGCTTAAAAGTTAAAGACAAAAAAAGTTATGCGTTAAAATAACCGTTTACCTACCCAAAACGGACGCCTATGACCTTAGGAAGCATTTTCGGACTAGGGTGAATTGGGTTAAATTGTCTTAAAATTATCTGAGGAATCTCCGGTCTTCGTTTGTCAGGAGAGTTTCTGAACACCCTGTATAATGACTTTTGTCTAGAATTAGTTTTTCTTTCATTTAAAGTAAAAAACAGTTGTTCCATTTAAAATATTATTGTTTTTTCAAATATCACGAAAATTCGATGTTCAATTATTTTTTTAAAGTTCACCATCGTAAACAGTAAAGAAAATACTGCTAGTTTACTAATTTAACCAAAGTCATAGCTCCAATAATAACAAAGTTAGCAATAGTGCCGAGTTAATTTAAAACATACTAGATATAGTTGAGTCGCTCGCGCAACCGACATGCGCCACTAAATTAAAATGGCGTGCAATTTGAGATGTTGCAAAATTTTACCTGTCAAGTAATAGCCTACAAAAGCCATTTCAGGACTATCATAAATAATAATTTTCATTCCCATTTTGACATTTGTCATAATTATCTTGTGACGTTTGTATAATTGTCATTTAAATATTTTAAATTTGTCAACAATGCTTGCCTCCTAAACAGTATAGCCAAATGTTATATAAAATATAGGTGTAAAAAAAATATTTAATAGCTTAATTTATAATATTTAATTTGTAACTGGTTTTCATGTAATAGCATTTTACTATGAGAAGGTATATATCCTGAAATATTAATTAATTAATTAGTTTAATTGTATTATTTTTAAATTCTTCCGGCCGATCGAAATTTGTAGTGGTATTGAATCGTCGTCTTTAGTTCATACTTTGACCGTGTCGGTTGCCAAAACGTCTCGGCTATATAACGGTATGCATAAGCAAGCAAGCGCACATGACCGAATATGCGCAAGCGGTCTTGTCTATTGGCTGACCCTGATACATTCCATACACCAGCTTACTGGTTGCTTCTCTAGAGTGTTACGTTATAAATCTTAATGATACTTTATTGGATTTAACGATTTGTAATTTTAATTACAATAATTTTTTATCAATTAGAAAATAATAAAGTGGAAAAACAAATATTAACATTATCACCATTAGTAGAGGTTCCCAAGAATGTTTAGTAATTCTGTATTTATAATGTACGAGCTTTGAAAGAAAACGTAAATCCATGTATTTAAAACTTAAATAAAAAATACCTGGGTATTTTCGCTTGAACGACTTGATCCCCAAAAACTGCGCCACCTGTTCTTGTAACATATATGGTCCACATCCGACCCAATAATATTCCGTAAGTTGATCTGCGGATATAATCTCGCCTTCGGGTTCCTGATGAACTTCAAGTCGTGTACCTTTACGTCCCTTTGTACTTTCAGTTGTAGCTGTGCTCTGTACGGAGCTTTGAGTATCGTCAACATCTCCCGGCGTTGGAATCTGCGGAAATTTGATCAAATTCATTAACTATGAAAAATACCCGAACAAATATCAAGTATTATGCATTTATTTGTTTTTAAAACAAAAAAATTTCGAACTACAAACAACGTTCCATTTTAAAATTACATATATACAATACATCCAAGTCTTTGGATGTATTGTATATATGTAATTTTAATTTATCTTTGGAATATTATCTTCGATTATTATCACAGAATAAATTTTATTAAGATTAGATATCAAACTAGTTATCAAAATATTTATTTTTTAAATTTACTTATATAAAGGATGTTCACTGTAAGGGGTATAGAAAAAAATAATGAAAAGATCATTATATGATGATTATGATACAGACTTATGTGGCATGCATTTGAATGTACGTCACTGGCATGTAAGTACAATGAGATCAACCTCAAGTGATGTATGGTGGTATCCTAAAAATCCCTAGAGTAGGGTATTTTTTGTTAGACAGATACCTATTCTGAATACGTACACTAGCTGTCATTTTGTTTCAATTTGTTGTCGTTTTATTATCACGTTTTACTTGCTTTATATTTCTATGTCCCTACATTTTTCGAAATCTGCTTTTATGAAGACAATATTGTAACCTAAATATTCAGCTGTTTGGCTATACACAGTGCCTTTACATAAGTGTTTCTCAATATGTACTACCAACGAGTCAATGTTAATCAATTATTTTCTTCATAATTCTTTTATTATTTTAGAATTTGTTTACACCAAAAAATAGGATTTCAGATCTAGAAGTTTTCTAGATGTCTAAGATTTTCTTTAATTCTCTTTTAAAGCTAATTAATATTCAAGTGAATCATATGTAATAAAATATACCGTGCTTTTCATTTAACTGTGGCCATAGGGATTTACATGCTAATATTTCGACTCCCTGTTAACTTTTGTAGTCGTATAAATTTTAAAAAATTTTTGGTTTTCATTAATAAATCAAACATTTCTCTACGAAATGTACATTGCCACAATAACATGAACATGTTTTATTTTTTTATTTTATCATTACAAGATGGAATAATAACACAGATAATTAAACCAGAAAAATCAACGTGGCTAAAATGTCATTATGCTTGCTGTCATTTAATTATTATAAAGTTCCGCCAAAGCTTTTTATTGTGACTTTTAAAGAAAATGTCGGTTTATACCATCAAAGAAAGAGTGGAATTGGTTATGGGATACATAAAAGGTATGTCTAGCAGAGAAATTGTAGATAACTTTGCTGCTGCACATCCCAATCGTCCCATTCCTAGTAAGACGACAGTCCTTAAAATGTACGCCACTTTTCGCACAACAGGTTGTCTTAATTCTGAGCATCATAAACGTGTGAGAAATTCTTTGGTTCTGACAGAAGAGGTGAAAAGTAATTTATGTTTGGCAATAGAAGATGAGGGCTGCACTACCTTGCATTCCCTTGCGGATCAATTTAATGTTTCGCAGAGTAGTTGCTTCAGGGTGTTAAAAAAGGAAAAGTACAAATCATACAAAATTAAAAATGTGCACAAATTATTACCACGAGATTACTTGCCAAGGATGGAATTTTGTGAACTTTGGATGGAAAAAATTAATAATGATCAAAACGTTTTAAAGAAAATTCTATTTACTGATGAGAGTACATTTAAGTTAGATGGGACAGTCAATAAACAAAATCGACGCATTTGGGCACGAGAAAATCCATACAAAATTCGAGAATCTCACACACAATGGCCTGAGAAAGTTAACGTCTGGGCTGCAATTGTAGGGAATAACATCTTGGGGCCATTTTTTTATTAATGGGTGCCTTAATCAGCAAAAATATTTGGATTTGCTTCAGATGGAAGTAGGCCCTCGTTTAGACGACCTGAGAGCGAATGGACAAATTATCTTTCAACATGATGGAGCCCCAGCTCATAGTGCCGCAGTTATAACGGCATTTTTAAATGAAAGTTTTCCCAATAGTTGGATAAGGCGATTTGGACCATTTAAATGGCCTGCCCGAAGCCCAGACCTTTCTCCTCTCGACTTTTTTTTGTGGGGTCATTTATCAAATCAAGTCTACGATAATGTGCGAGATAAGCCAGAGTTGAAGAGAAGAATAACAGAGGCTTGCAACTCCATCACAGTTCGAGAGTTACAAAAGACGCGTAGACATTTTTCTGAACGGTTGGGACATTGTTTAGCCACACAAGGACAACACTTTGAGCAATTTCTTTAATAAGTGATTACTTTAATAAAATTATGTTTGCTTATTTCAATAAAATTATTTATAAAATTTATAAATTTTTATAAGAAAACATACCTATCTTATAACATTGTGTTAAATTTTATTCGTGTCGGCCAAAAATTGCAAATGTCAGCGTAAAATCCAAGCTATTAGAAATTAAAAAGTCGTATAAAATGAGATTTAAAAAAATTTTTTTGGTAGATTCATTGTAATTTCTAATGATAAATTGAAATCATTTTAATAAAGAAAGAAATTCTTCAACTTGTAATGCAAAAATGGATGAAATATTTTTATGAGAACGAAAGTTCACAGGGAGTCGAAATATTAGCATGTAAATCCCTATGGCCACAGTTAAATGAAAAGCACTGTATAAGTAAGTAACGTAAAATTAAAACAGTACTATTAATTTGTTAAGTTAAATTGTTTCCTGTTTCTACTTTGTATTTATTGCTTAGCGAATATGTTTTAATGTAAGCATCAACTGAGTACTGACATTTACAGCTACAGGCGTACTTTAAAATAAAAAAATAGTTTCTTGCTACTGCATGAACTTGCAATACAAATAATGAAATGTAATAAACAGTTTCAGTACAATGAACATAGAGAGGGCCTTACAAACTTTTAAGGCCTTTTAATTTACAATTACATTAAAAGTCAATAGAAATCTTAAACACGAAGTGAACTAGCAGAGCTATTCAGTTATTATTGACATACCTTTTATTGTTTGAATACTCTATTACACTATATGTAAGACTCAATATATTACGGCGTGTTTATATTATTCAACAAGATTATCATCGAATTTCACAATTTAATATAATGTTGGGTACGTGTGCACTGACAAGATACTTGTGCAAGTTATTGCTGCAACTTCCTGTAATCGGTATTGTAGCATTAAAATAGCATGCAAGTTTGGCTGGATGCACACCAATTATACAAAATGTTTGAGAAAGAATTAATCTCGATGCATAAATACTTACAAACTGAACAAAATATTAGATTGATGTATATTAAACAAAATGTGTGTGTGTAAAAGTTAATTATATATTAATCTAAAATATAATTATATATTATAGTATTGTATACATTTATTAATTAGAACTTGTCAAAAAATTGTTTAATATGTTTGTCAAACATTCTGTTTGATTGGTGCGCATCGGTTGCAAGTATTCCCATAAAATGTTATGGTTGCTAACATATATAAACTAATTGTTGCAACAATTTGCCAGTTTCGTATGACTGCAAAGAAATATGTTATCTAAATGCAAAATAATTTATAGGTAAATAGTACTTATTTACGTATACGTAGAGTCATATTTTACAGTCGAGACATGGATATTGCGCTCGAGGGAATGCCGATTTTTCGCCAGCTTCATCATTATTATTTAAAAAAATTACAAAAGTACTGATATTAAATAGTAATTACAAAATGTATAATTCACAACTTTTTAATATTTTCACAATCACTGTTGTTTCATCAACTGTCAAACTGAATATGAGCAGCCGCGATAAATGTATTAATTGTGCTAAATATGCAACACAGTGTACACCACAGCGGTTGTTTTTGTTTTTCTTTCTCTATGTAATAAAATTTTGTATTTACCTATCATTGTTCAGCACGGAGATGTAATGTATTTGATTCCCTTAAGTCGTTATAACTAAGGTTACGTCTTCTATAGTAACTCAGTTATGTTCCCTTTACATACTGAAGGGCGGAAAAGTATGCTCCAAAATGTATGTTTAATAATATGTAATAAATGTTCAATACTAGGAGTATCTGGATATGAAGGGCATTATAATAAGTATCTTTTAATCTACAATTACATTAAAAATCGAATAAAAAACTAATAAAATCAATAGAAAACTAAAGGCCAAAAATGTACTAGTATAGCTACCATAGATTACCGATAGTCTACGAAACGTACTAGTACGCACTTTCGTATGCCTTGAATTTTCATGTTATTAAATCGGCAACTTCAAAAGCCTGCCGCCAGAGTCGTGCCTAAATATTCAATTTACAAAATAAACATAAAGTATAATCATATAATCATGCATTGCCGATATAATGAAAAAGCATTAATAATTTTAAATTTTAAATTAATATTCTATTAAGTTTATTAGTTTATGTTAACAATTTTTAAAATCGCTGCTAAAAATCCCTTTACACTGCGCTTATGGGATTATAATGTCAAATTTGACAATCATGTGGATTTCAACTAGGAACAGACATTGTAAACAGGGAAAATTCACTAAAATGCAATCAGTAAATTAAAAATACAGCAATAACATTTTTTCGTCTAGTCTGGAACAACCAAAACAATTGGTTGCAACTGTAGCGTATTCGATTAATTGACAATCCGATATCAACAAAGCTTTAACATTATTTGCTTAAATCGTTAATATAAATATAGTCCAAATTAACATATGAATATTAAAAAAAACAATATAGTAGAATGTTACCTATGTTTTCCACATACTTAACGTTTATAAGGACATGCATTACAATAATCGAATTCTAGCTCCCTTACTATACCATACTTCCTACCTATTCTCTGTCAATCTTATTTGAAATTATCCAGCCAATTTAAACAATTGATATTTAACCAAAGTAACTAATCTCTATGTACAGATCTAAGTGTTGGATCACAATAAGTTTTTAGGGAATTCAGAGTCGTGTGCTATTTACTAAAAAAGGAAAGTAGATTAATGCATTCCCAACCAAATTCCATTATAAATGTGCTATTTATTTACTCTTTACTTTTAGGTGAAAATAGCATGATACAAAGATATAAGGCATACCTACTCATTAGAATTGAAAAATCCGTCCAGTTCGCACATATGAAAGACGAGTTATCATTCAACACCATTCTCAATATTTGTTTCCTTTTCTTAACAGAACGTTTCTCTTTTTAATCATCCCTAATATTATCTACATAAAAAAGGAAAACGAAATATTATGTGATATATTATTTATATAGAAATATATACTGTCCGGAGAAGCTAATTGATGGTATGCGCGATTTAGTAAATTTGTCATTCTATAAGTGAAACACTGTTTTTATTCAACCATATTATCACGGACACAGGCGTCTTTGCATTGATTGATTTTTACCAACATACGAAAATAAGTTCAAATTAAATTAACAGACGAAGTCTTATTATGTCAATAATAATTGGAGTTTAAAACTATGAAACTACTTTTTAGGTTCTGGAAAATTGTTGTTACAAATGCTTTTTCTATTGATTTTCTTAATAAATAAGCACCATGCTTTGTATAATGCAAACTGAGACTAAACTATTACAGTTTTTGTAAATTTTGAAAATGATATCAATTAAAATTGAATCCAGGTTATATGGATGTACAGGCTCTACAAAATATGGATTAAATTGTAAATTTTCTTGGATGTAATAATAAAATTAACTTATAAACTCTTGAGAATCCAAAACTCACTACGTCGTTAATTTAAAAAAATAAGTTGTCCGGTATTTGAGTGTTATTATTTTCATACCTATAATATATTCCTGATAAAGTTTAATGATTGCACTTTTCATTTTGTCATACAATTGGCTTTTGAATATAATCGACAAAATTTAGTCAATAATATGTCAATTTAACAACAAACACTACAAAGTTCTTATACTGAAATAAAACTGTATTAAAAATCACCATCTGTCCATTGTATGTGCACCTATTTGCGTTAGATAACAATTTTTACAGATATACAATGAATAACTGAGGAATTAATTCTCTTTTAATCTATACGTTTATTATTTTATAAATAAAAATTGGTTTCGGACTTTATTTTAAAATAAAAAGTGATTTTAAGAATAGTGCAGTGAAACTTCATTTTTTCTCTCTCAATTTTGTGCGTTTTAATTATAGTAATAATGTATTTTTGTAATGCAGAAGTTAAACTTGTACCTACGCATGTCTTTCGATTATCAAATTATCAAATATTAATTACATTATAATAGTTTTCCTTAAATCAAATGTCCAGAGAGACTGAAATAAAGTAGCACAAAGTTTTTGTGAATATGGAAAGCACAAACTGAATGAATAGTAAATGAAAATACTGTTATAATAAGGAAGAGATAAGTATGAGAATATGAGATTTTATTTCTTACAAATGTCCATTAGGAAATTAAAATAACCAAAATTATTTTTTTATTTAATCACGTATTTCCACATTTTCTTCTTAAGGTGTAAATTCAAATTTAAGTTTGCCATATATTGTAGGTGTAATGGAGGGGTTGGACGGTAATGGGAGAGCTATTTCGTGTCTTAACATGTACAGTGACTCTTATCAGTATAAATATAAAGTTTTACCACAATCTCGTCAGTAGTCAATCTAATTGGGGAGAAAAAGATAAATATAGGAAAAAATGGAGTATCGCGCCATTATCAAGTTCCTTACAAAACAAGAAAAGTCTGTTCATACCATACTGGAAAAGATGTCATCGGTTTACAGGCATACTTGTATGGAAAAAACTATAGTCACTTTCATTAAGCAAGGTAGGGAATCACTTGAAGACGATTCACAGCCGGAGCTGGGTGGCCTATCGAAATGACCATTCCAGAACTTGCTAAAAAAGTTGAATATTTGATAATGGAAGATGCTGAAGACACAACTCGCACAATTAACTGGAGTATACGATAAAACTGTGTTTAGAATTCTTCGCAATCATCTTGGCGTGACTAAGATTAACGCAGGATGGGTGCCGAGAATGCTCACGCCACCGCAAAAACAACAGCGCGTGGAATGTTCCCGTGCGTTCTTGAACCTCTGTAATGAAGACAGGGATGATATATTGAGTCCAGTTGCTACTGGGGATGAAACTTGGGTTCATCATGACGAACCCGAGTCTGAATAAGACTCCGTGCACTGGCATAAAAAAGACACATCACCACCCAAGAAGTTCAAAGTAAGACTCCATGCAGTGGCATAAAAAAGGCACACCGCCACCCAATAAGTTTAAAGACAGTCAGCGAGAAGCTCATGGGGACTAAGAAGGAATCCTGTCAATTGATTACAAACATAAAGTCGTTTCCATATTTGAAAAATACTACGCTTCAATCCTGGAGTGGTTAAATGAAGTTATTAATGAAAAAAGAAGGGAAAACTTGACAAAAGGTCTGCTCCTGCACGACAATGCTCTCGTCCACAAGAGTCGTGTTGCGCTGGTTGCCCTGCATAAAGTGGGCTTCGATATTTTGAATCACACCCTATAGTCCAGACCTGTCGTCTAGCGATTTTAACCTCTTCCTTAAATTGAAAAAATGAGGTGTGGCCACCACACGACTTTCTTATACGTATGAGCGTTTCAAACTATACAATTTTAAGAATTTTTTTATACAAAAATCATTCGAAATCCTATTCTAAGTACTTTCATTCTCTTAATAAATCGCAATAGAATGCATACTTTGCAAGATATTCGAAAAAAAGTGCTACTCGCTAAGAGTAAAAGTGCTACTTCCGGTCCGAATTTTGAAATTTCATGTATACCAAAAATATTGCAAATCCAACTCTAAATACTTTTGTACTCTTAATAAATATATATAGAATGCATAATTTACGACATATTTGCAAAAAATCGCTATTCGGTAAGAGTAAAAGTGGTACTTCCGGTCCGAATTTTGAAATTTTTTTTATACAAAAGATATTTAGAATTATCATTTAAACACTTTTATACTCATAATGTACCTGCCTAGAAAGCATGACTTGCGAGATATTCGCAAAAAACTGATTTTCGATAAGAGTAAAAGACCTACTTCCGGTAGGAATTTCAAAAAACTTTTTTAAGACAATTTGTCTCAAATTTAATTCTGAGTACATTTGAATTCTTTATAAATTTGTTTAAACTTAGTAATTGACGAAATATTTGTAAAATTCGATTTTTTCACTGAAGTAAACTACTACTTCCGGTCTGCCGATTTTTCTCAAAATCTAATCAGTTCTCAAGAGCGAGATTATACACGTAAATACAAAATTTGGAATTGATATCTACAGCGGTTTGACCGCTATCGTGGTCACACACAGACACACACACAGACATTTTTTAAAAACCACTTTTTTGGTATCAGGGGACCTAAAAACGTGGACATCTGCAAAAATCTCGAGGTCGAAAATTTTCATCATCACAATACTTCCTTATACTACGTATAAGAAAGTAAAAAGAGCTGCGTGAGAAAGAAAGCGACGAAGAAGTAAAGGACGCAGTTTCGGCGTATTTTTCAGACAAAAATAAAACATTTTTTTTATGAAGTTATACACAAGCTAATTGAAAGATCTGAAAAATGTATTTGGAGTGCAGTTGCAGTATTTTTAAACTTAGTTCATATATTTTTCAACGATATTAAGATGATATTGATGTCAGGTATGCAGAAAATAGACTACGATCATGCCAACCAATTTCATGGCATAAAATTTCTTGGTTAAGTATATTTATATTAAGAATTAATTTTACCTGGTCCGTTCGAATTATACAAGGCCCAGCTTTTATTTTCAAACAAATGGAAATCTTGTATTTGTAGTTTGAAGGAGAATGTCACTCTTTATAATAGATCTTTTTTTCTCTTTGGTTTTACCGACCATTTTAACATGTTAGTGTTATCAATATTGAATGGCAAGTCAAATGTTCCAAAGTTCGATCCTGGCTCCGCAATTAATTAAGCTCAGCTCAAACTGTTAGTAATAAATTAAATTCAGCGGTAATAATCTCAGATTGTGTGTAGCACTGGTTCCATAGCCACCATAGCGCAGAAAAAAATCTTACATTAAGTTTATAACAGGGCGTACAACAACAAACTAAATTTTGTTATGTATTTGAAGAGAACATGTATTTAGACATCATATTTCTCAATATTTTGGAAAATATGATCAAGTCACCCAAGATAAAATTGGAAAGTTATAAATTAGGAAATAAGTAGATACTATTTTCGAAAGTAAATTATAATTAAATCAGTAATAAAAAGTTGTTCCATGCTAAATGGCAGACGCTACTTATCAGTAGTAGTGGCAGACGCTACTGATAACATC
Source organism: Amphimallon solstitiale (assembly GCA_963170755.1). Taxonomy (NCBI): domain Eukaryota; kingdom Metazoa; phylum Arthropoda; class Insecta; order Coleoptera; family Scarabaeidae; genus Amphimallon; species Amphimallon solstitiale. Next base: position 106,301,045 of record OY720678.1, read on the forward strand.
ATGTACGCTATAATATTGTGACTGCATTATACGACATAAAGGTTATCTTGCACCGTAAATATCTAGCACTGATAATAGTCTGAACTGCAAAGATTACATCTTCTATTTCTATTCATGTTATTCGAACCTAAAACTGCCATGTATTTCAATTGAAAATATTTTAAATGTATACAATTAGCAATAATGTATTGTAAATAATTAGTATCATTATATTTAATACAAAATATTGAAATATTTTTTTTTTTATTTTATTTTAAAATATATCGGGTATATAAAATGCGACATGAAAGCAGTGTATACATTTTCAGCATCCGATAGTACGCCATTTGAATTTAACATGGCCAAACGCATCTCGCTATCGCTGCGCGATATATTGCCATCACATAACGATATTTATCTGATACTGTTAACCTTAAAATATAGATCCATAAGTAACGTCATCTATCCAAGACGTTATAAACTACATGGTAATCGCTGAGCCTTTTTAAAATCACGTGCTATAAATATGCAATATGTTTGGATTATATTGACATTTTACTGATTTGACGTTTGTCTATTTTTACTTTTTTATACGTCGTATAAGGAAGTATTGTGATGATGAAAATTTTCGACCTCGAGATTTTTGCAGATGTCCACGTTTTGAAGTCCCCTGATATCGAAAAAGTGGTTTTTAAAAAATGTCTGTGTCTGTGTGTGTGTGTGTCTCTCTGTGTGTGTGTGACCACGATAGCGATCAAACCGCTGTAGATATCAATTCCGAATTTTGTATTTACGTGTATAATCTCACTCTTGAGATCTGATTAGTTTTTCAGTAAAATCGGTAGACCGGAAGTAGCAGTTTACTTCAGCGAAAAAATCGAATTTTGCCAATATTTCGTCAATTACTAAGTTTAAACAAATTTATAAAGAATTCATATATACTTAAAATTAAAATTGAGAATAATTTTATTTAGAAAGTTTTTCGAAATTCCTACCGGAAGTAGGTCTTTTACTCTTATCGAAAATCAGTTTTTTGCGAATAATTCGCAAGTCATGCTTTTTAGACAAGTACGTTACGGGTATAAAAGTATTTAAAACATAATTTTCAATATCTTTTGTATAAAAAAAATTTCAAAATTCAGACCGGAAGTGCCACTTTTACTCTTATCGAATAGCGATTTTTTGCAAATATGTCGTAAGTTATGCATTCTATATATATTTATCAAGAGTACAAAAGTATTTAGAACTGAATTTGCAATATTTTTTGTATATATGAAATTTCAAAATTCGGACCGGAAGTAGCACTTTTACTCTTAGCGAGGAGCACTTTTTTGATAATATCTTGCAAGGTATGCATTCTATAGAGATTTATTAAGAGAATAGAAGTACTTAGAATAGGATTTTGAATAATTTTTTTATAAAAAATTCTATAATTTGAAACGCTCATACGTATAAGAAAGTCGTGTGGTGGCCACACCTCATTTTTTTCTACTTAAATTATTCTAATACTACAAACATTCAGCAGTTTCATTTAATGTATGCTACATACTTACTATATTTTGGAAGGCCTTATCGAATTGGTCTTGTGCTAAAAGGCAAGTAATTCTCCAGGCATTCCAAATGGCAAATGATTATTGATTATCGGAAATGTAGTATAAGGAATATTCTTGCATTTTTAGATTATAATTAGAAATATTTTAATATTTGTAGATGTGCAAAGAGAACATTTTTTAAATGCTAATGGGAAAATTTCCGGGCTGAAGTGAAACAGCATTGGTAGACGTTATTTGGTTAGTAATATTAAGAATAAATCTGAATATATATACTCGAAAGTCTTTGAGCCCTGATTTAGTAGAATTTTAAAAGGGATAGAAATGGGGAAAAGTGCCAACAAGAAAGATATTCGTGTTGAAATGTGTGCACAGAAATACAATAGATTTGGTACAGCAGCAACAGAGTGTGTTACTGTAAAGAACGAAATTAACAAACTGTAATTCGGAATTCAAGCTAAGCAAGCGACACTAGCGTAAACAATTTGAACTAAGCGCCTGACGTCACAGTCAGGATAGATTTATGTCCCTTGCATGTATTATTGTTCGAGAGTCGTAACAATCTGATTAGTTTTGAATGATTTTAGTATAAAAAAAAAAATTCTAATTTTTGTTTGATATCAATTGTATAGTCACTGTGTGCTAACATTAACAACGAGGGGTAATCCGCAGTGGCAGTTTGGTGTACAAAATTTTGGCAGAGTAGCAGAGTAGGTGGCTGATATGTAGCAGAGTGGCAGAGTATGTAGGCAGAGTGGCAGAGTATATAGGCAGAGTGGGGGAGTACATAGACGGAGTGGCAAAGCATATAGGCAGGGTGGCAGAGTATATAGGCAGAGTGACAGAGTATGTAAACAGAGTGATATAGTATATAGGCAGAGTACATAATAAACTGTGGCAGAGTATATACCTAGTATATACTTCGTATTTTAATTCAGCTAAGAGAGCTGATTATGTCCTTTATGATAAACAATGGTTTGTCGGACGAATTCTGAAAGAAACTAGTAAAAAGACATACGTTATGAAATTCTTAAAACAAGATATTGACAACTATGTATGGCCAAAAGTAGACGATATAGCAGAAGTAGAAAAAAAATATATTTTTCACGGACCTATAGACTTAATAGGCACTGAACCTTTCCAAATTAAACGATCAGATTTGATAAACATCAACAAAAAATACAAAATATTGAAAAAAAGTATATTATGAATTTTTATTGTGTAATTTTACTTACTTACGCATTATAATTTTGTTTCGTGTTTGTGTTTTTATTTGTTAAATTTACGTTATTTTGAGACTAATTTTGTTAATTTTATTTTGTTATTTTTAGAGAAGTTTTGTACATAAATGTGAGTAACAAACTTTATTAATGCTACGAGAGGAATCACTGCAATAATGTGCTGTTTTCTTTCAAGGAAAGATGTTTTTTTTTATTTTGTTTTTTTTTTTCTTTATTTTATGTGTTATAGTGTTAGATTAAGGAATATACAGATAGACCAAAGACTGTACATCTGTTGAAATTTGTAACAATATATAAATGCTTGTAATATAAAGTTTATTCTCTTAAATATCGTTGTATTTGTATTTTGCTTCTTATAACAACAAAAAAAGCGTAAAAAAAGGTTACAATAGTTTTCATAAAATTCCGTAAAATTCATAAAAACAATGAGTGTCCTTAGATCAGATTACAAACTACTTGTCTGATACAAATTTTGGAACATAAACTATTTTTTTATAACTACAGTATATCCCTAGCTGTGTTCATGCCTTTTGTTGAATCCGTGTGATCGTGATGAAAAATTTTCTGTGGCAGAGTGACATACAGTGATGACTGATGAGTGGCAGAGTGAGGCAGAGCATGTGGCAGTGTGGCAGAGTAAGGCAGAGCATGTGGCAGAGTGTGGCAGAGTGTGGTAGAGTACGGCAGAGTAATGCAGAGCATGTGGCAGAGTGTGGCAGAGTAAGGCAGAGCATGTGGCAGAGTGTGGCAGAGTTGGTAGATTGTGGCAGAGTGGTGTACACAAATTAGCCTGCGGATTACCCCTCGATTAACAATGAATATATTCGAAACTAATCTTCGAATAGAATATATCATGCAAAAAATTGAGATGAAAAATGGATTTGAAGTAGAACTTCAGAAAAGGAGAAAATATAGGAAATACATTTACGTACAGAAAGAAGAAATAGTTACACATTCAATGAACGTTTGCACATTGAACTTCAGTGAGCATAGTTATATACATATGTTCAAATAGGATTACATAGTATTATTATTAAGCAATCTAATCAATAAAGTTATTTGCAACAAATTCCTATACCTATATTATTTCTTCTAAAAAGATTTTATTTGAGGGTGGTCGTCAATAAAGAGCTTAAAACTCACAGTTGTACCCAGTCCCAACACGAAGCCACTAGTCTTTAATTAAGCGAAACCATAGACTATTTTTATATAGAAGGGGCATTCTTTTAGATTTATGAAAACTAAATTATAACAATTGCAATTTTATCTATTTTATGTTACTGTTTTCTCTCAAACATGTAAAACAATATCTTTTGAAACTGGGTGGTTTTCAAAATAAGTATTAAAACGTGCTTTACATCTAGAAAGGAAATACTACTTAAAATGCCAAAATGCTTCAACAATTTTAAACATTATAATAGAGCTTAACAGTATACTAGTGTGAATCTCATTATAAGGGGGCTACAACTAATATTTGTGGAAGGAGTATTCTGAGACATTACATACAATGCCTACCTTCCTTATTCTTTGCGTTAAAACAATAAAAGAGAGCAAGGAACACTACAATTCTCAATATAAACACAATTGTAAGCACACGTGTAAACAAATTTGTCCTGACCGTGACGTCACAACTATATCAAGATCTGCTTTATTGACGCCCACTAAAATTAATTTGAATTCTCAATAGTGCCAAAGTGGAAAAAACTACATCAACTATGTATCGAAATACAAAGAAGAAATGAGTTTAGAGAATATTACATTTGTACGTGCACGTTTATTGCAATACTTGAGTATACTGTACAACAATGTTATGGTTTTATTGTCTTAGCAAGATCATTTAGTTCCAACTCTGTAGAAGAAATGTTTCCACATGCTGGGCTTAAAGGAGGTGCAAATGATGCTACCGATGGCGGTGTAGTTGAATATTTTATTAAGCAAATATTACGTTGTGGAAAAGTAAAAGCTTCAAAATCTTCCAATGGAGGTGAAAGCCTCAATTCGTTAGTACCGCTAAATTTTTTAAAATCGAAGAAGTTTTCTACAAAATCTGACCAAACACTTTACAACCTAATTGATTCCCAATTAGTTTTACCTTCTGAACTGTTAGGAAAAACTTAGAAAAGTAAGTAACATTGGTTATTCATGAACTACCCGATAACGTAATTTTCAGCAACAGATTGTTAATTATATTTTGTCCTATTTCATTACCTACTTTATAATTACTAAAATTAATTATTTCAATAAAAATTGAGATATTCTTTTTGGGTTTATTATTCTATTACTAGTTACTTAAGGATTGATATTTTAACGTTAGCAAAATCAATTTCAACAATGTAAATCGAAGTTATGTGATGGCCTTATTATCGCGCAGCGATAGTGAGATGCAAGTGGGCCTTGATCGTAATTGTCCAACATTATTGTCTACCCGAAGATTTCTTTGAACTGCTGTCTTTTGTAAAAGATTCTTCCATTTGGTAATGTAAAAATGCCTCATAATAATTTTTATACTTATATGAATATATGAAATACAATTTCGACATCCCTGATACAGTTCTCTAAATGGTTATCAATTAAAGTAAATTATAATAATTAGAAATGAATACCACAGTGAATATGAATACTTCAGCTCCAGATATTCGTAAAAGACTTTCTTTTAATTTGCGTATTGATACTAACGCTTTTAATGTTATGTCTGGAGAGGAAGTAAAATAATCTACCTACTACTTGTTGAAGCCGGTTTTTTTTCCATTTTACAAACACTGTTGTTTTACCCGACTGAATTAGCGAACGCGTTTGTGCTAACCATGTTGTAGCCCCAATGCCCGAAAACGCTTATAGTGACATAAATATAACATAACTTAGCAATCCGTCAAATTCTCGCGTTTACCAATAAGAATCAGTATTTGAAAGCCGTCACTTTGATTGCCACTAACTAGCAGTGCTGCCGTTTCAGTACAATTGTACCGAATTCAGTACACTATTTACAAATCCAGTACGTCAGTACGCCATTTTGCAAAAAGGGCTAATTTCAGTACAAACTTGAAAGTTTCAGTACTAAATTAAATCCATGTAATAATAATAATATAATACTAATAACAATTACAAAAAACGAGTATAGAAATAGTTTAAATTATAGATACGGTAAAAAATTTATTATTTGCCAAGCAACTGATTGGCAATATCGCATGCCATCAATGGGAACCTAGTGAAGAGCATATTAATTTTGATAAAAAATAATTCATAACATGGATTTTTCGGTTACCTTTCACGATTTGTCGACCTCTGTGTTTCACTATTAATCAAAAGACATTCGCATTTGTCAAATGAGTGTCACCTTTTGTCAAAACAACTTCATGAATTTTCATTATTGCAACATGGAACGTGTGAGAAGGCGAAGGCACAATGCCAAAATTAGTAACGAAATACGCACATTAATTATTAATTCTATGAATCAGGAAAAATCTTCTGTTGAGGAAGAGAGTTTAATGTAAAATCGAATACAATGTGTAAATTTTATGCAAAAAATGTGCAAACGAGACAAGTACATAATCGCCCCCCCCCCCCCCCCCCCGACCACAGAATACAAGAAGAATAGAAATTCTTTCGTAAATTGTGTATGAATTTGCTTATGAACTTCATTAAGTACAACGCGATCATTTAAATTCTAAATTATAGCAGGCGGGATTTTTTTTATTAGGTTGTCCAGAATGTCAATTAATGATTAATTAACATTTTGAAACGTCACTTTGACAATTCAAATTGTAAATTAGTACTTATATACCAACTTAATTTAAATTTCACAGCCTGCTCTAATTTAGAATTTAAATGATCGCGCGGTATTTACAATCTATTTTACACACATATAATAAATATGCCATTCGACTGCTTTCAATTATTATATTATTTACATAAGAAGAGGGAAAATCATTTAACAAATAGTAAAACTGTTTGAATACAAAAGACAAATCGTGAAAGACAACCGAAAAACCCTGTATAAAATTCAAAAATTATTGTAAGCTAAAAAAAATGTGGATTTTATATGGTTGTGGTAAATGGTTACTAAAGAGTGAGCAGTTGTTTTGTGATATGTTTCAAATCAATATATTTTATTTTGTCTAGTTATTTTTCATGTTCAAGTATATGTATACTTGTATTTAAATATATTTTATGATTTTAAAAGTTGAATAAAGTAATTACATATGAGTGATGTATTTTATTGTCCCTTGAGAGTAAAAAAAAAAGGTTATCCATAAATTTTTCTGGATTCAGTACGTTTTTTGTAAATTCAGTACGTTTTTAAAGCTAGTGGCGGCAGCACTGCCAACTAGTGCCACTTTCAAGCAACCGCGTACCGTTAAGGACATTTTTTCAGAATATTGACTTTTACGAACCGAGTAACTACAACCATGGTAAAATTGCATTTAGGATACATACTCTTCATCTACATGCCTATTAAAATAAGTTGTCCACTAAATCTACATAGAATGCATAATTTGTGAGATGTTTGAAAAAACTGCTATCCCATGAGAAAGAAAGCGTTTTATTTTCATTTTTAGGCCGAAGAATACCTTTTGAGTAAAACAAAAAAATCAATTGAAAACAGGTTTAATGTAAATTTATCGGCGGAAATTTTAGGTGTTTTTATATTTGGTTAATAATGGAGATATTGAGATTTCACTGTTTATTAAATCCTTGCACTGAAAGAGTGGAAAATAACAGCTGTTTAAAGGATTTTTAACAATGATTTTGAATATTATCGACATAAACTAATTAACTTTAAACATAATATAAATTTAAAACTGCAGGTTATTACATTCGTCATATTGATGACTATAAAATGATGTTTATTATATAAATTAAATATTTAGATCTGGCTTTAGAACAAATGAACGAAGATTCCCATTGAATAACAACAAAGTGTCTAGATCGTAATTCGGAAATCAATTACAAGTAGCCTTTATATGGCACAAAATCTAAAATTTGAAAATACAATCAGGGCCTGAATATAGACCAGAACAACTGACGCTATTGTAACGAAACCAGTAGACATCCGGGCGGCGACAAAAGAAAAGCAGACTTCCTAGCGACAATAAAAAGAGGTTGTAAATCATCTCGATGCGACTGGTAAACATCGTAAAGCAATAAAAAGCAATAAATCATCCGTTTGCGGTACTGCGAAGAGACAGAATGTCTATGGAATGTTCTACAAACATCGAGAGGAAGATGGAGTGTACGCGAATGCTTCCAGATGTTTCGTATGTGTATATAAGGCGGCTGGGTCACTGATGCATGAGTAATTCCGTAGTAAGAAAGTCCTTAAGTAGTCTCGTGCCGAACAGTAAGATAAATATAAGAAATAAATATAAGTCGTACGGTAGAAATAAATATAGTGGTAGCCGAAGAAAAGACATAAATATTAGAGTGTTCTAAATACAGTGCAGTTTTTATTATAGTGTAATAAAGACCTAAATATTACCGTGATATATAAATAGAAGTGATTTAAATATACGGACATAAATATTAGTAATAGAAATTAATACATGTGTTAATTCATTTATAGTAGTTTAAAGTGTATGAATATACAGACTGCTTTAAATAAATAATTGCACGTGTTGTTTATTGCGAACCCGAAAACGTTACACTATATTTGACTTTTCTTTGATTTTTTTATAAATTATGAATCCTCTTGGAAGTCAAATACAATTACCAAGGGCTGTATAGTGATTGCATTTAAGATTGACAAGTGCATATATACATTGCTGAATGCCAGTAAAATAGCAAGTATGTATATGAACTAGTATATGAAAGTTTTCAAATGTTAAATGTGTCTATACTGAACACACAATATGTTACAAACTTGAATATAATAAAATCATATATACATAAGCTAATAGTAAAGAACACCGCGTTTCACTTTGTGGTAGCAGCGCATATACTACTTCATTTTAACAATCATCGCAAGTCTTATTATTTATCAAAAAGTAAATATTATTCAATTTTGAGGAACTAAAAAATACATATACAAAGTATTTAGAATCATGGAAATATTTGTCTGCTACTTTAATACAAATACATATGCCTACAATTTTGTATGATAATAAAAACTAGAGTTTACCTGTTTCGCCGGTGTTTGTGCTCGGCTGGTGTTGATGTCTGCACTCATTCTAGTTTCCTCTTCAATAAGAACAATTTCAGAAGTTTCAGTCGTGACATGTTCAACCGGAGGTTCCTCTTTCATTTCAATGTCTCCTCCATCTTCAAGTTCTAGACTTTTAGATTGCTCAGCGATTGCAGCCGCGGCTTCTTCTTGCAACAATTTCAGTTTGGCAGCGGATACTCTCTGTTGCTGCATTCACAAAAATGCAAATGTCAGTCCTTTTCACGTTCACAATTGATTTTTATTTGTATTTTATTTATTGTGCGTTTTTTGCCCGAATCAACACAATTCACATACAATTGTATCAAAAAACTTTGTACGTATTTAACATTTAAAGTACTAAACCTTATTAGATAGATTAAAGTGTATTTTTATAAACTAAACACAAATAAAATCACTGTGGGAGAGTATAACTACTACATCTATAAATACACTCTAAAAACTGTACATGTGTTGGAGAAAAAGAGATAGTAATAGGACGTGTGCCTGCTACCATATATATTTAGAATCACATTATTATTATGATGAGAACAGAATATACCTAAATATTTTTCGTGCGTTTGTATAACTATCTCCTTTCTTCTACAAGGCCTCTAACACGACGTTTTTCTTTTAAAATATGTATAAAAATAAAAATCGTGACAACGATGGTCTCACATATTAAATATTAGCACACTTTATACAAATGATCAGAATATATATATATAGCTGTTTGAGTATTTACTTTCTATGTAACTTATCGAATATTTTAAATTTTATAAGTTTATCTAATAGTATTCTTAGTGTCATCTATTTTTAACTTAACACACCCTTTCAACTCACCCTTCCACCTCTAGAGCCTACTCCTCTCGCACCCCTCCCTCTTCCCCTACCCCTTCCAGATCCTCTAGGTTTTCTAGTTCGAATACCTAAAGTAGTACGTACAGACGGGCCTCGGCAACTACGCTTCGGTCTACCAGTGTCTTCGGGAGCAGGTTGTAGCTGTTGCTCTTGTGATACTTCTTCTTCTTTCACATCTTTAAATTCTTCTCTTACTACTAGAGGCACTTTTCTAGGCCTACCTCGCTTTCGTGGGGCAGGAGCAGTGACCTGCTGAACGATTGCCCCGGTGGTACTTTTCATCATTACCGCGGATTCGGGCGTTATTTCGAACACCGGAATCTTTTCTAAAGGATCTTCAAATATAGATCGGGGATTAGGTTCGATTGGAGTTATATTTACATCATCTTTAATTATGTCGACAATTTTTTCAGTTTTTTTCGCATCGGCGTCGATTGGTGTTATAGTAAGATCATCACTTTCGAATTTCGTTCTTTTCTGATCGAATTGTAAAGACTCTTCTAAAGCGCGCTTCAATTTACTTTGTTCAGACACAATTTGTGCACGGCCGCCTTCTTTAGAAAACTTCAATTTGATTTTAGCCAATTTTTCAATATCTTCTGTAGAATCTCGCTTTCTAGAATCCTTCGACATAGAATTCTTATTAATTTTCAATACAATTCGTTCTTGTTTAATCTGATCCTCGAAGTCAATTAGTTCTACAGACTCTGACTCACTGTCAACTGGTTTTATTATAGGTTTAATAGTTATTTTAGGACTACCCTCCTTCTTGTCCGATTTGGCAACATCGTCTTGTTTAACTTTTTGATCGTGTTTACTACAGGATTTGAGCTCTTCAGGCTTAACTACTGGTTTAATTGTAATTCTCGGACTATGAGACCGATCAGTATTCTCAATATCTGACGATTTTTTCAAAAATAGTTCCTTTTCTGAAGAGTCACATTCTTCGGGCTTCAGTACTGGTTTTATTGTGATTCTTGGGCTTTGTGTATCCAACACAGACAATTCTTTAACTTCCTCAGGTTTTGGTATCGGTTTAATAGTAATTCTAGGACTGTGTACCTGATCACTTTGGCAATCATCAGGTTTAATTATAGGTTTAATGGTTATTTTTGGACTGTGGCACATTTCCTCTTCAGGTGGTTTCACTATAGGTTTAATAGTAATTTTTGGACCAGAGGTGGATGTTTCCTCATCAGTTTTAATGATGGGTTTGATCGTAAGTTTTGGACTTGATTTCGACTGACATTCTTCAGGTTTCAAAACTGGTTTAATGGTTAGCTTTAGGGGACTAGTTATTTCAGATTTTTGCGCTTTTACAACTTTAGGACTGCCAGGTCTATTCGGGCTCATATTCTTAATAAACAATTTAGGTACTGTTTGTTCTACTTCCTCCAGATGTTTTGCAGTTGAAGTAGGACTAGAATGTGCCTTAACAATGGGCTTAATAATCAATTTCGGAACATCTTTAGATTTTTGCGGCTTCTTACCCTCTGCAATATCTTTGGGATCGTAAATTTTTAAAATGGAATCATTGTCATCTTCTTCCAGAGATTCTGACACCTTTGCAGAGGATTCGACTTTATGTTTCGTTATAGTCATTTTTAAATCTTGATTTTCAGACATTTTGGAACTATATTCTGATGTTGGGACTTCTATCTGTGTTTGGGAAGATTCCTTTTCTTCAGCGCTTGTTATAGACGTGTCAACTTCAATACGCAATGGTGTGTCAAGCTCCTTTGCAGGCTCTATTTCAGTACAATCAGTCGACGTTATTAATGAATCGGATTCTAGATTAGAAAAGGCCGCTGTGTTTACAACTGAAGAACTGGAAACCTCACCAACGTCTGCTGCCTCTATTACCATACCCAACTTTACTTCATCTTTAATAGTGTCTTTTTCAAGGTCAATATTATCATCGGATTTATCTATTTCTTGTTGTGTACTTTGATGAAGTACATTATCTTGTAATACTATATCCCCCATCATAGTAATACTACTGTTTTCAAATGAAGCTTCGCTGCTTTCTGGTATTTTCTCTTCCAAAACAAAATCGGCCATTTGATTTTCCATCTTGACAGGTAGATCTTCTCCACAATCATCATCAATAGCAGACACGTCGCCGGTAAGGTTTTGAGTTTGTAGCTCTAGCAATGATTCAATTTCTCTAGCGATAACATCGTTCAAATCCTTCGATTCGTTTGTATGCATCTCAGCAATTTTTAATTCATTCTCCGAGACATGTTCTTGTAATTTTATGTCAACTTCATGTGGAAATTCAACAATGTCTTCATTTCTAGGCGCAATTTCCGAAATAATGTCGTCCGTGTTCAACAGAGAGGCTTCTTCTGGCAAAATTAGCCCAATATCTTGGGATTCAAATGTTTTTGGAGTATCAACATATACTTCCCCCATATTGGATATATTTGCAATAGAATTTTCTGATTTGGTCTCGAACATTTTTAATTGATCATCCATATCCTCTAACATTAAATCTACAACAGGCTCTGTGTATATCGTTTGCATAATTTCTTCAGGCTCCTGTTTTTTGTCATTGTCTAATATTGTTTTTTCTCCAATTATTTCTGTATCTTCGGGTTTCTGCTCTACACTTCCTCGAGTTGAGGAATCAATTTGTTCCAATATTACGCTTTCGCTTTCTACGTTTACTTGTTGGTTTGAAGAATGTATATAGTCTATTTCAGTCTTTAAAATATCGTTGTGTGAATTCTTGTCATTAGAATCACTCTGTATTTCTGCAGAATCTAAAATTTGCGTAATTGAATTTTGTAATTCAGATGTTTTGTCACAATCGATCATTGGTTCTGGACCGTCGATAATATGTGATATAGCATTCTGCAATTCAGAGGTAGTGTCCAAAGTATGCCCTATTGTTGAACTTTCTATAATTTGCGAAATTGCATTTTCAACTTCAGAAGTTTTCATATCTGTTGAATCTGGAGAGTAAAAAATATCTGAATTGACGCTATGTAATTCAGATGATTTCACACCATCACTTTCATTCGTGGGATTTATTACATCTGCCATGGAAGTAGCATGTAAAAGTGATACGTTAGAATGACCTACTTCTTCTGCAACCTCCATAATATGTGAAATTGCATTCTGCAATTCAGAGGCTTCGTTAAGATCATCCAACACTTCATGGTTGTCAATGCTCTGCGAAATTTCATTTACAACTTCAGGGGCATTTATGTCTAAAACACTATCTTCAAGATGATGTGTCTTTAGTAGACTATGAGCTTGTAATTCTGACTCATTTTGTTCTGTATTTATTTCTTCAGATTCATTTTGATCACTACTCACATTACGTTCATCTAGAGGCACTTCTGATATTACGGTCTCAACATTAGTAACACTTTTGGAACATTTAGGGTTACTATCAGAAGGTTCGATATGTGTTGAATCAACTTCTGCAATAACTTCCATACTCTGTTCTTCGCTTGTATGTTCTTCTGAAGATAATTCTTGAGGAATGTTTAAATCATCTTTCATCTGATCTTCGTTCACATTATTTTCAATGTCGTCAGTTTTTGAATCGACTTTATCCACTTTATGTAATACCTCTTCGATAGGACTCAGATTCTGTGACTCCATTTCTTTTGGCTTATTAACACTATTTTCATTTATATTCTCTGCAAATACGCTCAATATATTATCATCGCTCGATTGGGTTATATTACTTTCTATTGCACAAATGTTTTCTACTGTAGAAATGTCTTCACATGTGGTGCGCAGAGGTTGTTCAATATCGGTGCGCGCTACTTCTACCTGGTTTACATCTGCAGACAATAGTTCAGTGTTCGGTTGAACGTCCTCTAACTTTTTTTCTTTCAAATTTTCGCTCTTTGAAGCTTGTGTAATCAATAATTCGGATGTGTGTGTATTACCGTCTTGTAGAATTTCTTGTGCCAGTATCTCAGACTTAATTGTGTTTAATGCAACACCCCCTTCATCTTGAGCAGTTTCAATACTTTCTTGTTCCTTTCCAACTTCTGGTACATCATTTGGTTGATCTTGATCTACTTTATCATGTTGTTCTATTTCACTTTTTGATACAAAATTTCCTTGGAAAGTCCGTTGAAAAATGTCTTGCATATCGTTTGCATGATCTTGATCTAAGTTTTTGCTTTGCATATCATGAATTCCTTCCAAATTGCTCTGAAAGTTCTCTTGAACAATTACAGGAATATGTTCTTTCATATTTTCATCTTGCAAACAAATTTTCTCTACACATTCAACTTTACTAGTAACAGTCTCGTCAAACACTTTCAAACTATCAGATTCTTGAAGTTTGTCCAAATTTGATGAATCAGATACTACATTTTCAATTATTTCTGTATTTTTATGTATTTTTTCAGAACTTATTTCTGTTTTATCTGTTGGATTTACCAAAGACTTTTGATCATTACTTAGTCTTGATTCAATGTTGTGGTCACCTTCTGCTTCAGAAAATTCGTTTGATGCAGGCAAAGGATCAACTTTTATAACGTTTTCTTGCCTTTCATTGTCAAAACATATTTCTAATTCATTAATATTCATATCTTCTTGAGAAGTAGTCATTTGCCTTTCAGACTCAATATCTCTATGCAACATTGAATCTTTTTCATTTGAAGTATTAGTAAGGGACGCTGTATCATTTACACTAAATTCTTGTGTTCTGTCATCAGTTATATTATCTTCCACATAATTTAATGTATCAGATTTGCCTACTGCCACTTCAATATCATCCTTAGGCATTTTAGTCTCATTAATATTGCTAACTAAACTTACTTTCTCATCCACAAATTCTGAAGGAACTTCAGCAATCATACTAACTTCGTTGATCTTTTCAAGTTGATCGTTGTCACACTCATTATCTTTAGCATCAAAACATTTTTTATCCGCATATTTTTCTTTGTTTAGTTCACTTGTATTTGTAGTTGTAATACCATCAGACGAAATGTCAATTCTTTGATCTTGACTTTCTTGAGATTCAATATCTTTCAGTTCAGTATTTACAAAATCTCCAAGCTGATCTGTATTATGAGGAGGATTTATTGAAGTATTTTCAGCTATCAATTGAGATATTGTGTCAATATCATGATTTAATTTTTCAAGTCCTTCCCGTTGGGGGGGCTGATCTGTATTATCAGATGGAATTATAGAACTACTAGGATTTATTGAAGTATTTTCAGCTATCAATTGAGATATTGTGTCAATATCATGATTTAATTTTTCAAGTCCTTCCCGTTGGGGGGGCTGATCTGTATTATCAGATGGAATTATAGAACTACTTTGACTTTGAGTATCTAGTTCAGTTATTGTTTCAACATCATGATTTAATTTAATTTCCTGTTGGGGATGCTGATCTGTATTAGCAGATGGAATTATAAAACTACTTTCAGCATTCAATTCAGAGAGTTCTTCAGTATTATGATGTAATGCGTCAAGTACTTCCTGTTGGGAAGGCTGATCGTTATTATCAGAAGGAACTATAGAACTACTTTCAGCATCTAATTCAGATATTGTTTCTAGATCATGTTTTAATTTATCAAATATTTCTTGTTGGGGATGCTGATCTACATTAGCGGATGAAATTATAAGACTATTTTCAGCATTCGATTCAGATATATTTTCAATACCATGATTTAATTCATCAAGTACTTCTGGTTGGGGAGGCTGATCTGTATTGTCAAATGGAATTGTAGAACTACTTTCAGCATCTAATTCAGATATTGTTTCAAGATCATGTTTTAATTTATCAAATACTTCCTGTTGGGGATGTTGATCTATATTAGCAGACGGAATTATAAAACTACTTTCAGCAATCATTTCAGATATATTTTTAATATCATGATTTAATTTATCAAGTATTTCTGGCTGCAGAGGCTGATCTGTATTGTCAGATGAAATTATAAAACTACTTCCAGCATCCAATTCAGATACTGATTCAAGATCATTGTTTAATTTATGAAGTACTTCCTGTTGCGAAAATTCTTTGTTTTCACTATTTTCATGAATTTTAATGTTATTCATTGTATCTTCATTTTGACTAAGTAAAGCATACTGCTGTAATAGATCATCTTTCTTTTCTTCACACTGAATACTATTATTAATCAGATCAGATTTTTCATGTTCATCTTCATTATTTATATTTTGTAAAGGTATATCCTGCTGTGAAAATTCACATTTAGTATAATTCCCCTTATCAATGCTTGTATACTGTTCGTCAACGGAGCTTTCTTTACATACTGCATCATTTTCTACAATCAAAGCTGTATTTCCAACAGGTATTACATTTATTCCTTCATCTGCAAGTTTAAATGTATCAACAACTCTATTATTACTAACCTCAATACTCCTAGGATTATTAGAAGTGCTTATTGGAATTTCTACATTACCATCAGTTGTTTGATTTTCAATATTTAGGCTATTGTACTCTAACTCATGATCACTAAGTACAGATACTTGTAAATCAATACCATCCGAAGTTGGTTGTTTATTATTATCATTATCTACATTTAAACCTGATGTCACATTTCCATCAGCACTTATAATCGATGGGACATTTGCTTCATTTGATTCTGTTATTAAAGGAGTATTTGCCGTTACTTCCTGCACTGGTAACATGCAGACGTTCCTTGACGTTTCAGTTAATGTATTTTCTACTTCAGATGAAGTTTCTTTTAATTCAACAGAAGATGAAACTTTCTCAGAATCTATATGTTCAGAACTAATTTCACGTAGTTCATATGTTGGTGTTGTTTCTTGGAAGACAATATCAGATTCTGTTTTAATTTCTGTTTCAGTACCTGCAAATTCACTTTGTGACATAATACATATTTTTTCTTCGTTAACCTCACTTAGAGATTCTGTTCCGATTATTTCCTGTGTGCATTCTCCCTCTGATAAGTTTTCTTTTAACTGCACTGTATCTGCTTCTGTCATAATTAGCTGATTGTTTGCATCATTATTAGACTTTTCAAGTGTTTCCTCTAACATTACGTCAGAATTAAGTTGTATCTCTTCTTGTCTATTTGCAAGGTTTTCATTTACCATATCACTATCAACAACAGAAACTGTCTTAAGACTCACCAAATCTAAATTTCTAACAAGTTCACTACTTACTTTTGACTCTTCATTTTTCTCTTGATTTTCTATGAAATTTTGTAATACAGTATTCTTACCTGAACCTTCTACATTTGACTCACGTGATTTAATATTTGCCTCTACCACCTCCATTTCATTTATACTAGTTGCTATTTGTACATTATCATGTTTTGACAGAATATCAGTCTCATCATTTAATTCTGAAGTTTCAGTTTTTGCACAAATTTCTTCTATAATCTTAATAGAACCAACTTCATTTTTGCCATGACATGTTTCTAATGGCACATTTGCATCGTGTATTATCTCAGATTTAACTGAAATATTTGAATCTATATCTTGATCTGCTAAATATTCAACATTTTTGGCAGCTAAAATAGTATTGGTTTTCTCAATTTCGTTAACTTCTGTTACTGTATCTGAATTCGAGCAAATAACATCATAACTATTTGTTGTTTCTCCTAATAGATTCTCTAAATCATTAGCAATATCTTCTACATCTTCTGATATTTTTTCAGATGTCATAGATTCTATGTTTAGTTCAGATGTAAAAAAATCTGTATCTGTTCCTAATTCATTTGTTGACCCACTACCTTGTACACCGACAATAGAATTAACGTCTGTTGTAGGTGTATTGAGATTGATTTCAGTTTCATGTGTTAATGCATCTGATGTACTGCTTATAGGATCATCTTGTATTGTTTTAACAACAGATGTTTGCATATTTGCATCAGAAGATGAGCTTGGTGTTGAATCGCCAACAGAAATTGAATCATTATGACTTATTTTTTTTTCGTGGCCATTATTGGTCAATAGACTTTCTACCGTAGAGGTTAGATTACTTGAAACTCCAGTTGATTCACTAGCCTCCATGTTGATATTCGCGTAACTGCACTAATACACAAAAATATTAAATTTGGGACACTAAAACATTATATTAGTAAAGCACAAATTCACAAAACTTCTATCTATTTTGTTTATCATTTTTTCTTTTGGAACAAACGCTAACATGAGACGCACAAGAACTACCAACATCGCGCACATTAACGAAACTAAACGATTTGACAGAAGGAATTTTAATACTGTACCACATATTAAGAAAAAAATTAAATTAGAAAAATACCTGGTATATTTATATTTATTTTCAATATTAGTGATACAGAGAGACACATTGATGTATCAAGGTGTCCAAAATTTTGACTTTATTCTTGTTTAACATATGGTAATTAAAAAGCCTTTTTCCATAAACAAGTAACAAAAATTACTAGAATTGCTGATCACAAATGTCATTTGACAAGTTCCTACTGTTCCTAGTGTTCCTGACGAATGACAAACGTTTGTTTACATATCGTTCTACTCGTATATTTATTAAATGCAATTTAATTTGTCTTGAGTTATTTGAATATATTTGAATTAAAGCAGTACGAAAATGCACGAAGCTTTTAATATTTCGAACATATTGCAATTAACTGTACAAATTGAATGTGTTGCAGCTCATGGTAATTATACTATAAAAATAATGCTGTTTGCTCGTTTATCTCACAATTTTAGATGAAACGTTATTCTTGGGTACTAGGCAGGGTCATTTGTATATGTACTATATAGTACCAAAAGATGATAAACCTGATGTTAGTTTAATGCGATTGAATAAATCGTTCAGTAAAAAAGCCATACAGCAATTGGAAATAATCCCAGAACATCAACTGTTAATTAGTTTATCTGGTAGAGTTTAATTCTTCAGGTACACTTAAGATTAATCATATTTTATTATATTGTAGATAATTTTATTCAGGTGCATGATATAAATGGAATTAATTTTCCAGTAGTACAGCAAATTGAAAATTCTAAAGGTGCTTCTTTGTTTGCTTTAAATACACAGGTGAATAATGTATATTACATTTTATATTCTTCTATATATGTAAATCCAATTATTTTATCAATCTAGATGTATAAATGAAATTTACAGAATTTCTTGATAAATGTTAAATTTGTGTTTTTTAAGAACCATGAAACAATGACTGGTGAAAATGTCGCTGTGGTTAGAATGTGTATAGCTGTTAAGCGAAAATTGTACTTGTACTATTGGAAAAAATCAGAATTTGAACAATTTAAAAACTCTGATATTACTTTGAAAGATATTCCAAAGACATTAGCCTGGTGTGAAGAAACAATTTGTGTGGGTTATAAAGGAGAATATTGCTTGTACTTGGTGAGGCGCTTATTATTTTTGAATAATATAAAATCAGTGTATTAAATGTCAGAATAATTCTAGTTTTTCATCTAATTTTAAATATTCAATCTTACTGCTGTGATTAGATTTTGTACTCAAATTACCTATTCATAGTATTTGAGTTTTGCTACCATATGATATTCCACAAAATTATACATATTTAATATAACATAAACAGACAGCAACACTTGTCATAAATCCATAAATGATAATATGTATTTAATGTAGGTGTGCTGTTTGTACTTAAGTCAGAAAGTGTTATATTCTGAGAATCCATAATAAGCATTATTATTTCCTGTATGTGATATATGTACAGAGTTCGCCTGGAGAATATATGAAATTTGATTGTAATACCTGTTTTTTATCCATTAATCCATTCTGATGTGGAATAAGTCTAATATACACTAACCATTATTGGTACTAATTACTACATTTTCTTAACACAAAAATTAAACATATATTTCTCTGCCTTTTTCTGAATAAACCATAAATTTGTATACTTTCTATAGTCTGATTCAAGAGCCAACACTTAGGGTTGGTTTATCCAAATTCGATTAAAGCGCTGGTTAGCGTAATCATTGATTATAACACCGATTAGTACAAATTTGCGCTTTTTCAACACCGGTTAGCGCTAGTCATTAAGAACGCTGTTCATTTAACCAGTATTGGGAGTACCTGATAAAATATTAAACAGTGATTAGAATTACTTGCACACGCGCATAACCTAAGAATTTTTAATTTTTATTGTTGACAGTGTCTATGTTTTCGTATGCATTTAATGAATTAATTAATAATTATTTTCCGCCCTTCACTACGTAAAGATAACATAACTGATTTACTATCGAAGAGTAACGACCCTTCTTCTTCTTCTTCTTAGCTGGATTGAATTAGTCAAGCTAACGCTTTTTACTATTAATCTTAATATGGCTGGTCTTGATTTAGAGGGATTTAATGATATTCTCTTTCAGAGGAGTCATGTTGTAGCGAGCCTAGGCCTCTTTATCGGCAAATATTGTTGCGGATCGTAAGATAATGATGCGGAGAAGGAGGAGTTTATATGATCTACGTTTTTCTCGTAGAAATCTTTTGTTAACCTTTTGGTGAACGTGGGAATATCTTCGATGTCGGCTTCTTTGTGTAGTTGAGTGTTCCTTATATACCAGGGTGGGCGAAAGGTAGAGCCATATCTGACAGGCATAGGTAATCATAGGTCTTAGAATCTGTGTATATACGTAGTTTTAGCTTCGGGGAAAGAGTACTTGCTGCCCCTAACATAGGCCAAAGGGCACCACTAGCTTTTTTTGGCTTTTGCGCATGTTTGTTTGATATGATACGAATACGTCAATCTTCTGTCTAAGTTTACACCTAGGTATTTTACGCATGGGAGCCATGGTATTTCTGTGTGATCAATATAGATGTTACCTATGATGGGTTTAGGTTTTCTTCTGAAAACTGGCTTGAGATTTCTCGCCGTTTATGGCAATTCGCCAATTGTGGCACCAGGCAATGACGTTATTTACTGCATCTTGGAGGTTTCGTATGGCAATTGTGGGGTTGATGGATGAGGAGAGGATGGCAGTGTCATCGGCGTAAGAAGCAAGTGTGGTTTTGTTGGTTTGTGGGATATCGGCGGTGAAAATTGCGTAGAGATGCGGGGATAGGGCAGAGCCTTGAGGTACCCCGGCTGTTAGGGTTCTGATGGTGGAGTGTGTGTTATTGATTTTGATGGAGAAGGATCGGCGTTTTATGTAGGAATGGATGATTCTGATCAGGTAGGGTGGATATTCTTTTGCGTGTAGTTTGTATATTAGGGCTTGGTGCCATACTCGGTCGAAGGCTTTTGAAATGTCCAGGAATATGGCTGCAGTATTGTTGTGTTTGTAAAAAGAATCTTGTATGGTTTCAGTAACCCTGGCGAGCTGGGTGGTTGTGGAATGCATCTTTCAAGTAACGACCCAAGGGAATCAAATACATTATATCCTCGTACTGAACAAGGATAGATACAACATTTTTATACGTGAAGAAAGAAAAACAATAACAACCGCTTGTCGTGTATATTGTGTTGCATATTCTACACAATTACGAAATACATTCATCACGGCTACTTACATCCAATTTGCCAGTTGACATCGGTGACTGTCAAAAAATTAAAAAGCTGTGTATTCGTTTCTTTTCTTAATCTTTACAATGAGTGATAGTGAAAGCGAAAAATAATTACTACTGCAATAATTGTTCTGCTTAATAATACATTTTGTAATTATTTACTATCAGTACTTTTGTAATTTTTTTAAAGTAAAGATTATGACGCGGGCGAAAAATTTTTGTGCGCAACACGGAAGCAAAGTAATATAACAGTCTCGACATGCTTCTCGACTGTAAAATATTACTTTACTCTCTTGATACAGAAATAATAATATAATTATATATAATAAAAGCCATTCGACGAGCTCTTTTTAATACGAGCGATTAACAACGCATATCTATATCCAAAATTGACGAATTGGGGAGCGAAAGATCTAAGAACCTGGCCTATCTACGGTGGGAATGCAAGTGCCACGCTACGGGGACTACGGTCCATGTCCCGTAGTCTGTTTTTCATGTTTCCGATGAGAGAGCAATGCCCCAAAGGGAATTAATTGATAATTACGAATACATTATTTTTACTTTCTTATACGTAGTATAAGGAAGTATAGTGATGATGAAAATTTTCCACCCCCAGATATTTGCAGACGTCCACGCTTTGAAGTACCCTGATACCGAAAAAGTAGTTTTTAAAAAATGCCTCTCTGTCTGTGTGTGTCAGTGTGTGTATGTGTGATCACGATAGCGGTCAAACCAGTATGGCTATCAATTCCAAATTTGGTATTTACGAGTATAATCTCCCTCTTGAGATCTGATTAGATTTTCAGTAAAATCGGAAGACCGAAAGTAGTAAGTAGTTTGCTCAAAATTAAATTTGAGAAGAATTTTATTAAAAAAGTTTATCGAAATTCCTACCGAAGTAGGTATTTTACTCTTATCGAAAAGCAGTTTTTTGCGAATATTCGCAGGTACATTACGAGTATAAAAGTATTTAGAACTTAATTCTCAATGCCTTTTGTACAGGGTGAGTCATTAGTAGCCGCTTCTTGTATTGCTCTTTTGTGTTTTAAATATACGAAAAAACAATTAGTGGAAAATTCATGGTTGCTTGTGGCACATATTATAAAAATACTTTAAGCTCTGACTCACTTCCGGTTTTACCGGAAATGCACGAAACTTGATTTTTTTTAAAACTAATCACCCTATGTATTTTTGGATTTTCTAATACTGCTTTAAATTTCCTATTTAACTGTTTTCTCTTTTTCAAAATTGAGCCAATAGCTTTTTGAGTTACTTTTTGTGAAAATATTTGATCAAAACACGTGTTCAGAAAAAACTCATTTTCTCTTTGTTTTTAAAAGTAAAAACATTCACTTTGGTGGTGCTTGTAGCCAAGAAAATTTTGCATCATTTGGTGTTAGTTGCAGTCGATAATATGTCAAGAAACTTTGTTTTTTCAAAGCCTACTTCCCGAAATTTTCACATACCAAAAACTTACTTTGTGTAAATGGAACACCGGCATTTTATTGTGACATTTTGTTCCCTTTTCTTATTCTCTTTCATTTTTGTTAACAATGTCCTATACCTATCATTTGTAATTTCTGAGATAATCACTATAGAACCAATCAGTAGTCAAATAAAGAACTACGAGCGCTGTCATATGCACTCAAATATTCGTCCAATAAATGCTGGAATGCGACCGACTGCCTGAATCAACTGTTAAAGAAAGTCGGTAAACATTTATTTCAAATTTATAAAAGCATCGCTAATAGTTATCATAAAAATGAATTATTCTTATGAAGAGTTAATAGATATGATTGACGTTTGTCGCTGTCATAAACTGTCATAAGTTATTATATCTTTATTTTTTAAATTAACAATTTTCACGTTTGCACCACGTCAGTAAAGTACCTTTAACGAACTCGTCTGTTACTCGCCGCGCTCGCTTGGCTCGTAAATCAGACTCGTTCGATAAAAGATCACTTTACTGACTTGGTACATAATAGTTATTTATGTAACAAGTCAGTAAAGTGATACTTTATCGAACGAGTCTGATTTACGAGCCAAGCGAGTGAAGCGAGCGCGGCGAGTAACAGACGAGTTCGGTAAAGGTACTTTACTGACGTGGTGCATACAAACTTTTATCGCCAACAGTGAAAATTGCTAATTTAAGAAATAAAGATATAATAACTTATGACAGTTTATGACAGTGACAAACGATTTATTTTTAAAGTCATCAGTCATGGCTACGCTGACAGATAGTAGCGGCAGGTAAAGTACTTTATTGTACAGTACGATAAAGTATTTCTTTACCTCCGTAAAACGCTATGGTAACGCATCACTTTACTGACGGTTGGCGATAAATAACTATTATCGCGATTGTATGACATTAAACATAAATCGTTTATCGCTGTCATGAAATGTCATAAGTCATTATACCTTTATTTTTTAAATTACGAATTTTTTCAGTTGGCGATAAAATTTTGTATGCACCATGTCAATAAAGTGCCTTTATCGAACTCTTTTATTCGGCTCGCTCGCTTGGCTCATAAACCAGACTCGTTCGACAAAGGAACACTTTACTGACTTGGTACATAAATAACTATATCTTTACTATATTTTAAAACAAAAGAAAATAAATATATAAATAAATATACCTACTATTATTTAATTTTAATTTATAAACTCCCGAGTTTTTAAATTTATATGTTTCGTCGTTTTGAAAATCTAAAAAATGGACAGATTATAAATTACAGTTCTCAGAGTGTAATAATATTTTATGTAGGACAAACTTGTCAGAACAAAATCATAAAGCCCGAGATTTAAATAATAGGTACCAAAATCTTATATGTGTGCGATAACATAAGAAAAAATGTTTTATTTGTATCATTAGTTAACTTATATAGAATACAACAATTTTTTGTCCACAAAAATCACATTGATATTTTTTTCAATATTTTCTTTATTAATTACTTCATTAAGATATTTTTAGCTAAAGGACGGCGCCCAACAAGATCTTTTTACAACTGGTAGTAGATCTAGTGAACCATGTTTAACAAAGATAACGGACACTTCCTTTGCTTTGGGTAGAGAAAATCAAACTGTCGTCATAAATGACAAGGGTTCCGCAGAAAAATCAAAAGTTTTAAAATGGTCTGATACACCTACAGCACTTGTCTGGGATAAACCATATCTTCTTGGTATATTACCAGACTCTATTGAAATCCAAAACCTGGATCCTGGTGGATTAATACAGACACTTAGTAATTTACCAAAAGTTCGTTTTATTGCTAGAGCTCGTCAAGGTCTGCTCATTGCAGCGTCTATCAGTAGTGTCTGGTACATAAATGCTGTAGAAGTGGCAACACAAAGAAAAGTTCTATTAGATAGTAAGCAGTTTCAATTAGCCATCCAATTAACTGTAAGTTTCAAAATTGGATCTCGTATAAATGTAAAAATATCTTTGTTCTTTAAGCATACATCAAATGAAACTGAAGAGGAAAAAAAGGAAATTATCCACCACATACAAACACTATTAGCATATGATTTATTTAGAAGAAAGGAATACTTTGCTAGCATGAAGGAATTCCTGGTTCTTAAAACAGATCCATGTGATGTTATTAGACTTTTTCCAGATCTTTTACCGCAACAATCTCCTTCTACTAATCAGGAATCATATGAAAATCTTACAGATACTGATAAAGAAAATGGAATACAGGCACTCATCGATTATTTAACAGAAATTAGAAGAAACACTCAAACAGATGTGCAGGTAATTGTGATTTTTATAAATTAGTAAAACTGGATAGGTAACACATGACTGATTTGCCTAATGTATCTGGCTTCAGAAATTCATACCTCCATCAGATTTTAGTCTTCGACAGTTAGGGTGGATGCAAATTTAATGCAGCTCTTGTTTGGGCACAACTTTCCAAAATTAAGTACGTCCATTTAAACAATACTTATTTCAACATTCTTATTCATATATAATGAAATTTGCCAGTCTCTAGAAATCATCATTTACAAAATTTGTCTTCTATTTCCATTACTCTTTTAGAGTCACGTTCCAGATAATAACAGTGCCCGTGCTCACGATGCACAGGATCCTTTTTCCATGTAAGTTTTAACGTTAATAGTGTTTTGTTACGGCTCTTGTACACTTGTCAGTACTGTCAAATATCACAACCCCAACACATTCATTCATATATTACTTATATAAAGTCTGTACTTGTAAACAACGTATTAAATATTCAATATTAAACATTTTGTCAGACAGAGCTAGAAGTTTGTTGTTTAATAGTATTTCTGTAACTGTAACAAATGGAAAATAATGGCACTAGTTATGACAACCGTAATACCGCATGTGTCAAATATCATTAGCTATAGGGATTCAATGTTTACGTGCGATCTATACGTATGAATGTAATACGTGGCAACGTGGTACCCCTACTGTCCGTCACCAATGCCGACAACAACCGACATCACAACGATATTCTCCGATCCCGACCCAGATTTTACATTCAATGTTTAGCTGCCAACAGGTTGCGGTCCCTGGCCGTCTTATTACTGAAACGGGAAACATCAAATAGTCTCCGCGATCTACTGATCTCTCTCCAAATGATTTTTTTTATTGTGGGGATATTTAAAAAATATTGTTTATACCCATGAAGCTGGTAGAGCAGAAAACATAGTTGTCTTGAGAGAAAAAATAATTGATGCTGCTAATTCAGTAACTGCTCACATGTTAGAAAACGTAAGAGTAAATTTCTACGACCGCCTAGGGCAATGTCTTGCTGTGCAGGGAGAAATCATTTTTTATTTAGTTTATTATGGTTATTTTTTAATTTTATTAGAATTACGCTTTTGTTTGTGTCATGCAGCGTGAACGCAGCTTAATAATTCTCTGCATTTACTGAAAGGAAAAAGAAAAACAAATCCTTGCAACTCGTAAATATTATTTCTGAACGCATTAAAAACACCCAAGACGGTGGTCCAATGCTTACTGCTAACCATGGTACAAATATATAAGGTATGTTCTAGCGCAGCTTCCTTATGACGTCAATTGGATGCAATTTCGTCATACCACTGATATTAAGAAAAGAAAGATTACTCTTGAATAACCACAGATGTAATAGTATATAGATAGCTATATAAAGAATAATAAAATAGACATAATATATAGCACAGTTGTTTACGAATGTGTAACTAAATTAAATTTCTTTACAAATTACCTGTTTAAAAACTCATAAAGCAAAATAATAAGATTGTATTATTGAAAAATCTCCCACTGGATATTATGTAGCACTTTGGTTTACGAAACCTGTTTTAGTCGTTTGATAATACAATTTGTAATTACTTTACTGACAAAGTAATTTATCACAAAATAAATTTATGACTTGAAATTGTGCATTTTATGTAGTATATTGCTTTAAATTACTGATACCAATGAATATTGCAAAAGTTGAAAGTATTATAGTAAGAAAACTATTGGTTTAATATTGGATTTTCGTTTATTAATTGTTAATTGACAGGTAATAAATAAAACAACAGATATGGTTACTTTTTTTTATTGGTAAATTTTATTGTTTTTTTTTGTAATTTTCTTTTTTGTTGATAATTATTTTTATTTATCTCTTTTATACGTATGTAAGTTCTTACTCTAATATATGATTCCACAACTTCTTGTGGCAAACTAGTCTTAATATTTTGTACCAAACGCTTTATTATGTTGGTATTTTTGTTAATCGATTTCTTATGGAATTCATTAAACATTTGTTCAGCGTCTTCTGCCATTTTCTTCATAATAGCATTCGGCTGACGTAGACACCGCCTGGAGACTAATCCAATCCAGTTGCTTTCTGGGGATTCAATCTGAGTATCATCATGTAACGAGTATTTGCTTCTGAACTTATGTGCTATATATCCCGCTATATAGTATAAGCCTTGCTTCGCAATATCCCCGGTAGCAGAGGTTGCGGAATGGATTCTTTCGAATTCCGTCAGCAAGTCCATAAATTCCTCATTTATGTCATCCTCAGACACCCTGACAACATTTTCTTCAAAATCTCCAGTTTCTTGCACAAAAGGTTCCAAAACTGTAGTTAAGTTAAGTGTTGCGTCTGTAGTTAGTAACTCTACTACAGACGTATCTTCCTGTGTGTTGACATTTTCTGAAAACACAACAGATGAATGCTTCCCAAGAATGTACCATCTCAATCGATATTTGAATTGTAATGCACTAGGGTGGTCATTGGTGGATCCCATAGCTCGCATATATGAAAAAAAATTTTCTATTATATCTTGATTCAGACGTCTAGTAATTATGTACTCAATATTAAAGTTTGACCTTAAATATTGATATAAGTTTTTTAGAGAGCTGTTATTTTGTAGTATCGCTTTTTGAAAAAACATTAAACTTTTCTTGTACCGACTCTTATATTTTGTATTAATTTAGTTATTTTTTCTATTTTATCCAGTTGGTTTTCAATATCAACACCATATGCATTGGCAGCAATATCAAATTTGGTTTGAGTATTGAACAAATCAAACCAATCGTTAATGATATTAATTATGTCACTAATTTCAGTGCATGCAATATCTGGCATTAAATTATGTTCACCACACCACCTTATCGCTAGCGCCACTGTACGTGAGAGACATTGCACAGCATATTTTACTTTCTGCCTTTGGTTGCCAATTACATCGATGTGAACCTGTGTAAGCTTATGGGCAAGTTTCAAGTCACCTTCCTGTAGGTCAACCAATTTCTGAAAGGGCTCCTTCGTGATCTTTGTATTATTTATGGTGAACCCATGATCAAAAAGATTATTTCTAATCAATTTGATTAAATGTGGCACATCAGCAAATACAAAAATCTTTTTCCCTTCATCAGATGGATGAGTGAAGGATTCACTTTCATCGACAGCTACACCAACCTTCATATTTTTCCATAATTTTCTGTTTCCAGGTCCTAGATCCGAAACAACAGCTACAACAGTGTACTGTATTACTTCTAATTTACATATAATATTTCGGAGGACTTCTACCGACATACCACAGTCGTAATCATAGTATATTACTTGCTTCCATGCCGAAAACAAGCCACGTACCATAACGGTTTGCACTGTTTTGTGCGGTCCTACAGCCTGTTCCCTTTTGCGATCGAAACATATTTCATTAGAGACGTACATCTCGTCAAAAGAAAGTACACACAATCTGTCGCGCTCGGTATACTCATTTGCCTTATATTTCATAATTAGTAAAACCTCTTCCAGAATACCTGGTTTCAATTCCAAACTTGTCGCCCACTTCCTTAAGGTTGATAAGCCTGGCAGTGGATATTCTCTGGTAGTTCTTAAATATCTGTAGGCTTTAGGACTTACGCTTCGAAGCGAAATTGCCGAGGAAATATCTTCAGCAGTCCATTTTGCCTTCATTTTTGTCTTTGATTTTATTAGTCGTATTTGCCCCGGTGTAAAATATTTCTCTAAAATTCTATTGAGGTGACATATTTCTTCAGTGAGGTAGGCCACCTTTTCCTGTAAGGTCTGTATTTTCCCTTGCGATAGAAAATATTGTTCCTTCCAATGTGATAGTGTGTCTTCAGGGTTTTCGGTTGAAGTAGATGGTCTGCATTATAAAATCAA
This sequence comes from Amphimallon solstitiale, assembly GCA_963170755.1. Taxonomy (NCBI): domain Eukaryota; kingdom Metazoa; phylum Arthropoda; class Insecta; order Coleoptera; family Scarabaeidae; genus Amphimallon; species Amphimallon solstitiale. The sequence goes on from OY720678.1 coordinate 106,329,877, forward strand.
AATTAGAAATGCTCAATACATAAATCATTCGTTATACTATCTTTCACAAACTTGATTTGTTTCATTTTTAAAAAAATGCATATTAAAATATATATTACAGAATTACTGTTTTTAGCATATTCAAATTATTTATTATACACCATAATCTTAATCAATAAAGTCTACAACATTATTACTTACATAACAGCTTATGGCCAAGCATTTCAGTAAAAATGGAACATAGGTATATAGTAATATGTATCAAATAAGAAGTATATAGAATAATTAAATAAGTAAGACTGATTTGTGTACTGTTCGGGCATATGAAAATAGGTATTAATGTGAAGGTAATGATTAAAATCGATAATTTTCTTTCTGTAATTCCTTAATATCATATGTAACAATGATCATTCTCCCTTACAGATTATATTACAGACAATGAATGCTATACTTTTTTAAGTAAAATATCAAAATTTTTACTGACAAAAAGTTTTTATTCAATCAATGAATATTTGAATAATAATTTTATTGATATACAATTTTAATTTGTTTGTCTGTATATTTTGACTTTTCATGTAATGATTTTATTACATTGAATAAATATTATTATTATTATTATTATTATTATTATTATTATTATTATTATTATTATTATAAATTACATCATTAATGATATATATATATATATATATTTACTTAAATGAAAAAGCTCCAGGTTTTGTAAATGCTACTTCACAATATTTTTCTGTTTCGCATGTTTGGTTTCTTCTTTCCTCGGGAACAATAGAACAACTAGAACAAATTATTAAAATTAGAATGCTTTGTTTATTAAACATGGTAAGGTAGTATTGCTAACCTTATTTATTTGTTAAAAGTATGAAACAGCAATTTCTTTAAGTATTTTTACATTGCACACCACTTCAACATTACAAGACTATTTAAAACATTTTGAGCTTTTAATTTGACAGCTTATTTGAATACAACTCTTTTCATAATAACTATGCTTTGACAACTCCACTAACGAGTTAAATTTTTCCTTACCTTGTTGAGGAATCTTCTTTTGGCATAGAGAATGTTACTTCTGTATCTTCTACAGTTGGAGGTAACAGGTCGATTTCTTCCGATGGATTGATGGAATAACTGTAATAATTCATTAAATAGGTAATACTTTTTACATTGGCATATAATACATAGGTTATTATTAGGTTCATTGCTTCATACAAACAAATTTATTTGTATTTTTTTAAATACAGTATAAGTAGTGATTATATGAAGGTACGTATTACAGATTAACATTCTTCCTCTGCAACATCCTACTCTGTATACTAAATAATTTAAAAGTAAGTACACTCATGCGTTATTTCATATCTGTTACCTTGATGTTGATGGTTGTAAAGTCGAGTAATTTACAGCAGCTTCACTATGTGTATGTATATACAATGTGGGAACAGCTGTTTTATGAAGTATTTGGTACGATTTTATATATTTCTCTCTCATCTGTCGATTATCTAAATACCACTTCTCATATGCGTCTCTTGCAAAATGAAGTGAACATATATAATCTGTAAATAATAACATCATTAAAAGGTACACAAATACGTCCAAATACAAAACCTACGATTTCTTGTGTTTTTTATCCTTCTACCACAGGCTTGTATCCACTGCTGAGATAAGTTTCGATCTTTAGGAAAACGAAAATATTTAATATTCCTTCCTCGAGTGTTTTCTGACCTGCTTTTGCAGCTCAAGACACAGCAGCTTACCATATTAGATGAGCTAAAGGTAGAGGCAAATGTATTGCTTTATAATACAATATTTAATAAACTCATTACCTTCTATGTTATAACCTCTTCTTAAGTTCTAAATAAATCAAATTAAAAGTCTTTGGCTTAATGAAAATATTCACAAATCTTAATAACTACACTAAACATATAAAATAATAATTATAATGACACAAAATACGATATAATCGGATATAACTCTTCGAAATCTAAATATAAACAAAGCACAAACTCAAAACTACAAACATGTGATGGATGACGCAACACATATGACGAAATTGCATCCAGCGCAGAAATAGACGAATTTGAGTCAAAGTTGTAGCATACCTTATATATTTGTACCATGCTGCTAACTTATATTTGCGAGCCTGTATCGGTTGTCGCGTAGCTGGCATTGGAAAGGAAAGTAGGGGTACCACGTTGCCACGTATTGTATGGATTGATCGCCTATGGCTAATGAAAATTGACAACATGCGGTATATTGCAACATTGCATACAGTACGGCACGGAGGGTAAACCATCCCATGAAGGATGGCAATGACAATTAACTCTCACTAATTCAACAGTTTGCAGAAGTAGTTATCACTTGATTTGAAGACACATAATGTCCTTAATTATGTACTAGGAGTTTTACCACTTTTTATACATTTGGCGTCTTTTACGTGAATGATCCGTAATTTTTAGCAAAGGATAAGATTGATGTGTAGACGTCAGTGTATTGGACTATATATTTAAGTTATGTTTAGTAATATTTACAACATCATAAAATGCGAGCGTTATGAGCATAAAATTTTGACTCGCTCATGGTTCGCTTGGAAAAGCATTGCAATCACTACTAGCGATGCGCACCACAGACGACAAAAAAAAGTTGTCTGCCTGAGTTATATTCATATTTTTTATATTTCACCAACAGGTTATGTTTGTGTTTAACATTTATTTAAGAAAATTAATAGGTACATCTATCAATGTATCAATGTGTTATGCTGTTTAGGATTGACAAAAATCTGTTATTCATAAAACAATCTGCAAAATGTCAGTCGCTAAATAGAAATAAAAATCAGGAGTATTGTCCCTATTTATTTATAAATTATCTTATCCACTTCTTATAAATAACTACTTAATGCCGAAATATTTAATTTTGCCGCCTAACATTTATTTAGCTAACTTCTATTGCATAATTTGCACAAAAATTAATCTCTCAATTTTAGATAGAGTATATAATAGAAATAAAACAGGGTTCAACCCATATCCCTGTGGTGAACCCAAGCTATTTATTAAGCAAATAGTATTTGTGAAGTATTGGTTTCCTCCAAAATATCAACGTTGTTACTCATACATTCTACATTTTGTATTTTATTCATCCCTTTTACATATACATACAAATACAGGGCAGGTCATAAAACATCTGTTTACAGTAAATATACGAACAATAAAAATATAGGTGACTGAAATAATTAATTCAAAATAATAATGTACAATATATATGCATCTAATAATTTAATAGTCTACTTAAGGTGGTGAAACATGGACAATCACCGAATCTAATGTAATTGTAATTGAAAAAATTCACTTACTATATAAAGGAGACACCCCAGGAGTACGTTTTTAATTCTTGTTTTGAATGTTGGTGCGAGAAGTGACGTGTGGGAGGTGATTATACCATTTAATTCCCATAATGTGTGGGCTTAAACTTGAGACATGGAGGTTATGCTTAGGCACGGTGTTATTAATATTATTTCGAGTGTTATAAACATGTTCATTCTAGGGTAGAACATTTTTCAGTCTGTGAGTATAGAGCAGCATCTCCAGAATATACCGTAGTCGTTAAATTTTAATTTCGGTTTACACTTCTATTCCATGCAGAAGATGACCTTATAATATGCAGCGATGCCTGCTTGCTAACAATGGTGGGAGAGCAACGCAGTGTCGCGGGACCCTCACGCCTTACATTTCATAGGAAAGGTTTGTCGAGTGTACTGTCTTGGCAGCCTCATTTATGTTTATCTTTAGTTTATTTCGTCGCGCTCTTTTCCTCTTTCTACTTTCGTATCAGAAATTAAAATATGTTGACTACGGTATATATTGATAACAGTCAATATTTTTAGGTTTATAAATAAAGGTTTGCAGTAGTCTCTGTAATTAGCCTTGGCCATGACGCTAATGATACGCTCCTGAGCAAGTAATATTCTCTCAGCATATGGGGAAGTTCCCCAAAACAGTATTCCGTAACGTAGCCTGGATTCAACCTCGCTGGTGTAAACATTTTTAACAACATCCTCACTTAATAAAGATATAATTGTTATTATTAAGAAGCATTTGCTATTTATATGCGTAGCTATATTCTTGCAAGCCTGTCCCCAGTTAAGAGAAGGAGAAATCTAACCGAAGGAGGGTGTTGTATTTCGGTACCATTAATCGAAATATCACAATGCTGATTCATTACTTTTTGCCTGTGATGGACTCTAAGAAAATTTGTTTTATTTAGATTTAACAGTAATTTGTTACCATAGAACCAAATACGCAGCTTTATTAGCACGTCGTTAGCTGCAACTGTGTATCCCCTTCATCTGCGATCAATATTGATGTGTCATCTGCATACATAGTGACGTCGCCTTTATTCAAGTAATTTAGCAGATCGTTGACATATAATATAAGTAATAGTGGGCCCAGGATTGCGTCTTGGGGTAAACCAATGTCAATTTTAATTAACGGCGATCTATAATTGACTCTGCAATTCTTGGACATAGACGTTATTTCCTCGCACTGCTACCGATGCTAGATGTAAGACTGAAACCAGCTGGCGACTACACCTCGTAGTCGCCAGGCATAGTTAAATAGTTTCGAAAGCAGAATTTTATAATCCACACAGTCAAATGCACGACTCAGATCGTAGAATATTCCTATTGGATATTTTTTTATCGATGTTTTCTATTATTTTCGTATAAAACTGCTAATCGCCGTAATCGTAGACTTACCTTTCTGGAACCTGTGCTGATTATTTGATATTATCTCGTATCGCTGAAGAAAGCTTTCGCATAACATACTCGAACAATTTAGATATATTTGAAAGTAAAGCAATAGGTCTGTAATTGGCCATGTCTATTCTATTGCCTTTTTTTATGTAGCGGTCTAATAATAGCTATCTTTGATCCGCAATAGCTGATAACTTTCCCAACAAATCCTTATTATTTGAACGAATTTTTGTTATCACTCATAATCGCCATATCTCTCCATAGCATGTAAAGTTGTAAAATTGGTATAGAATTTATGGTTCTGTTCTAAGCAACGATTCACAATATAAATAGCAAATGCTTCTTAATCTCTCCATATCAAGCCACATAAATTTCTTGATGAAAAGAGTTAATATAAGAGGTTGATTAACTGCAAGCAAAATCATATCGATTTTCCCTGATGATATTAAATTTTCCAAAGACCCTAAAAATATAAACAAAATGCATATTCAAATATATTTTAAAAAAGCAAAAATTAAGTGTTACTGATGTCTGTAAATATTTCTTTGCATCAGTTTATGTGTACGAAGAAATTAGTATTAGAAAGATGAATGCGAAAATTAAGTATATTTTAAGAATAGCAGTACAGTTATTTTCATAAAAATATTGAATAGACAAACTATCTCTAGAATACTGCATAATAGTATTTTATATTTAACTCTAAATTTCGTCATATATATACATTTATTTTTAGGGAGCCGTAAACGCCACTGGCAACTTAAATGACAGACCAGCATCTACAAAATCAACACAGCAGTTACTTCAGATATTAGATACGACACTTCTAAAATGTTATCTGCAGACAAACGACGCCCTTATAGCTCCTCTACTAAGGCTTAATTACTGTCATTTAGGCGAAACCGAGAAAATTCTGAAAAAGCACGAAAAGCATAACGAATTAATAATTTTATATCAAATGAAAGGTCAACATAGAAAAGCGCTAGAATTGCTGCAGAGTGAGGGCACTATTGATAGAACTGTTAGCTACTTACAAAAGTTGGGCTCTGAAAACATGGGATTAATTTTAGAATTCGCCGACTGGGTACTGAAAAAATCGCCTGAAGACGGCTTAAAAGTAAGTGCAAACTTGAATATTACAAAAAATGCTATTTTGTTATAAAGTAAAAGAACAACATAAGGGGAGGTCTTTCATTCATTGATAAACTAAGTGTACCCGGCGGAATTTCATCAATGTGTCCTTTCAGTCACGATTGATAGCCATTAATATAATATTTTTATCAATAAATCCATCACAAGTTCGTCGATTGAACCGAAGCATTTTGCCGAAGGATCGATGAAATTCGAAATAATTTTGATGGACCTATTAATTGCTTGGCAAAGAAGCCGTGGATCCTGTGATATTAAATATTTCAATGTTTGTCACTGAATTTTTTTTTAGTACATAGATTGCATATTTTCTAGGCGTTCTGGTTTTCCTAGTACTTTAAGTAACTCTAAATTTATATATATATATATAAACTTTAACCTACTCTCTAGAATTAATAATAATTGTTTAGTTTCAAAAAATTATAATGTTCACACACGACATATGTTTCGCCACACGGTGGTTTCATCAGGTGGATGAAAGTTCAATTTCAAAATACATATTAGCTCATATATATATATGTATATATATATATATATATTCATCTTCATCTTACACCCATGTAAAATGTGTGTATTGCATTCGATACACTTTGAATATGTGTTGTGTGGCAAAAATCATGGTAGACGTCTTAAAAATAGTAAAGTGTCGGAAACGTGTATATTACTGGTTCACGGACTTGACCACCAACGGCGCTGCTGTAGTTAGTGTATATTAAGGTTAACTAGCTAATACGGCAGGCCTTGAAGGCCCGCTATCGCCTCTTATTCCGCTTACAGTTGAAGTACCGCTCCCCCTTATTCTTCTAAATTTATTACGGATTTTGTCTTTATTGCGTTTCAGTTTTTGAAACACCATATAATTCCGATATATAGCGAATAACTAAATATAATTGTGTTTCAGATGTTCAATATTGCTTAGTTGTTTTTATACGTCCCTGTATATAGTTTACAACTATGCAATATTTTATTCAGAATGCTTATAGGATGAAATGATTAATAATAGATGTAGTGATAATAGCAGTTTTTAAATTGAAAATGTTTAACGGCTGTCCATGAAATAAGATGTACTTTATCGTTTAAAGTTTTATTGACATTTTTCACATACTTTTCCTGTGCCTCACAGACGGTAGTTTTCACTCTATTTATAATTTTTCTACTATTATTGGCTTTTGTGCCTTGACTTGCCGATGATTTATTTCACGTTTGCCTAATTTGTCTATAGTTTGAATTTTGTTTGTGGGTATAAAATTAGAATAATCTCGAAATCTGTGTTTTTTGCATCAGTTGGAAAATGTGATTTGATAGTTTTTGTTAATAGTGTTTCAGTCTATATACATATGTCGATTCCATTGGTCTTTTTGGTTTAAATGAAAATTCATTAGAATTTAAAAAAAAACATTTTATTTTATACAAACTTGTAGATAGCTTTATTAGAATTATGTTTTCTTGACGCGAATGTATACTTTTAAATAATTCATTTAATGATTGTTCTATAACAAATAATATTTATTTCATTGGCATTTTTTATGATTTCCATTCCTATACTTTTATAATTTGCAGTGTTTCTTTGTGGTAAATTGTATTACAACTGTCAGTTATATATGATGCTTAATAATGTTGGTAAAGCCTTGTTCACACTGTACATAATTATTTTCTTTTGCATTGTACACCTACAATTTAAGGAATATATAGATATAATATATGTATTATGGTAATATTGATTACTTATTGTTATATTCGAAAATACTGTAAAACATCCTTATAGAATTTCTATTTCTAATTATTGTAATTGACGATGTCGCGAGACGTTCATTTTCATCAATGATAATTAAACAATCTTTTTTGAATACGTATGATATTACTTCTCAATTTGCCTGACACAGTAACAACATGATTAAGTGCTTGTTTAATCTGGTAGGAATATATTTTAGCTTCTTTTTTCTATTTACAATATCTTATAATATTTTGAAGTAATTTTACAACTTAATTCATGGATGAAAAAATGAGTAGAAAGTATTTATAAACAAATAAGGAATCGAATTTATAAATTTTTTACCTATATACTATTATCATTGGGCCAATTATTATATATTGCAATATTTATTGTGTTGAATGTTTGTGAGCTAATGCTTCAATCTTTTCGAGCTTGAATTCGCCTTTTTCGCGTCCGCTTACAGCTTTTTACAGTTTCCTGTAAAACGCGATCACTCTCGTGGTGGTTTTTAGAATGTAAGATTTTATAGACTTGTGGCACACTCTGTATATACATATATTTTGTAAAGCCAATTGTATATTTCATTCAGAATTCTTCTAGAATTTTTTTTTACAAAAACTGTTACACAATGAAAAGCGAGAAAGATAATTTAATGTTAAACATAAGAATGATGTTAAAGTATCCGATGAAACAATATGCTCAATAAGTGCATAATTTTTATTGAGACAATCGGGATAATACGCTATTGAAATAACAGTGGAAAAATTTAGTATATTAACAAAAAGTGTGCCAATTGCTCAGAAACAATTTAAGACAGGCATGCACAATATTAATAAAAAAGAACCTAATAATCAGTTTGACACTGAGATATTTTCACCCAAATTATTTGAAGTGGAACAGCGCTTTCATTATGAAATTTTGGTCAGTATAATTGAAATATTCGTCTGTCACATACTCAAAATTAGTTCGCACGCCAATTAAAAATGAAGGACTTGTATTGAAGAACATTTTAAATATTCAATGAATTACATATATACTACTCGCCCGCTATCGCGGGCTCGTCATTTTAATTGACATACTCAAATATACGTAGTATCTCCATAGTGTTTAATATGTTTACAACAAATTTTGTTTGGTAAATGGGCGTCGCTTTCAAACATTCTTATAGAATGCTAATGAATGCTGATGAACTTCGAACATATAGCTCGCAAACATATGTATGCGAATGGGTAAAGTAAATTTAATTTATAAAGTATGTTACTTTCTTACTACCTTTTCGAAGTCCACTATCGTTAATAAAAAAGCAGAGTATATTTTATCTAAAATTCTTCTCGAACAGTTTTTAACACAAACCGGTACACACTCAAGAGCGAGAAAGGTAATTTAATGTTAAACATAAGTCGTGTTAAAGTCTGCAAAGACACAATGAGATCAAAAAGCGCAACATTTTTATTAAGACAGTGTACAATACTATTTTGATGTAAAGTGTGTCCTTTTTGAAATCCACTATCGTTAATAAAGGAGCACAAAATAAAAGTAAAAGTAAAAAGCCCAAGTTTTAAATTGAAGCAACTTTCCTGTAAAAAGCGGTCACTGGCATGACGCTTTTTAGAATGTCCGGTTTTATAAACTTTTAAAGCATCCCGGTATATACATATATTTTGTGAAGCCAATAGTATATTTTATTTGAAAATTTTCTCGAATTGTTTTTTACACAAATCGGTACACACTCAAGAGTGAGAAAGATAATTTAATGTTAAACATAAGTCGTGTTAAAGTATCCAAAGACACAATGAGATTAAAAAGCGCAGCATTTTTATTAAGACAGTTTAGAATACTATTTTCATGTGAACGTGTAAAAGCCTGTCAATCTTTTCGAAGTCTACTTTCATTAAGAAAAAAGCACAAAATAATAATAACCGTAAAAAGCCCAAGTTTTAAATTGAAGCCCTATTGAAGTGCTTTTCCTGTAAAAAACGCTTTTAAGAATGTCCACTTTTATAAACTTTTGAAGCACTCCTCTATATACATATATTTTGTTAAGCCAATAGGATATTTTATTTAAAATTCCTCTCGAACTGTTTTTGACACAAACCGGTACACACTCAAGAGCGAGAAAGGTAATTTAATGTTAAACATGTCATGTTAAAGTATTCAAAGACAAAAAACGCAACATTTTCATTAAGACAGTTTACAATACTATTTTGATATGAACGTGTAATAGCCTATCAATATTTTCGAAATCCACTATCGTTAATGAAAAAGTACAAAATAATAATAAAAGTAAAAAGCTAAAGCTTTACAATACTATTTTGATGTAAAGTGTGACCTTTTTGAAATCCACTATCATTAATAAAGGAGCCCAAATGAAAATAAAAGTAAAAAGCCCAAGTTTTAAATTGAAACGCCTTTTATTTTATTTAAAATTTTTCTCGAATTGTTTTTTACACAAACCGGTACACACTCAAGAGCGAGAAAGGTAATTTAATGTTAAACATAAATCATGTTAAAATATCCAAAGAAACAATGAGCTCTCAAAAAGCGCAACCTTTTCATTAAGACAGTTTACAATACTATTTTGATGTGAACGTGTAAGAGCCTGTCAATCTTTTCGAAGTCTACTCTCGTTAAGAAAAAAGCACAAAAAAAATAATAAAAGTAAAAAGCCCAAGTTTTAGATGTAAGCCCAATTGAAGCGTCTTTCCTATAAAAAACGCTTTTTAGAATGTCCAGTTTTATAAACTTTTAAAGCATCCCGGTATATACATATATTTTGTGAAGCCAATTGTATATTTTATTTAAAATATTTCTGGAATTGTTTTTTACACAAAGCGGTACACACTCAAGAGCGAGAAAGGTAATTTAATGTTAAACATAAGACGTGTTAAAGTATGCAAAGACACAATGAGATCAAGAAGCGCTACATTTTTATTAATACAATGTACAATACTATTTTGATGCGAAAGTGTGAAAGCCTGTCAACCTTATTGAAGTCCACTATCGTTAATAAAGGAGCACATAATAATAATAAAAATAAAAAGCCCAAGTTTTAAATTGAAGCCCTTTTTCTGTAAAAAGCGATCACTGGCATGACGCTTTTTAGAATGTCCACTTTTATACACCTTTGAAGCACTCCTGTATATACATATATTTTGTTAACCCAATAGGATGTTTTATTTAAAATTCTTCTCGAACTGCTTTTAACACAAACCGATACACACTCAAGAGCGAGAAAGGTAATCTATTGTTAAACATAAGTCGTGATAAAGTATGCAAAGACACAATGAGATTAAAAAGCGCAACATTTTTATTAAGACAGTGTACAATACTATTTTGATGTGAAAGTGTAAAAGCCCGTCAACCTTTTTGAAATCCACTATAGTTAATAAAAGGCGATCACTGGCATGACGCTTTTTAGAATATCCACTTTTATAAACACCCCTGTATATACATATATTTTGTTAAGCCAATAGGATATTTTATTTAAAAATCTTCTCGAGCTGTTTTTGACACAAACCGGTACACACTCAAGAGCGAGAAAGCTAATTTAATGTTAAACATAAGTCGTGTTAAGGTATCCAAAGACACAATGAGATCAAAAAACCCACCATGTTCATTAAGACAGTTTACAATACTATTTTGATGTGAAAGTGTAAAAGCCCGTCAACCCTTTCAAAATCCACTATCGTTAATAAAGGAGCACGAAATAATAATAAAAGTAAAAAGCCCGAGTTTTAAATTGAAGCCCTATTGAAACGCCTTTCCTGTAAAAAGCGATCACTGGCATGACGCTTTTTAGAATGTCCACTTTTTAAGCACCCCTTCATATATTTTGTTGAGCCAATGGTATATTTTATTTAAAATTCTTCTCGAACTGTTTTTTACACAAACTGGTACACACTCAAGAGCGGGGAAGGTAACTTAATGTTAAACATAAGTCATGTTAAAGTATCGAAAGAAACAATGAGCTCAATGAGCGCAACATTTTCATTGAGACAGTGTACAATACGATTCTGATGTTTGCGAATCTACTATCATTAAGAAAAAATGAAGTATTAAATTTAAGCCCTGTTCAATCACGTTTCGAAGAATCGCCAAATTGAAGACGTAATAAGCGACCACAAACACCCCCGTATCCAAAAATCCACAAACATTCATCAATTTTCAAAAAATCTTCCGCCATTTTGTTTTTTTTGACATTTTGACTTTGGAATCGTGATCGGCGACCCCCAAAACCCCCGTACCTAAAATTTCACATTCATACGTCAATTTTCTAAAAAATCTTCCGCCATTTTGCTTTTTTTGACATTTTGACTTTGGAATCGTGATCGGCGACCCCCAAAACCCCCGCACCTAAAATTTCACATTCATACGTCAATTTTCAAAAAAATCTTCCGCCAATATGTTTTTTTCGACATTTTGACTTTGGAATTGTGATCGGCGACCCCCAAAAGCCCCGTATCTAAAATTTTACATTCATACGTCAATTTTCAAAAAATCTTCCGCCAATTTGTTTTTTTCGACATTTTGACTTTGGAATCGTGATCGGCGACCCCCAAAACCCCCGTATCTAAAATTTTACATTCATACGTCAATTTTCAAAAAATCTTCCGCCATTTAGTTTTTTTTTACATTTTGACTTTGGAATCGTGATCGACCACCCCCAAAACCCCTGTATCTAAAATTTTACATTCATACGTCAATTTCCAAAAAATCTTCCGCCATTATGTTTTTTATGACATTTTGACTTTGGAATCGTGATGGGCGAACCCCAAAACCCCCGTATCTAAAATTTTACATTCATACGTCAATTTTCAAAAAATCTTCCGCCATTGTGTTTTTTTCGACATTTTGACTTTGGAATCGTGATCGGCGACCCCCAAAACCCTCGTATCTAAAATTTTACATTCATACGTCAATTTTCAAAAAATCTTCCGCCATTTTGTTTTTTTTTTGACATTTTGACTTTGGAATCGTGATCGGCGACCCCCAAAACCCACGTATCTAAAATTTTACATTCATACGTCAATTTTCAAAAAATCTTCCACCATTTTGTTGTTTTTTGACCTTTTTGACTTTGGAATCGTGATCGGCGACCCCCAAAACCCCCGTATCTAAAATTTTACATTCATACGTCAATTTTCAAAAAATCTTCCATTTTGTTTTTTTTTGACATTTTGACTTTGGAATCGTGATCGGCGACCCCCAAAACCCCCGTATCTAAAATTTTACATTCATACGTCAATTTTCAAAAAATCTTCCGCCATTTTGTTTTTTTTGACATTTTGACTTTGGAGTCGTGATCGGCGACCCCCAAAACCCCCGTATCTAAAATTTTACATTGATACGTCAATTTTCAAAAAATCTTTCGCCATTTTGTTTTTTTTTGACATTTTGACTTTGAAATCGTGATCGGCGACCCCCAAACCCCCCGTATCTAAAGTTTTACATTCATACTTCAATTTTCAAAAAATTCACCCGCCATTGTGTTTTTTTATGACATTTTGATTTTGGATTTGTGATCGGCGACTTAAGGCACCCTCGTATCTAAAATTTCACATTTATACGTCAATTTTCAAAAAATCCTTCGGCAATTTTGTTTTTTTTGACATTTTGACTTTGGAATCGTGATCGGCCACCCCCAAAACCCCCGTATCTAATATTTCACATTCATACGTCAATTTTCAAAAAATCTTCCGCCATTTTGTTTTTTTTGACATTTCGACTTTGGAATCGTGATCGGCGATCCCCAAAACCCTCGTATCTAAAATTTCACATTCATACGTCAATTTTCAAAAAATCTTCCGCCATTTTGTTTTTTTTGACATTTTGACTTTGGAATCGTGATCGGCGACCCCCAAAACTCCCATATCTAAAATTTTACATTCATACGTTAATTTTCAAAAAATTCACCCGCCATTGTGTTTTTTATGACATTTTCATTTTGGATTTGTGATAGGCGACTTAAGGCACCCTCGTATCTAAAATTTCACATTTATACGTCAATTTTCAAAAAATCCTTCGGCCATTTTCTTTTTTTTGACATTTTAACTTTGGAATCGTGATCGGCCACCCCCAAAACCCCCGTATCTAATATTTCACATTCATACGTCAATTTTCAAAAAATCTTCCGCCATTTTGTTTTTTTTGACATTTTGACTTTGGAATCGTGATCGGCGACTCCCAAAACTCCCGTATCTAAAATTTTACATTCATACGTTAATTTTCAAAAAATTCACCCACCATTGTGTTTTTTATGACATTTTGATTTTGGATTTGTGATCGGCGACTTAAGGCACCCTCGTATCTAAAATTTCACATTTATATGCCAATTTTCAAAAAATCCTTCGGCCGTTTTGTTTTCTTTGACATTTTGACTTTGGAATCGTGATCGGCCACCCCCAAAACCCCCCTTTCTAAAATTTTACATTCATACGTTAATTTTCAAAAAATTCACCTGCCATTGTGTTTTTTATGACATTTTGATTTTGGAATCGTGATCGGCGACCCCCAAAACTCCCGTATCTAAAATTTTACATTTATACGTCAATTTTCAAAAAATCTTTCGCCATTTTGTTTTCTTTTGACATTTTGACATTGGAATCGTGATCGGCGACCCCCAAAACCCCCGTATCTAAAATTTCACATTCATACGTCAATTTTCAAAAAAATCTTCCGTCATTTTGTTTCTTTTTGACATTTTGACTTTGAAATCGTGATCGGCCACCCCCAAAACCCCCGTATCTAAAATTTTACATTCATACGTCAATTTTCAAAAAATCCTTCCGCCATTTTGTTTTTTTTGACATTTTGACTTTGGAGTCGTGATCGGCCACCCCCCAAAACCCCCGTATCTAAAATTTTACATTCATACGTCAATTTTCAAAAAATCTTCCGCCATTGTGCTTTTTTTATGACATTTTGATTTTGGAATCGTGATCGGCGACTCCCAAAACTTCCGTATCTAAAATTTTACATTCATACGTCAATTTTCAAAAAATCTTTTGCCATTTTGTTTTCTTTTGACATTTTGACTTTGGAATCGTGATCGGCGACCCCCAAAACCCCCGTATCTAAAATTTTACATTCATACGTCAATTCTCAAAAAATCTTCCACCATTTTGTTTTTTTTTGACATTTTGACTTTGGAATCGTGATCGGCGACCCCCAAAACCCCCGTATCTAAAATTTCACATTCATACGTCAATTTTCAAAAAAATCTTCCATTTTGTTTCTTTTTGACATTTTGACTTTGGAATCGTGATCGGCGACCCCCAAAACCCCCGTATCTAAAATTTTACATTCATACGTCAATTTTCAAAATATCTTCCGCCATTTTGTTTTTTTTGACATTTCGACTTTGGAATCGTGATCGGCGATCCCCAAAACCCTCGTATCTAAAATTTCACATTCATACGTCAATTTTCAAAAAATCTTCCGCCATTTTGTTTTTTTTTGACATTTTGACTTTGGAATCGTGATCGGCGACCCCCAAAACTCCCGTATCTAAAATTTTACATTCATACGTTAATTTTCAAAAAATTCACCCGCCATTGTGTTTTTTATGACATTTTCATTTTGGATTTGTGATCGGCGACTTAAGGCACCCTCGTATCTAAAATTTCACATTTATACGTCAATTTTCAAAAAATCCTTCGGCCGTTTTGTTTTCTTTGACATTTTGACTTTGGAATCGTGATCGGCCACCCCCAAAACCCCCGTATCTAAAATTTTACATTCATACGTTAATTTTCAAAAAATTCACCTGCCATTGTGTTTTTTGACATTTTGATTTTGGAATCGTGATCGGCGACCCCCAAAACTCCCGTATCTAAAATTTTACATTTATACGTCAATTTTCAAAAAATCTTTCGCCATTTTGTTTTCTTTTGACATTTTGACATTGGAATCGTGATCGGCGACCCCCAAAACCCCCGTATCTAAAATTTCACATTCATACGTCAATTTTCAAAAAAATCTTCCGTCATTTTGTTTCTTTTTGACATTTTGACTTTGAAATCGTGATCGGCCACCCCCAAAACCCCCGTATCTAAAATTTTACATTCATACGTCAATTTTCAAAAAATTCTTACGCCATTTTGTTTTTTTATGACAGTTTGATTTTGGATTTGTGATCGGCGACTTAAGGCACCCTCGTATCTAAAATTTTACATTCATACGTCAATTTTCAAAAAATCTTCCACCATTTTGTTTTTTTTTGACATTTTGGGTTTGGAAACGTGATCGGCGACCCCCAAACCCCCCGTATCTAAAATTTTACATTCATACGTCAATTTTCAAAAAAATCTTCCGCCATTTTGCTTTTTTTGGCATTTTGACTTTGGAATCGTGATCGGCGACCCCCAAAACCCCCGTATCTAAAATTTGACATTCAAACGTCAATTTTCAAAAAATCTTCCGCCATTTTGTTTTTTTTTGACATTTTGACTTTGGAATCGTGATCGGCGACCCCCAAAACCCCCGTATCTAAAATTTTACATTCATGTCAATTTTCAAAAAATTCTTCCACGGTTTTGTTTTTTTATGACATTTTGATTTTGGATTTGTGATTGGCGACCTAACACACCCCCGTGTCTAAAATTTCACACTCACGTCAATTTTCAAATAAAGCTTTCGCCATTTTGCTTTTTTTGACATTTTGACTTTGGAATCGTGATCGGCGATTCCCAAAACCCCCGTATCTAAAATTTTACATTCATACGTCAATTTTCAAAAAATCTTCCGCCATTTTGTTTTTTTTTGACATTTTGACTTTGGAATCGTGATCGGCGACCCCCAAAACCCCGAATCTAAAATTTTACATTCATACGTCAATTTTCAAAAAATCTTCCGCCCTTTTGTTTTTTTTGACATTTTGATTATGGATTCGTGATCGGCGACCCCCAAAACCCCCGTATCTAAAATTTTACATTCATACGTCAATTTTAAAAAAATTCACCCGCCATTTTGTTTTTTTATGACATTTTGATTTTGGATTTGTGATCGGCAACTTAAGACACCCTCGTATCTAAAATTTTACATTTATACGTCAATTTTCAAAAAATCTTCCGCCATTTTGTTTTTTTTTGGACATTTTGACTTTGGAATCGTGATCGGCGACCCCCAAAACCCCCGCATCTAAAATTTTACATTCATACGTCAATTTTCAAAAAATTCTTACGCCATTTTGATTTTTTTATGACATTTTGATTTTGGATTTGTGATCGGCGACTTAAGACACACTCGTATCTAAAATTTCGCATTTATACGTCAATTTTCAAAAAATTCTTCGGCAGTTTTGTTTTTTTTTTGACATTTCGACTTTGGATACGCGATCAATGATAGCACAAAGACTCCCAAGTGCCGAATTTTACTTTAATCAGAAGAGAGAAATTAATTTCAGGTAGCTCCGCCCACTCTGCATGTATGCGTAATCGTTGTCATAAGGGCACATAAATGTTAAAAGCAATCCTTTTCCTCATTAAGGAAACTGTGCGTACGCGTTCTGGAATTAACGTATTTTAATAATATATAATGATTAAAAGAACAATCAACCTGTATATCTATAAAAATGTCAAGTCAAGCGGGTGTATTATGTCGAGATTGAGATGCCGAAATTGTCGGACCGAATAGACTGATATTTTTCGCCCGATCATAGTACATTGAATCATATGCACATTGAATCTGTGACGTATTTCGGCCATTTTTCTTACGAAATCTGTCTGCAAACGAATTTGAAAGTGCTCGTGCCCTACATTGCGTGCGTCTGTCGACTCGAAATAAGCATGTGAGAGATGCCCAGAAGGCCGTTCTTTAACACGTCGGGTCTTGTTGGGCGCTCGCAACCTTCAAAATTTCGTATTTCAGTCTTAAAAGTGAATCTGTAGCTACAACTTGCTAGTTTGACGTTTCCCGAGATTTATTATGACTGTCACGTGAATCGTCATGATGACGTAAGCCATTTTTCTGTTAAAACACCGAGTGCACGCTCCTCTTCAACGGGCGATATCTCTGCACACGCTCCACTTGGGAAGAAAAACTCTCCGTCGACCGGAAATTCAATGTCGCCCCTACCAACATGCCAAAAGACAGCCCTTAATTTCGCGTATCCAGAGAGGAGTTCTTTGCACAGTTTTGCCGTTTTTAGACGATTTTTGGGTCGTTTGGTTGCCATTGACTACTCAGCTATTATTATATATAACTAGCTATAACGTCCGCTTACAGCGGATCCGTCCGCTTACAGCTGATCGTCCGCTTACAGCGGTCCGTCCGCTTACAGCAGGTCCGTCAATCTCTTTTAGTTTGAATCGCCTTTTTCGCGTCCGCTTACAGCTTTTTCATAGTTTCGTGTAAAAAGCAATCACTGTTATGACGCCTTTTAGAATGTCTGATTTTATTAACTTTTGACGCACCCCTGTATATACATATATTTCGTGAAGCCAATAGTATATTTTATTTAAAATTCTCCTCGAATGGTTTTTTACACAAAGCGGTACACACTCAAGAGCGAGAAAGGTAAATTAATGTTAAACATGTCATGTTAAGGTATCCAAAGCACAATGACTTCAAAAAGTCCAACATGTTGATTAAGACAGTTTACAATACTACTTTGATGTGAAAGTGTAAAAGCCTGTTAACCTTTTCAAAATCAACTATCGTTACTAAAGGAGCACGAAATAATAAAAGGAAAAAGCCCAAGTTTTAAATTTAAGCCCTATTGAAGCGCCTTTCCTGTAAAAACGCTTTTTAGAATGTCCACTTTTATAAACTTTTGAAGCACCCTTGTATATAAATATATTTAGTTAAACCAATAGGATATTTTATTTAAAATTCTTCGCGAACTGTTTTTTCCACGAACTGGTACACACTCAAGAGCGAGAAAGGTAATTTAGTGTTAAACATAAGTCATGTTAAAGTATCGAAAGGAACTATTTTTTCAATTTTTATCACACCTTGTATAGATGCATATTTTTTTCAGCAAACTGCTGTCATGATGACTGATGGAATAATTTTATTGACAATCTTATAATACGCTCTTGGAACAACAGTGAAAAAATATAGTATTTTGCAATCTTTTTGAAGTTTACTGTCATTGAAAGAAAGAATGTAAATAACTCAAAAACAATTTAAGATAGGCTTACACAATAATAATAAATAAGAACCTAAAATTCAATTTAACACTGTTTTGACATCAAAAGATAGAAACCATTTCAAGAGATATTTTTCACTCTTGTGTGTAATATGGAGCAGCTTTTTTAATATAAAATTTCGGTTATCAGTTTTGATATATTGATCTATCACCTACACGAAATTAGTTCGCACATCGATTTAAATAAAGGACTTGTATTAAAGATCATTTTAAATTTACACTGAATTACATTACTATTGGTACGGTTATTTCTCTAGTGATAGAATGGATATTATGTATACTACTCGCTCTCGATCGCGGGCTCGTTATTTTAATTGACCTGCTCAACTATACGTCGTTCCTGTATTGTATTTAAAATGTTTATAAAAATTTTGTTAGATAAATGGGCGTCGCTTTCAAACATTTTTATATAATGCTAATAAATGCTG
This sequence comes from Amphimallon solstitiale, assembly GCA_963170755.1. Taxonomy (NCBI): domain Eukaryota; kingdom Metazoa; phylum Arthropoda; class Insecta; order Coleoptera; family Scarabaeidae; genus Amphimallon; species Amphimallon solstitiale. Next base: position 106,349,046 of record OY720678.1, read on the forward strand.
ATGAACTTCAAACAACAAACTAAATGTGGTTTAATATGTTAATGACATATCAGAGTGAGTCTAAAATGAAGTTTTAATAAGGTGCTGTTAAAAGCAATTACAAAGAAGAAAAGAGGAAGCGCAGGCATAAATTTTCACAAATATTTAGAATTTTTCGCAACTGAGATAAAGTCCCAGAAATGTAACAGAATTAAAAAGCTTTCAAAACACAAGTATTTCCGTAGTAAGCTAAAAGTTGCACATATTCAATATTACGTTTTTATTTTTAATTATACTGTTAATTTCATGTATAGAAGGAGCAACACAATTACTAAATCACTAATAAAAATAATTATTAATTACAAATGCATAAGAAAATATAATCGCAGTCAATACTAATAAAAATCCAAATCTTCTAGGTTATGCGCATGTGTAAGTAACCCTAATTACTGTTTAATATTTTATCAGGTTTGGAAAAACACCGGTTAAAGTATCTTCATTTAATAACGTTCTTAACCAATTATTAGCGCCAACCGGTTTTTGCAAAAACGTATTATCCCGTATTTGATTTAATGAGTACGCTGATCTGCATTGGGAAAACCGGCCCGCAATTGAACTTAATCAACTAATACAGTACAATAATATAAATAATTAAAAATAAGTTTAAATTTGCCGTTGTAGTTGTTAGGGCATTTTAATGTTGAAGGTTACATTCAAATATTATGTCAACTTTAATGAAACATTCACCAATAATTTAAGGGCATTAAATTTGAGATATTGCAAAATTTTACCTGTCAAATATTATACATAGGCAAGCCATTTCGAGAGAGAGAGAGAGAATGTCCGACTTTTGACGCACCCCTGTACATATATAAATTTTGTTATGCCAATCGTATATATTATTTAGAACTTTCCTTTCCTTTTTACACAAACCGTCACACTGAACACAGAAGAGCGAGGAGAATAATTAAATGTTAAACATAAATCATGTTAAAGTTTACGAAGGAAGGATGTGCTCAGATCCAAGCACTTTTCGAAGAACCTTTCCGCAACATTGTTTTTTAAAATATTTATTTCGGATTCGTAATCAGCGACCTGAAAAAGCCATTTGCTAGATTTCACCAAGATTAAAGACATTTTGAAGAATATTTCTGCCATATTAGATCCGCCATCAAGTTTTTTTGACATTTTGACTATGGATTCGTGATCGGCGACCTCAACCCCCCCAGCATCTAAAATTTCACGTTCGTACGTCAATCTTCAAAAAACTCTTCCGCCATTTTGTTTTTTTTGACATTTGCACTATGGATTCGTGATCGGCGACCTAAGACACTCCCGTATCTAAAATCTCACATTCATACGTCAATTTTAAAAAAATTCGTCCGCCATTTTGTTTTTTTTGACATTTTGACTATGGATTCGTGATCGGCGACCTGAGACACCCCCGCATCTAAAATTTCACATTCATACGTCAGTTTTCAAAAAATTCTTCCGCCATTTTTTTTTTGACATTTTGACTTTGGATTCGTGATCGGCGACCTAAGACACCCCCGTATCTAAAATTTCACATTCATACGTCAATTTTCAAAAAACTTCGGCCATTTTGTTTTTTTTTGACAGTTTGACTTTCGATTTGTGATCGGCGACCTAAGACACCCCCGTACCTAAAATTTCACATTCATACGTCAATTTTCAAAAAAACTTCCGCCATTTTGTTTTTTTTGACATTTTGACTTTCGATTTGTGATCGGCGACCTAAGACACCCCCGTACCTAAAATTTCACATTCATACGTCAATTTTCAAAAAACTTCCGCCATTTTGTTTTTTTTGACATTTTGACTTTGGATTCGTGATCGGCGATCTAAGACAACCCCGCACCTAAAATTTCACATTCATACGTCAATTTTCAAAGAACTTCGGCCATTTTGTTTTTTTTTGACATTTTGACTTTCGATTCGTGATCGGCGTCCGCACACACCCCCGTACCAAACATTTCACATTCATACGTCAATTTTCAAAAAATTCTTCCGCCATTTTGTTTTTTTTGACATTTTGACTATGGATTCGTGATCGGCGATCTAAGACAACCCCGCACCTAAAATTTCACATTCATACGTCAATTTTCAAAGAACTTCGGCCATTTTGTTTTTTTTTGACATTTTGACTTTCGATTCGTGATCGGCGTCCGCACACACCCCCGTACCAAACATTTCACATTCATACGTCAATTTTCAAAAAACTTCGGCCATTTTGTTTTTTTTTGACATTTTGACTTTCGATTCGTGATCGGCGACCTAAGACACCCCCGTATCTAAAATTTCACATTCATACGTCAATTTTCAAAAAACTCTTCCGCCATATTAGATGCACCATTTGTTTTTTGAAATTTTGCCATTGGGCTTGAGATCACCGACACCAAGAGCCCCCGAGTACGGAGTTTTACCTTAATCAGAAGAAAAAGTTGATTTGGCTCCACCCACTCCGCAGTGCGTAATTATTTAAATAATTATTTCGTAGGGGCACATAAATGTTAAAAGCATTATTTTTTCCCTTAAGAAAAAGGCATACCCGTTTTAGAATTATTGTATTTTAAATGGAATTTATAATAATTATAAGAAAAAATCATGCTGTATATATGAATCATTAGTTCATCGAGCGGGAAAATTATGTCGAGAAGTCCGGCGTCTTCTCTTATAAATTCCCCGTAAAATATTCGAAATAAATACACAATATCGCATTCGAAAAAAAAATATTTGTCCCGGCCTGGGTTCGAACCGGACCCGGCAAAGTCATTGTATTAAGAAGCCGTCAATCTTGCCATCGGGCTATCGACCTAATGTAAATAGTTTGTTCAACTGCCATATTTATATGTAGGCTTGACTCTATGTTCAAATCTGCAATTTTTTTTTAAATCTCAGAGAAAATAGACGTGTAATCTTCAAAAGAATATTAAAAAAAAACGTTTTAATTGCGTTCAAATAATTAATTTAGTGCATTGTCCTTGTCCTATATTATGTGTGTTTATTTGCCTTGAATCTCATCTGACGTTAATAATTAAAAGCAATCCTTTTCCCCGTTCTGGAATGATCGTATTTTAAAATTCAAATTTATAGTAATTAAAAGATATCAGCCTGTATGTAAAAATGTTAAGTCAAGCTACCGATATATAAAATATTTACGGGCAGTGCACATGAATGTATGTGTGTGTACATTACATGTTATGAGCATTGCACTTGATTTATTGTGTACATGTATTTCTGGGGTATTTCGGCCATTTTTCTACGATGTCCGTCTGCATGAGGAATTTAATTTACACGCACTATCGATATCGTATGTCGATGAAGTCGCAATAGACATGCGATCGGTACAGAAATGTCTGACTTAACGATTATGTACCTTGTTGGGCCGTCAAAACCTTCAAAATTCGGAATATAAGGCTTAAAAGTCAAACATGCAAAATTTTTCGTTGGAGCTGTCAGATTAGCGAAATGTCTCTTTTTGATGACCACTACTGCATTTTTAAGTACGTAAGCCATTTTTATGTTACAAAATATTTGCACGCTCCTCTTTGACGGCGGATATCTCTGCACGGGCTCCACGTAGGAGGAAAATCTCTCCGTCGACCGGAAATTTAAAGTTGTCCCTTTGTTCGGGCAAAGGGCCAACTTTTAATTTCACGTATCCAGGGACGATTACTGCGCCCCGTGCATCCAATTTTCGTCGATTTTGACTGTTCGGGCGGTAACCATGGTGATTCGGATAAGCCGTATTTTCCCACGCTATTAGCATGAATCCGCCGGCAGCTTATATTAAGGTTGACTAGCTAATACGGCAGGCCTAGAAGGCCTGCTGCCGCCTCTTATTCCGCTTACAGTTGAGGTACCGCTCTCCCTTATTCTTCTAAATTTATTGCGGATTTTGTCTTTATTGCGTTAAGTTTATAAAACACCATGTCATTCCGATATATAGCGAATAAGTAAATATAATTGTGTTTTAGATTTTCAATACTGCTTTACTTCAGCTGTTTTTATACACCCCTGTATATACATAGTTTGCTACTATCCGATATTTTATTCCGAATGGTTATCGGGTTCTGTTGTTATAGAAAATGTTTTTTTCAAATAAGGGGTGCATCAATTCTTATTCTTTATATTTTAATATTGATATTTAGATGTGTGCACTAACATATTTAAGTTATTTCTTACATGCTTGTTTCAATACTTAAGCGACGTACTTTTCTTCCTAATTAATTTAAATGAAATTATTAATAATAGATTTAGTGACAATAGCAGAGTTTTTAAATTGAAAATGTTTATTGGCTGTCTATGAAGTAAGATGTATTTTATCGTTTAAAGTTATATGGACATTTTTCACATACTTATCCTGTGCTCTTCACAGTCGGTAGTTTTCACTCTATTTTAATTTTTTCTACTATTATTTGTTTTTGTGCCTTCATTTTCCGATGATTTATTTCATTTATTAATTTGCGTTTCAGTTTTTTGAACAGCACATAATTCTGGTATATAGCGAGTAAGTAAATATAATTGTGTTTCAGATGTGCAATATTGATATTACTTTACTATAACTGTTTTCGTACACCCCTCTATATATTTTGCAAATATGCGACATTTATTCAGAATGCTTATCGGATTTTGTTATTACAGAAAATGTTTAAAATGAAGGTGCACCAATACTTATTCTTTATTTTAAAGTTTTATTATTGTTTTAAATAAAATGTAATGTTTGTTTTTTAGATATAAAGTGATTTTTGTTTATGATGGTATTAACATTATATTGTCTAAATAATTAAAACAATTGTAATTAGTTTTTATTGACCTTTTTCAATATTTGATTTACAGAAATAATTTGTTGAATCTCTTTGTCTTCTTAATGTGTGCACTAATATAATTAAATTATTTCTTACATGTATGCTTCAATACTTAGACGACGTACCTTGCATCTTAATTAATTTAAATGAAATGATTGATAATAGATTTTGTGATAATAGCAGCATTTTTAAACTTAAAATGTTTAATGACTGTTCATGAAATAAGATGTATTTTATCGTTTCATGTTATATGGACATTTTCACATACTTCTTCTGTGCTCTTCGCAGTCGGTAGTTTTTCACTCTATTTTAATTTTTTTCTAGTATTATTGGTTTTTGTGCCTTACGATGATTATTTCACGTTTGCCTAATGTATCTATAGTTTGAATTTTCTTTGTAGGGTATAGAATGGACAATCTGCAAAATCTATGTTTTTCATTAGTTGGAAAATGTGGTTTTATAGTTTTGATAGTCAATAGTGTTTCAGTCTATATATGTCGATTCCAATGATCTTTTTGGTTTAAATGAGGGTTCATTAAAAATTAAAAAGAATATTTTGTATAAACCTGTAGATAGCTTCATAAGATGTTTTATTAACACGAATGTATATTTTAAATAACTCACTATTACCATTTGATAGTTTCATCATTATTGTATAACAAATAATATCTATTTCATTGGCATTTTCTATAATTATTCCCATGCCTATATTTTTATAATTTGCAGTGTTTTTTGTGGTAATTTGTATTACAACTCTCAGTTATGTAGGATTTTTAATAATGTTGATAGAATCTTGTTTGCACTGTATATAATTATTCACTTTTGCATTGTACACCTACAATTTATGGGACAAATAGATATAATATATTTATTATAGTAATATTGATTACCTATTGTTATAATCCAAAATACTGTAAGACATCCTTATTGAAGTTCTATTTTGAATTATTGCAATTGACGATGTTGCTTACGGTTCATTTTCATCAATGATAATTAAACAATCTCTTGTGAATACGTACGATATTACTTCGCAATAGCTATTTTTCAATATGTTCATGCTTGAATAGCCTTTTGCGCGTCTGCTTACAGCCTTTTTTACAGCTTTCAGTAAAACCTGATCACTGTCAGGACCGTTGTTAGAATTTCCGTTTTTATAAACTTTTGACACATCCCTGTATATACATTATGCCATTATATTTTGTAAGGCCAATCGTATATATTACTCAGAATTCTTCTCAAACTGTTTTTAACACAGACCGGTATACAGTGTAGAGTAAGAAAGATAATTTAATGTTTAACATAAAAGTCATTTTAAAGTATCCGAAGAAATAATGTGCTCAAAGACAGCACCATTTTCGTTGATACAGTCTGCAATACGCTTCTGATGCAACAATAGAAAAGTTTGATGACTGTTTCAAAGTCTACAGTTTTTAAGAAAAAATCAAAAAGGATGGTAATAAGTCAAAAAAAATTTAAGATAGACATAAACAATAATAATAAAAATGAAGTGTGGCCACCACACGACTTTCTTATACGTATGAGCGTTTCAAACTATACAATTTTAAGAATTTTTTTACACAAAAATTATTCAAAATACTATTCTAAGTACTTCTATTATTTTAATAAGTCGCTATAGAATACATACTTTGCAAGAAATTCGAAAAAAAGTGCTACTCCCTAAGAGTAAAAGTGTTACTTCCGGTCCGAATTTTAAAATTTCATATATACAAAAAATATTGCAAATCTAGAATTAAATACTTTTGTACTCTTGCTAAATATATATAGTGCATAACTTACGACATATTTGCAAGAAATCGCTATTCGATAAGAGTAAAAGTGGTACTTCCGGTCTGAATTTTGAAATTTTTTTTATAGAAAAGGTATTGAAAATTATATTTTAAATACTTTTATACTCGTAACGTACCTGTCTAAAAAGCATGATTTGCGAAATATTCACAAAAAACTGATATTCGATGGGAGTATAAGACCTACTTCCGGTAGGAATTTCGTAAAACTTTTTAAATAAAATTGTACTCAATAATATAATTTTAAGTACATATGAATTCTTTATAAATTTGTTTAAACTTAGTAGTTGACGAAATATTGGCAAAACTCTATTTTTTCGCAGAAGTAAACTACTACTTCCGGTCTACCGATTTTACTGAAACACTAATCAGATCTCAAGAGGGAGATTATACACGTAAATACAATATTTGGAATTGATATCTACAGCGGTTTGACCGCTATCGTGGTCACACACACACAGAGACACAGACACACACAGAGACACACACAGAGACACAGACATTTTTTAAAAACCACTTTTTTGGTATCAGGGGACTTCAAAACGTGGACATCTGCAAAAATTTCGAGGTCGAAAATTTTCATCATCACAATACTTCCTTATACTACGTATAAGAAAGTAAAAATGAACCGAAAATTCAATTTCATCAAAGACTCGAAAGGGGCCAAGTAAGAACCAGATTCCTTATCAGCGAACCAAGTACTAAATTCCATACAGATTCAATTACCTTTCTGTCGTATTGAATGCGCCATTTTGTTTTATCAAATTTCGATTTCAGATTCGTGTTCAGCGACTTAAGAAATCTCCCAACAAAAATAAATTATTTAATTAACACTTCAAGATATATAGATTCCGCTAGTGAATATTATTACATGAAAACCAGTTACAAATATACCTACTTTTTTCTATACATACGTTTTATTTAATACTTGGCTACTCTGTATAATGGGCAAGCATTTTTGATAAATAAAGAGGGTTTGAAAGACAATTATAACGAACATCAAAAGGTAATTATGACAAATATCGAAAGGTGTATGGATATCATTATTGATGAGAGTCATGATATGGCTTTTGTAGATTATATTATTTAACAAATAAACTTATGCAACATCTCAAATTTCACGCCATTTTAAACTACTGGCGCATGTTGGTTGCCAAAGCGACATAACCATATAGAAAATTATTGCAGTTGTTGGTTGTGTTGCTTTTGTTTATGAGCGAATGGAGATTCCTCAAAATACGTTTTCCAATAAACACAACAGACAACTACATTCACATTTTGACATGTGTCTTAATTTTATTTTGACGTTTGGTATAACTGTCATCAAAATAATGTAAAATTGTCAACAATGCCTGTCTACTGCACAGAATAGCTATGCATTAAATAAAATGTCGGTGTAAGAAAGTAACATGCAATAACATTATTTATAATATTCATTTTGTAACCGGCTTTCATTTAATGGTATTTTTGTAGCGGAAGCTATATATTCTAAAACATTAATTAGTTAGTTTACTTTCGTTATTTTGAAGTTGTTGCGGCCAATGTATATTTGTAGTAGCATTGAACCGTCGTTTCTAGTTCGTAGCTTGATCGTGTCATTTACTATATCGAAACTACGCATGTGTCCAAAACGTTTGTATAGGGATTTTTTTTTTAAATTAGTTAATATTTTTCTCATAATGTTTGCGCCATTTTCTACATTTTTGCACTTTTTTTTTTGTTTTAGTTTATATTCTATATAATTAGATATTTAATTTTAGTAAATAATCTGTCGACATTTAGCACATATTTAAAATTTCTATTATGGAATAATAGTGAAAGGTGAAACAATTTGAGGGATACTGAAAGTTTTTGAAGGACCTTTTCGGATGTTGGAACCGTCATTATGTAAATAAAAAAGGCAAAATAGGTTGATTTTATTGTGTTCGTGTTGTTACTTTTATCCATAATAAAAATCTAATTATGTCCAAAAAAAATGATTTGCAAAAATGAGCCTGAACCTATTGGACATGTTAAAATTAAAAAAATTAAACAATAAGAAATGCATAAATTAACTGTTTCATACTTTGAAGAGTGAAAATTAAAGAGTATCCATCTGGCCATTACCAACAATAACAAACTTAACTTCAGCACACGAAGTGTCCTACAGAAGTACATAGGTTTCATAAGCACTGTAATATTTGAATCATCTTTAAAGCCGCTTTAGAAACTTTATTTTAGTAAATAATCTGTAGACATTTATTTTGTGAATACATCTGAAAATTTTTGTGTAAATAGCACATATTTAAAATTTATATTATGGAATAAATAGCAAAGTACAACAAACTGCAGTGATACTGATAGAAATTTATTGATTACTTGCTGCTATTGACAAATACAACAATATAGTAAAAATAAAAAAACTAATACAACGTACATCGATGTGAAATTAACAGTTACCTACAAATATGTGAAACATGTGACATGTAAAAAATTATAAAAGTGGGAACAGTTTGTTGAAAAAGAAAACACTTCATCTGCCGTCATAAACTGGATTATCGATCATATTCTTAAGATATGATCAGTAATCCAGTTTATGACAGCACTTTCACTTGCCATATTTGTGACAATTTAACTTGCACACATTTGTATAGGATGAATAAGGCCAGAAACATTTACTGAAAAATCATATATCAACTGTTTACTAAAAACATTATATTTTACTGATTGTACAAATTTCTTAACTCAAAGAAAGTTGATTGAGAAAACCTTGTCTCCAAATTGGTATACATAATTTTGACTTACAAAATGTTATATTCTGGAGGAATCAGAGTGCCAATAATAATTATAATTATTAATGTAAAATTTAACTACACGTTTACTGAACAAACACACTATTTATCCAAGCCCAGTTTAGTCAAGAGTAATTTATACAGTGTCTGCATAAGCTCCTAACGTGAACATGCCAGCTTCAACTTTGCGTCCGCTTACAGCGGCCCGTCAATCTCCTCTAGTTTGAATCGCCCTTTTCGCGTGCGCTTACAGTTTTTTTACAGTTTCCTGTAAAAGGCAATCACTGTCATGACGCCTTTTAGAATGTTATTTAGTTAGTTAGAATTTTGTTATGCCAATCGTAATATTACTTAGAACTTTTCTTTCCTTCTTACACAAACCGTTACACTGAACACTGAAGAGCGAGAAGGATAATTTAATGGTAAACATAAATCATGTTAAAGTTTACGAAGGAAGGATGTGCTCAGGTCCAAGCACTTTTCACCAAGATTAACGACATTTTGAAGAACCTTTCCGCCATTATGTTTTTTGACATTTCGACTTTGGATTTGTGATCGGCGACCTCATAAACGCCCGTATCTAAAATTTCACATTCATACGTCAATTTTCAAAAAACTGGTCCGCCATTTTGATTTTTTTTGACATTTTGACTTTGGAATCATGATCGGCGACCCCCAAAACCCCCGTATCTAAAATTTCACATTCATACGTCAATTTTCAAAAAACTGTCCGCCATTTTGATTTTTTTTGACATTTTGACTTTGGAATCATGATCGGCGACCCCCAAAACCCCCGTATCTAAAATTTCACATTCATACGTCAATTTTCAAAAAACTCGTCCGCCATTTTGTTTTTTTTTGACATTTTGACTTTTGATTTGTGATCGGCGACCTAAGACACCCCCGTATCTAAAATTTCACATTCATACGTCAATTTTCAAAAAACTGGTCGGCCATTTTGATTTTTTTTGACATTTTGACTTTGGAATCATGATCGGCGACCCCCAAAACCCCCGTATCTAAAATTTCACATTCATACCTCAATTTTCAAAAAACTGGTCCGCCATTTTGATTTTTTTTGACATTTTGACTTTGGAATCATGATCGGCGACCCCCAAAACCCCCACATCTAAAATTTCACATTTATACGTCAATTTTCAGAAAACTCTTCCGTCATATTAGATGCACCATTTTTTTTGTTGAAATTTTGACATTCGGCTTGAGATCACCGACACCAAGAGCCCCCGAGTACCGAGTTTTACCTTAATCAGAAGAAAAAGTTGATTTGGCTCCACCCACTCCGCAGTGCGTAATTATTTAAATAATTATTTCGTAGGGCACTTAAATGTTAAAAGCAATATTTTTTCCCTTAAGAAAACGGCATACCCGTTTTAGAGTTATTGTATTTTAATAGTTATTTACGAACCAAGTGCGTGAAATCATATTTCGCGAATGAGTGACCAGTTTAAAGCGCGAGCCGAAAGGCGAGCGCTTTATGGACACGAATTCGCAAAATGTTTCACGCACGAAGTTTGTACAATATTTTTTGTACGAGAACTATAATAATAATACATATTGTTAAATACGTTATCGTTTATGACACACTACTAATCTCTTGATATTAATTAAAAAAAATTGAATTGGCAGTATTGATTATTTGAAGTGACATTTAATTTAAAATTATCAAATTCAAAAAATTCTATTTCATTTCCTTTTATTTTCATAGAAAAACAACGAACTGGGTAGCATATTATTAAGGTTAGGAATTTATGATTTTAAAATGTCACTAAATTAATCAAGTTCTAGGAAGTACCAACTTTACTTTTACGCACTCGTGTTTAAAGTGACTTTTTACGCACGCAAATCGAATTGTGAAATGACAGGTTTTGATAAGCGAGTACAAAAATGGAATTTATAATAATTAAGAAAAAATCATGCTGTATATGTGAATGATTATTTCATCGACCGGGAAAATTATGTCGAGCAGTCCGGCGTCATGTCTTATAAATTGCCGGTAAAATACACGAAATAAATACACAATATCTCATTCGAAAAAAAAATGTTTTGCCCCGGCCTGGGTTCGAACCCGACCCAGCAAAGTCATTGTATTAAGAAGCCGTCAATCTTGTGCATCGGGCTATCGACCTACATGTAAATAGTTTGTTCAACTGCCATATTTATATGTAGGCTTTACTCTATGTTGAAATCTGCAATATTTTTTTTTAAATCTCAGAGAAAATAGACGTGTAATCTTCAAAAGAATACGTTTAAATTGCGTCCAGATAATTAATTTAGTATCTTGTCCTTGTCCTATATTATGTGTGTTTATTTGCCATGAATTTATTCTGACGTTAATAATTAAAAGCAATCCTTTTACTCATTAAGGAAACTGGACTACGCGTATTTTAAAATTCAAATTTGTAATCATTAAAAGATATCAGCCTGTATGTAAAAATGTTAAGTCAAGCTACCGATATATACCTAATATGTATATTCACGGGCCAGTGCACATGAATGTGTATGTGTGTACATAACATGTTATGAGCATTGCACCTGATTTATTGTGTACATTCATTTGTGACGTATTCCAGCCATTTTTTCGAGTGCATGAAGACTTTAAATTCCTTGTCCTATCAATACCGCATCTGTATCAAGCTGGAATAAGCATGGAAACGCTTCCTAAAACGATATTAGTTTAAATTTCAAGTCGTTTTCCTCTCGAAAAATCGTCAGAGCTTGGAATTTCATGCTTAAAAGTCAATGTTTGGAAATATTTAGTCCGCCTGTCAGATTTGCGAAAAGTCAATTTTGTGTTTAGTCCTCGTTTTTATTTACGTAAAATGGGCTTTCTTTAGGCACGTCATGGATAAATTTCGCGTGTTTTGACAAATTCGACGGAACACGGTCAAACGTATATTTTAATTGCTCACGCGTCCCTCGACCTTAAAATATGCATTTGGGCGCGTTGAAAAGCAGAAACTGCGGACTTTTTAACCATACTTTTCCCTATACGTGTTCTGGATTCGTTTCAGATGAGATAGCTTCAGAAAATCGGGCACGTCGAAAACGCAACTTTTAAGTTTGTCCGTAAATATCCGGCGATCGGACAGAGCTATAAAGGCGAAATTTTTACGGTAATTAGCTCGGACGTTCCCCTTCACGGGACGATCGGTCCGAACGCGCTACCTATACGGGGTGTCGCACAATTTAGAGAAACATCATCCGTTGCACGGTCCTATCTCTATCCCGTACTTACTTCAGTGAAAGAGCGAGAGTCACCTAACAGCTATTATTAAGGTGAATATACGTTCCGTATAGTTTACCGATCATAGAGCGTCCACTAAATTTGCTCTATAATCGATAGAATGTTCTGAATCGTTAATACAAATACCTAAAATAGAAATCGCAGATAAGAAGGAAGAGACAATTACTATGTTGTTATGAACATACAACCGACGCTTTGAGTTTGAATTGTCCAATAATATCCTGGCTGGTATACGTAGCTATTTAGAATTTATTATATCTCTTGATACATATTTTTTTGGAAGAAGACGTAAAAGTTCTCGTAGTTTTTTTATTAATGTTTTTCATTTATCATTTACTATATTATAATATACAGACTGATTCAAATTAAGTGCGCACCATTGCTAACTCCGTTATTATTCATTCTAGAAAGTTGGTTAAATTACCAAAGTAGTAGTGTTTTTAACGTTGATTAATATGCAGTTCATGAATAAACAACTGAATAACGAATTTCCGAGAAACATTGAACATTTTATTTTTTTAAATAGAGCACCATATCTATTTTTAAAAATATTGATTAATAACTTAATTTGTGATATAAAAGTTCCTATGCATTATTGTCTTAAAACGGATAATAAAGAAGTTATACAAATTAAGTGAGCTCTATTATCTTCGTTATTATTAATTCTAGAGAGTAGGTTAAAGTAGAAGTGTATTTTTTTAATGCTGATTGATATGACAGTATGCTATTTGACATTATCAACAACGTACTGAGTATAAATCTTTCGCACGCATTTTTTCGCATGATAGTAGTTCTTCAGTTTAGTTCTTTATTTTAGTGTGTACTTTTGTTCTATTTTTCCACACTTACATTGTTTAAAGTTAGATATCTGAATATGGTGTTTTCTCATTTGGAAAAATGCCATATGTTGGAAGCATACATTGTGTCCAGTAAAAATTCAAAAAGGACTAGCGATCGTTACTTTCGAAAACTCAGTCAGTTTAGACGACATGATTGCTTATTTAAAAAGAAAAGAACCAAGAAAAACATCATACTCAATGAAGAAGTAGAAACTGCGGTGTTAGCATATTTTGAAGCTCATTGTGAATTATCTATTGGGGATGCTACGATAGAATTGGGTTTAAGTTATTCATCAATACAAAGAATTCTAAAAAAGCATAAGTATATCCCATATAAGTTTCGAACCTCACAAACATTACTACCCGGAGACTTAGCCAGGAGATTAACTTTCTGTCAATGTTTCGTAAATTTCGTAATTTTCTGAAACGACAATTTAAACAGAGCACAATGGAGAGATGAAACGAGTTTTGTCAAATAGAGGCATGTTTAATAGGAAGAACAGTCACTACTGGTCCCAATAAAATTTATAATAGTGCGCCCATACGCTGCACAAGTTCGATTTGGTTTTAATGTTTGGTGCGGATTGATAGGTTGGATAGTCGTCGGTCCCGTGTTCTATAACGGTACGTTGACAGGAGAAAGATATCTGGAATTTCTTCGTAACGTTCTGGAGGATTTTCTTGACAACGTCAATTATATGATGCGCGAAAATTTATACTTTCAACAGGACAGTGCTCCTGCACACAACTGTCACCTAGTACAAAGCTATCTCAACACCACCTTTGCCAATAAATGGATTGTTACCAATGGTCACATTCGATGGCTAGGAGGGTCCCCGGACATCTCGCCTTTACTCTTTTTTCTTTGGAGATATTTAACAAATAGGGTGTACAAAACGCGGTACGTTTTAACGAATTGGATGGAAGAATATTATTAAGAGCTACCCAGAGTGCACTTAAGCGGACACGAAAATGTTTTGTGAATGAAGCTGACACCTTCGAGCATTCATAAATTATACAGTTACTATCTTTTTAATTTAACTTCTGGGACATTATTTTAAGCTACAATATGTTAAAATAAACATCAATAAATATTTACATATGTATAACTTCTTTATTATCCGTTTCAAGACAATAGTGCATAGGAACTTTTATATCACAAATCAAATTATTAATCAATATTTTTAAAAATATATAGGGTGTTCTATTTAAAAAAAAATTAAATGTTTCTCGGAAATACGTTATTCAATTGTTTATTCATGAACTGCATATTAGAGTCAACATTAAAAACACTACTACTTTGATAATTTAACCTACTTTCTAGAATGAATAATAACGGACTTAGCAATGGTGCGCACTTAATTTGAATCAGCCTGTATTTCAATATTTTTGCAAAATGGAAGAGTGACTTCTGATATTTCGAGATCTGCAGATATACTTTAGAAGTATTGTTCCAAATTGACAAGTATTGCATTGTTTAAGCAAGTGAAAGAAAATTTACGTAGTTAATTGTTCATGATTCTGACGTATTGGTAATAGTTTATAATTGTAATAATTTTGTATGTTTCTTATGATGCTGCAAAATATAAGTGTAAATGTACAGCTGTGATGTATAGACAATAATATAAATATGTGAATATCATGAAAATATTAATAATGACAAAAATAATGATATAGAAATTTCCTTTCAAAATGAAAACCTAGCAGAAAGATCTCCATTACACGAAAAGTCGCAACAATCCAAAAAAAGAGGTTGTACGTATTTTTTTTTATAAAACATAAGAGAAAATTTAACCAAAAAAACAAGGGAGTCCTCCAAATAAAGGTTAAAACTAAAAGTGTTAAAATATAAGTTGGATGTAATTAATAATGGATTATTTAATGCTAGTTCTTTAAAAAAAATTGCTTTTTACAATAAAATATATAAAGATAAAAACAAATAGACCTACTGTTTAAATCTATATAACCTGCACAGCAATAAGTAAGGATCGGTAGTCAGTGGTTCGTTGCAGAACTGGACTAAAATAAATAATGTAATTCGAAATTGGGCATAGAAATAGTGATATCATTATTACTATGTTTTGAAAGTAAAATATCCAACTCTAATTTTGCATTTTTTGAAGAGGCTCTGGATTCCTTTTAATGTGATCCAACCAACATACATCTAAAAAAAACAGGTCGAGTTTCCGTAGACATGTGTGTGTTTATTATTTAAAAAATATATGAGATATAGAAACTGCACCAAATTGCTTGCCTGCAATTTGCCTTGTCTTGCATTGTCCTGATAACCACAGAAAATTCTGTGTAAACTGATAAACCTCCAGATCAAATTTGGCAAGTTTTCAGTGTTCGATAAAGTTAACATCTTTAATGAAAGCTTTGCCCACGCACCGCCTCTATTCCTTAGGCTGCGTGTCGCATCATTGCCGCGTAGTATGTATAATAAGGATAATAGTATATTAAAATACAAGTATCATAATACATGATTTTTGCGCACGCGTTCAAGTTTAGAAAACGAGTCGCTGAGCGAGTTTCCTAAAGAACAAGTGCGCAAAATGTCTCGCTATGGTATTGTTGGTTAGGTAGTAGACGCTCTATGGTCGTTTTATGAACGGACGCTCTAAAGATAGTGAGATGTGTATATATATATTAATAGTACGCTGTCGTCGGTCTTAGGATAATTATAACAAAATAAAAACTGACAATTACATGTGCAACGTTTCGTTTATTCAATTAATAAACTTCTTCATAGCTCTGTAATTTCTTTCTTATTGTTAAATACATAATACTATCAACAATTACATGGCATCAACAAACAATTTTGCTATTCACACGTGTGTGCGTCAACTACGAAGTGTCTAATTAGACACTTCGTAGTTGACGCACAGTGTCTAATTAGACACTTCGTAGTTGACGCACACACGTGTGAATAGCAAAATTGTTTGTTGATGCCATGTAATTGTTGATAGTATTATGTATTTAACAATAAGAAAGAAATTACAGAGCTATGAAGAAGTTTATTAATTGAATAAACGAAACGTTGCACATGTAATTGTCAGTTTTTATTTTGTTATAATTATCCTAAGACCGACGACAGCGTACTATTGATAGAAAATTTGAAGGATACGACTGTTCTTTTATACATTGTATATATATATATATATATAGTTAAACAAAAGTGGAAATAGTGCGGGTAAATAATTTAGTCATAGAAAATAGTGGGTAATCCCGCTGTAGAGCAACCGTAGACACGTGTTTCTGACTAATTGGTCGTCATCAGTACGGTGTAGCCAAGGAATAAGGTGGGAAAACCTTGGAGATGTAAGCATAAACGGAAGACCACCAGGTGACAGACCGCTTTATGCTTACATCTCCAAGGTTTTCCCACCTTATTCCTTGGCTACACCGTACTGATGACGACCAATTAGTCAGAAACACGTGTCTACGGTTGCTCTACAGCGGGATTACCCACTATTTTCTATGACTATATATATATAATTCCGTGATTGTGGCAGCACTATGAGCTGGTGCTCCGCCTTGCTGGAATATTGTTTCCCCATTACCTCGCAAGTCATCCAGACCGGGACCTACTTCCATCTAAAGTAGATCTAAATATAAAGCGATGTCATCTAGCATACAATGTTTAAATGTTACGCTACGTTGATTTTGTCACACAATTTTGTGCGAATTAATTAGAACTGAAAACGAAAAAATAATTAAAAAGAATCATGTCATTAAAACAATGTACAATTGGTAGAAAAATGTTTGATTTATTAAATGAAACGCAAATTTCTTTCAAATTTGATCCGCAACAAATATTAACATGGGGTAGAATTTTTAGCACGCAAATCCTTATGTTCCGCGTTAAAAGAAATGCACGGTATATATAATGGAGTTTCAACATGTATCTACTTCGTCGATTATTAATTTAACTCTGAATTCCAAAAAAAAAAAAAGTTTTCTCTCATTAACTTCAGCTTATTTATTCAAATAATTTAGATTGTGAGTAAAATACTTTTTATCTCAATTGGTTATCTTGATATCCTAAAATGAACTTTAAACTATTCAAGCATATACATGTTGTGCTGGGTAGATATTCATGAATATTAGTATTTTTTGTTCACTCATGGCTACTGAAGCCCCTGTATTTGCCCTAAATCTGTTCGATGTGCAAAGGCATGAATTATTATTATCGTCTTTAAGTTCTACATGTTTTTACTAATAATGCAGATGAAGTAATAATAAGTGTCAAACAAATAGCTTGTCTTTTTATTTGGTCAACTTGATTGTCAGATTTCACTGGGATAGCCATAAGAATTGTTAACTGTAAATTCGAACTGAATAATGCAATAAAAGTCGAAATCCACCCACAATACATCGATGATGGATTTCGGCACTTTATTTTCAATTAAATTTAGTACGTCAAATAAATATCTAATTTTCAAACTATTTCAGATATTCACAGAAGAAGTGTATGAAGTGGAACATTTACCCAGACCCAGAGTATTAGATTATGTAATTCGCTCACATCCATCATTAGTCATACCTTATGCGGAACACGTCGTTCATACTTGGAATGATACAAATCCACTATTTCATAATACATTAGTGCATTTTTATAAAGAGAAAGCCTTATCTGGAGATACATCGGCTAATCATGCTCATAAGAAGCTATTTGAATTTCTACAAAAATCTGCTTACTACACTCCTGACACCGTTTTGATCAGTTTTCCGACTAATAACCTATTGGAGGAAAGAGCGATTATTTTAGGAAAACTAGGTAGACACGAGCAAGCTCTGGTTATTTATATGAGGGTTTTAGGAAATGTCGATAAAGCTATTGCCTATTGTGAATCTGTATATGATCCAGATCAACCAAGCAGTAAAGACGTAAGTATAATTTAGATATCTTCACCCAATTACTCAACATCATAAACATGCTATTGACTGCCTCCCCATATTATAACCTGCATTTTTACTGTACACTCATGACTTAAGTAATAATATTTTATATTCGTGATTTATTTAAATATGGACAAAGTCAATTAAAAGAAAACGTATTATTGTACAAGAAATTAAAATTATACAGGCTACAATTTTTTCTGCCAAATAGAAAAAAAATATTATGTACAGTTCTGTGCAATAAATTAGCGTACACTTAATATACGCTTATGTAAATATGACTTTTGTTTGAATACCTGTCATGTATGACAAATTGAATTGACGCTATAATTCCATTTGTCAACTTAATTTAAGCCATTTTCACAATGGCAAAATAATGTCAAAATTAGCAATAAGACGTGTACGCCAATTTATTGCGCAAAACTGTACCTACATGTCAAATAACTTATGTGAAGACTCTAGAACACTAAAATATTACCATTGCCTTGGATTTAATAAAAGATATCATTTCTTGCACTAATATTTGAATAGGATGCAAATGTATTAGAAGACATAAGCAACTTTATTGATTTTGTATACGAGTGAAGTTCATTATGTCCGTGACTTTTCGGATTTCCCGCGTTATAAATTGAAACACAACACTGCTCTATTCAATTGCCATCTGTCATGAGACCTCTGTCAAAGTTTGAGAAAACTGCGTAATTCAGTTCAAGTTTGATAGTCATTGAAATTAACAACCTTGTGCATTTTAGCGAAGAAAGTGAATTTCGTGTGCTCATCAAGCATTATTTTTTGCGAAAGAAAACCATCTCTCAAACCAAGGGTAAACCTGATAAATACTATGTGTGCTCGGCACTGTCAGAAGCAAAGGTAAAGAAATGGTTTCCTGAATTTCATTGTTGTCGCACAAGCACAAGTGAGGCCAAACGTTCTGGACGCGCAATTGAGATCACTACACCCGAAACAACTGAAAAATCCACAAAATCAAAAGTAGTGTTGGCTGAGCGGAGATTGAAAGTACGCAAGATTGTAGAAGCCATAGGCATATCACACGGCTCAGTGGTTTCGTTATTGAATGATTTCTTGCATACGAGAAAGTTATCCCTACGATGGGTGCCGCGTTTGCGCACAATTAATCACAAACGCGATCGTGTGACAACTTCGAAGGGGGTGTGTGTATGGGCGTCATTCAGCCACAATCCGGACAGTTTTTGTGTAGTTTCAGAACCGTGGCCGAAATATGGATACACCACAACACACTGGAGACCAAGCAGAAGTCGAAATAGTGGGTTTTTCCGGCGAATTGGCATCTAAGGAGGCCAAGGTATGTTAGTCAGGCAACAAGATCATGGCGAAAGTTTTTGGATTGCACACGGCATAATCCATATCGATGACCTTCAATGGTTCAACGGCGATTTGAAGAAAAACGACCCATGTTTAGCCAAGAAGAAAGTGAACTTACATCAAGATATTTCACGGGTGCATGTGGTTGAGAGGCTCTCGCAACCGACATACGCCGCTAAATTAAAATGGCGTTAAATTTGAGATGTTGCAAAAATTTCCTATAATCATGCCTACAAATGCAATTACAGGACTCTCATCAATAATAATATTCGTACACCTTTCGACATATGTTATAATTGTCTACTAAACAATTTAAATTTGTTAACAGTATTTGTCTACTAAACAGTAATATTGAATAGCTTTATTTATAAGATTTAATTTGTTACCGGTTTTCATATAGTATTTCACTAGTCGAAGGTATATATCCTGAAATGTAATTAATTATAGTCTATTCCACCTAGGAATCGAAGTACGGACTCTTATGGAGTATTGCCCTCCTTTGCTATTTTATAATGATCCGTATATAACTATCCTTATTTGGTAAATAGAACGTTGCCAAGTCACTTGATGTAATTTTCCCTGCCATATGAAATTTACCCTAATACCCATCCAACATTGAAATTATGCAACGCCGCGTGCTATCTTCATAAGTACAATACTTTGATTCTAGTGGTGGAATAGACTATAGTTTAATTTTTCCGGTCGATGGGAATTTGTTGTGGCATTGAATCATCGTCTTTAGTTCGTACTTTGGCCATGTCGGTTGCCAAAACGACTCAACTATATGTGCGCAGTCGCCATGGCGAAATATTATGAATTGGTCTACGACTTTCACACTCATCTGCCATTCGGACTTAGCCGTCAGTGACTATTTCCTGTTTCTAAACCTGAATAAATGTCTCGGCGAGAGATTTGTTTCCAATGATGAAATCATCGATCAAGCGACGATTTTCAGAACCTCGATACCTTTTCTAATTTGGAAGCGATCAAAAAATTGAAGAACCATTGGGTGAAGTGTAGCTCATAAGAGTGTGTGGTGAAGTAAATCCTAAATTCAAAAAATCACTGAGCTAACGATCCAACCTCTTATCCATTTTGTATAGAGTTTTTGTGTCATCATTTTCAAAGGAGTTGCACTACAACACAAACTTGTACACATTTGGGTTTAGTTTTCAAATTACAGCGCCGTCATTGTATTAAATGGCTATTCCTCCTCTTAAAATTTGTTTCATTGGTCTCTATTCCCCTTTAACTTCTCCACGTGTCCCATCCACATAAATCTTTGAGCTCTGGCTATACAGTATTTATATAATTCTCGTAATTTTTCATTTGTTCATATTCTCCACTCTTCCCCTACTTTATTCCTTCATATATCCTGCTTAATAATTTTCTCTCAAGGATTTTCAAACTTTCTATTTCCATTTTATTCTGCGTACATAATTCACATCCGTACAATGTATCGTACCTTTGTATATTTTCTTATATTATTACTTTTCTTAGATACCATAACCCTATACTTAGATTGTTATCCTAAGCTGCAATGCATAATTGTCTTATCACTTCCATTAAGTTTTTCTTCTTGCTAAGATGACAATGTCATCAACATATACTAATATTAATATTTTTTTGGTTAGATGTGGTTCCTCTCATCGTAAATTCACTTTCTCTTATTGATTTTTCTAATACCTACTACAAAAAAGCCATAAACATTTATATTATAGTTCTTTTAGGTCTTCTTCTTTGGCAACGAATACTATTCTACCCGCAAAATAAAAATGTGTAAAAATTAACGTATTTTTTTCACACATTATCGATAGTTCAAAAATATGCACCGGAGGGATAAATCGCGTATATTTGTAATTCCAAAATATTTTTCGAACATCTTTGATGACATGTAGATATTTCTTAGTTGAGTATCCTTTATTGATTAACTTTATTTATATACAAAATTGGAACCCGTCTAATTATTTAGTCTTAACCAAAATAATGTTTTTCTTTTTGATTAGGTGTACATGCACCTACTTCAAGTAATATTAGATCCAAATAAGGCGACACTGGTTCTACCCGATGTTAATTTCTCACCAAAGACATCGGAACCAAATATCGAAATGGCTTTGGAATTTCTAGAAAAGTACGCTTCGTGTATAAACCCTTTCAAAGCTTTATCAGCGTTACCAGCAAACGTTCCCGTTTCACGCATCAATAAATTTTTGCAAATTGCATTACATGAAAAAGTGAAGGAAAGAAGAAGAATGCAATTATTAAAAGGACTTCTTTATGCGGAAAATTTGCAATGTCAAGAAATTCGCCTTCAACTTTTGAACAAGAATTTTTTAGTCAACGATTTAAACTTGTGCCCTGTCTGCAAAAAGAGATTTGGTAATCAAAGGTAAGCACGTAGTTATGTATTTCTTTAAAAAACATATAAAGAAGAAATTGTCAATCTGTTGCAATTTCTTTGAAAAGTTTATAAATATTACTTTTGTATTTATTGCTACTAGCTAGGACAAAAAAGATGTATATAAAACATTTATTTCATTGAATTTTATACTTACAGTGCATTAGTCCGCTATCCTAATGGGGATGTCGTCCACTACTCATGTCAAGACAAGAAACTATAAACTTATTTTAGTAGTGTATGTACTTCATTATTATATGTAAGTATATCGTAGTCACAATATAATTACTCTGTGCGTTTGGAGTTACGGCGGACAGGGGCTGTTTCGCTAGGTTTAACAGTATCCTGAACGCGCTGCTGAGTGCCGCGTTCGATCTACCGGTCGCCATGTTGTCTAGCGCCTAATAAATTTCGATGAGAGATTGGCGGCGGTAAAAGAAAGCGGTTAAAATTAAAGTTTGTATAATGTGATCAGTGCGATCGCATTATACAATAATTCTTTTTGACCTACTTAAACATTAAAATGTACTATAAAGTAGATATAATAAAAACTAATAATTAAGTAATGTGAAACAGCATACTTCCTTCTAATTTTAATCACTGTAATATTAAATTTACTTTAAAATGTTAACAGCTGCTACTGAAACTTAAGAGCTATATATACAATAGTGTTCATTTATGGGCCCTGTCGGCTTTAAATGTTTACATGTGTAAAATACATTAGTATTGCATTTAAACTTTTGGTCTATGTATACGTGTAGATAACTACTTAGTCTATTAGGTATTGTAACTTAAGACTTTTAAATGTTGGAATGGTTTTCTTTTCTCAACTAGAGCAATAAAAAACACAATCTTATCACTTTGTGTCAAATTTATTTATCAGTTGTGTGGTTATACACTTATTACAATGTAGCATTCAGAAAATACATTAATTAATTGAAATTGATAGTGCCTATAAATATCTCAGCCAAAAGTGATAATATACAATGTTAATATATACATCTTCAACTAAAACCTCAAAGTAATCCAAATAAACAAATTTGCTAACATCATGCTCCATAAGGCTAGGTTCACACGGCATTGTACTGCACGTTTTTGTGCAGGATGAATTTTATCGAATAAGCAGTGGCGCATACATTGTGTATAGAACCGTTCACACGTCGCTTGTCCTGCAAAAAAAGTATACAGCTTGAGCGCGCGGGGTATCATCACCCGATGCCAGTCGATATTCTTCGGACGTATATTCGGAAAATTGATCTCCGCCAGCTGTGTTCGCCAGATATAGATATTTACATCAGTTGCGTACTGGCTGCAAAGAGGAATGCACGTAGGTTTTTGTGTTATTTTATGGTATTTCTGTTATATATTTATAGTTTTTTTTTACCATGAAATTTCTATTTATTTATTTTTCTCTAGACATCTTAGTTTATTCTGCAGATGTTTCAGGCGGGTAGTTTTTATTTCATTCTAAAACCCAGTTGTACTGCTATAACTTTGTACACAACTACATTATTATTTAATTTCATTAGGATAATCATAATTACGTTATAAGTATTACAATCTTCGCGTTATTATCGACTTAGTTATCTAAGCAATCGTCATCACTTAAAGAGAAAATTTAATTTGTTCTTTTTGTCAATCTGCGAAAAAATAATCAGATCACTATGAGTTCGAATATGAGCAGGCAATGCTAGTATGTTGTGCCCTAACTCTAATATGTATTATCGGACCACGTTTAGATGCGAGTTTACGTATACCATCGGGTGATCATACCTCGCGCGCTCTTGCTGTATACGTTTACACGTCTATCGAATACTCAACGGACTTGTCAAGCAAACCGAATAAACTCAAACGTATTCGGTCTGCAGTGGCGCATAGTATTTACATTAGCTCTTTCACACGACGGCATGCCACACGTTTTTTTGTCGAATAGCAACTGAAAAAAGCGTCTAGTGTTGAAACATTTCTTGAAAGGACCGCACGTGTTTTCATTGTATTATTACAAAATGACCGACGAATCTTCTATAGAAAATGAATTACTGATATCTTTGGTGGAACAAAAGCCCGTTTTGTGGGACAAAACCATGGAAATGTATAAAAATCGCGTTGAAACTCAAGCGGCTTGGAAAGAGATAATGATAATATTAAATCCAAATTTCGAAACAACAGAAGAGAAAGCAAGACAAGGTTACAAAACTTTCTCTGGACATCCGAAAGTAATTGAAAAACTTTTTTTCATCGTTTCTCAGCTTTTCGTAAAATCCATATCAATATACACGTCTACTCAAGGAGATCGCTGTATATAAACTGGGGCTATTCGTTTTTTAAACGAATAAACACCGTGTGTGTGTGAACAGTCCGCACCGTGTACGGTTAAAATCGAATACTGCTAAAAACGTGCAGTACAATGCCGTGTGAACCTAGCCTAACGTTAAATATTGGAAGAATATTGCTTTTACAACTAAGTACATTAATAAAACAAATATACAATGTTATTAATTTGTGTTTATTTATCGATCATATATTATGTTGTTATTCTCTTATTTCAAAATAGCATTAAAAAAATTATCAAGTAACTTTCAAATGAATACTGTTAATTAATAACTCATCTTCATCGAAAACTTTGAAATAATCCATATAATAATCCAATGTAAAAGGTAGTGTTAAATATTTAAGAGGCCACCGGACGGCTTGAATTACGGATTTCCTCTTTTCTAGTTTATTTCTCCATCAAATCGAAAACGGTTTTCACAAACATGTTTAAAAAGTAATACTGAATGTGTGTATCTAATTTTTTTTTTCAAAAATGAACAACAAACATTTTTTATTTCTTTATTGGTGACTAAAAAAAAAAAAAATTAAATGGATAGACAAATTGAATGAATTATTGTAGAATATTTAAACCGCATATCAGCTATATTAAATGTTTTATAAATTGCTCAAACGTAATTTACGATTAGCAAATTTTGGACCGGCGAGGTGCTGCTCTCTGGCGAAGGCAAGGTGCATATCAATTTTCGTAACTTCATTGGCAACGTTGCTAACATAAATCTCGTGAGACGATTCTAAAATGCGCTGGTCTGAACTTATCCGCAAGCGCGCGAAATTACGCCCATACGCGGTAAAATACGATTTTAAATGATGTGCATGAGTTAGTATTACTTAGTATACATTGACGTATGACGGCTGGCTTATAATAGACATGTCAGACATAGAGTACACGGAGACACGAGGTGAACGTTGTTGAGTAGTATGTGTTTGAAATACATATAATAAATAATAATAATAATATATGTATAATACTAATTTTGTATACATACATTTTGGAATTGTTTATAATAGTACACTTATGCCCGGTTTCTGAAACCGGGTAGATATCTATATTTTTGCAATGGTATGGCATAAAAATCATATATAAATATCCATAAGTATGTATATGTAATTTCAATAATCTTATACTTTTTATAAAAAAATCATTTCATTTCATTTGCCAGAAATTTAAATAACAGGACCTTTTTAACTTAAATTTGATTTTGATATTTTACTATTTAAAAAACAGTACTAGTGTTACATTTGCTAACCATTTATTTAAAAAATCTTTGAAAGACGAGGTGTTGGGACCAAGTAAAAGGAAACAATTTCTTCATCGATAAATTAATATATTTGATTTTGGAATGTGCTATTTCTGCTCACAAGGGGAACCAAGAACAGACTTATGACAGATTACTGTTTCGATTTTTCACAAATACAGATAAAATTATTTAATAAACATTACAACAAATAACGAAGGTGGAATATTATTGATACTATTGATAATCTGTCTGCACATGCGCTGTTAAAGATATGTTCAGAGGCAATATATAATTATTAAATTTACATGGTTTAAGTTTTTATTAAATTTAGATAATGCTTTACTAGCAAAATGTATTGCATGTAATTCAGAGTTTGTTGCTGACTATCAGCCATTAAAAATCACAGCAAAGGAGCAAAATATGGAAAGTGTGTCAAAATCCTCCGTCCAATATAGCAATATTTGACAACAAATATATACTAAGCAGAAACCTCAATAGATTTTAAATATTATGAATTCTTTCCCTAAAATTATAAAACCAAATGATTTAGATAAGAAACAAAAGGTGGATGATCAGTGGAGGCTGTATTCTAAGTTAATCAATAATTTTCATGATGACATAAAGTCTTACAGACAAATTCTTATGTTATTTACTGACCTGTCAGGTCATAATTTATTTAGGGATTTGGGCGAATTCGAAAGGGTTTTTTTTGAAAGTAAACTAAAGTTCGAAATCGGATTTGTACAAATTCGAATAATGGATTGCTCTTAGCATCAATTTCGAAGTGTCTAATTTTTTGCTACAAGCAACGGAAGCCAAAAATTTATACAAATCCGATGACGAAGAAGGTGTAGAGGTTTATTTTGAGACATAGCTAGGTTAATTATTTAAATATAAATATATTTTATTTAGTGCTGTGTGGCTAAACGTAAAATCTGTCGTTTATTTTTTATATATAATTTTGCTTAAAGTTTTCAAATTCAAATACATATATCATTATAATACAGTCCTCGCCAGAGAAAACGGGACGCGAAAAAAATTAAATTTGTAACAATAGAAAATCGTCAATTCAGATTAAAAAGAGGCCATGATTATTACGATCAAGTGCAAGGTCAATTAGCAATAACCAAAAGAAAAATGTGCTATTTTGTTGTGTGGAGTAAGCATGGCATGCTGGTGGAAGAAGTAAGTATAAATTTGTGTCGGTACAAAAGCAACATGTACAACTTTATTTTGTAGATATGGAGAGATTCGGATTTTTTCAAAAATGTAATGCTTCCCAAACTTGAAGAATTCTTTTACATGTGCTTACTACCAGAATTGGTGGATCCCCGCTATACAAGAGGCCTTCCAATTAGAAATCCCCCTAGAAAACAATCGTAGATTTTTATAAGAAACCATGTTTTTTTGATTATTTTAAATTTTGAATACTGATATAAAAGCGTCTTATTCTATTTACATAAAAAATGGTGGAGATCTCAGAAGAATGTTCCAGAAATTAATCAAGGACTGGAGATCATTGTTCCGATTTTGTGTGCAAACGCTTCTTCTGCAGATGTCGAAAGAACTGTTTCATCAAATGGGCTTGTCCATTCAAAATTAAGAAATGCAACATTGTTAAAAATAGTATTTTTTTATACTTCCTTTAAAAAAGTTTATCTCTAAAGGGTTTTTTAATTTTAGTTTTGCAAAACAGCCTGTATTTTTTTATTAATATGAAACACACAGTTTTTTTAATGTTTATTTATTTTCTCTTTGTATTTGAAAGTTTTTATGTATTGTTACTGAACAAATGTTAAACCAATTTCTTTATTTTTCTGCTTAAAATAATTATATAAATATAATAAAAACTATAAGAGACTATTACAAGAAGAAAAATCATGTTTTTTTTTAATAAAAATCATATTGATTTAAATAAATCATAATTTAAACTCTGATTTTATTCAAAGGATTTAAATCATCTCAACTCTGAATATGAATATAGGAGGATTACGTATCTATCGATAGGGAGCAAATGAACGTATTATTTAACAGTCATGAATAATTACTTTTTTTCTTATAATTTTTTTATTTTATTTTGATATCGTAATAACTAAAACATTCTATCGGGCCATAATCTAATAAATTATACCCTTCTTATATAAATAACTATTATTACACTGATTCTCGGATCACACATATTTACGCGGTATTTCGAAAAATGAAAAAGTCAAAACTGTCAAAACAATAATGTGCAATGTGTTGAATGTAATATATTTTTGTAGAATAACCTTTCATTTGTTTCTTACTTGGTTCAGATCGAAATTTTCTGCACCTAATTTTAATTTTATGTGTGTATTATCTATATTTTTCTGATTCACACGACCCAATTCGTGCGCGCCCTAAGTTTATTCGTTATGCCTTTTTGTATATCAACTCGTATCTATATCGCTAACCGCACGGAAGAGACGAATCATCTCATTCTCCTAATATTTGGTTGTCGTTACTATAAATCAACGATGAATACCGATTCCCACACTTTACAAACCAATCCTCGCTGTTGCCAAATTGCCACATCTGTGGCTTCTTACAGCAGTCTGAAGGGGAGAGGGGTTAACGAGCGTCGAAATATTTTTACCGTCCGGAGCGCTCTTAAGCATACTATATTTGTATATAGTCGAGTCGTTTTGGCAACCGACACGACCAAAGTACGAACTAAAGACGACGATTCAATACCACTACAAATTTCGATCGGCCGGAACAATTTCAAAAGAATAAAATTAAACTAATTAATTAATATTTCAAGATATATACCTTCCCATAGTAAAATATTATTACATGAAAGCCAGTTACAAATTAAATATAAATAAAGCTACTAAATATTTTTTCTAAGCCCATATTTTATTTAACATTTGGCTAGACTATTTAGAAGGCAAACATTGTTGACAAATTTAAAATGGTTATATGACAGTTATAACAAACGTCAAGAGATAATTAGACAAATGTCAAAAGGTGTATGAATATTATTATTTATAACAGTCCTGAAATGGCTTTTGTATGTTATATTTCTTGACAGGTAAAATTTTGCAACATCTCAAATTTGACGCCATTTTAATTTAGTGGCGCTAGTAAATAATTTACCTTCACCTCTACCTCAGTTATAAAATAATGATTTGATATTTGGTATCATATATAACAAACTAATTATACAGCAAACACATTGATTTTATTTTCAGTTTAAATCTCAAAAGTGTGTATGTCTCGTCTACATACTTCGAACAATAATAATAACGAAGTAAAATGAACTTCAGCTGGCCATGTTGTTCGATATTGCAACTGTCAGAAATTGCGATTATTCAAAAGTAGTATAAGTTAAAATTTTAAATGTACTACTGACCTTTTCAATGACTTCTGGCCCTAACAACGAGCTCTAGCGGTATTTGCTTTCAGCGCCGTGACTCCCTGAACGCACGGATTTATATGCTTTAAATAAGCATTAATGTCTACAAATTATGTAATGATTGATTTTATAAGAATATATATTGTTATTTAAGCAAAATGCCTGTAGTTTTTATTTGAAAATACACTTCCGGGTATTGGCACGTCAGAATTTTGTAGATGACGCGATGAATAATGCTAATTGATATTAAGCTAAATTTGGGAAATCATTTATAAATTCTTTTTCACAAGATAACATAGTAAGAGCATTTAATCTGTCTTCTTTCATTGTATTTCTCAGGAAAGTTTTTATTCTCTTCAGCCGTGAAAACTGGCGTTCCGCTTCAGACGTTGTCATTGGGATTGTAATGACAATTTTTAAAAGCTTAACAACTTCATTAAAGGTGTCGCTTAATCCATCCAGCAGAAGGCCTAGCAGACCTACAGCACTGACTTCTATATTTTGCCTATATAATGAATCTAAAACATTCTGAATGTTATTTTTTCCTAACATTCTTAGACTAAATATATTTTTCAAATGCCCTTCGGAATTTTCATGTTTCGTAATTTTAGCACTAAAATGAATTAAGTCTTTTATTCCGTTGGTTCACCACCAAACAAAAGACACTGACAACAAAACAAAGTATTTTTAATTTCACACCCACAAATCCAGTCATTTTTCTGATAAATATTCATTTTGAATTTTCTTATAACGTCTTTACCTTTAACAGATTGTTTATTTTTTAAACATAATTGAGGCATCGGCCGTTTAAGATTTTTTATTGCGATTTTTTCATCATACGTTAACCGCGAAAACGTGTTATTCTGTAATGCAGACACGAAATTCATCTTACAACAGCGGTGAGCAGACTGGGAATCTTGCTCACATGCTATGTATTATACGATATGGAAGTAGAACAAAATACAGTTCTCCTCACCTTCAATGTAATGTTTAATGGCTTAACGCAGCAACGGTAGGGCTTTGCTCATGGGTATGTTTCTCTCGGTGGAAGGGGTAAACATTCGAATAGTTTCTCGTCATTATATCTGTGACGACGATCGCCACGTTCCTGTTCAATAACTATGAATACGTAATAAATAAATACTTTCACAGTTAGTCGCCGCTTGGTTTGTTTTGTTTCAAAATTCCAGGGGGTGCAATTGCTCACTTGCTCTCATTAAAGAGCCGCCACTGTCTGTAAGTGTCGCTAATGACTCGTTAAAAGTCCATCTCATTAATAATGAGATGGACTTTCCCAAAAATAGGATTTAACTGTACTGATAATCTGTTTACAGGACAATTAAAACTTCGTCAGGTTGCTAATTTGATTATTGAAACCTTAAATGGTTCAACTCAATCTAAAAGAGATTTAATTAATGTAGGTAATTTAGACAACACAAATCATGTTACCATAGCCAGGTTTATTAATGAGTCGTTAGCGAATTTCTTTTTACCCGACAAAGTACCTTTTGAAAAGTTTCTGTTAATGGTAACTCACGCCGCTTCGTGTATGTTAAAATCAGCTCAAAGTCTGAAAATCTTTTTTCCCAATTTAATCCATTGTACTTGTTTGGCTCATGGATTAAATAGGGTTGCTGAAAAAGTTAGATTAGAGTTTCCAGATGTAAATAATTTTATTAGTAATATCAAAAAAGTATTTTTAAAAGCACCCTTACGAGTGCAATTATATAACGAAAGGCTTCCCGGCATTCCATTGCCACCAGAACCTATCTTAACAAGATGGAGAACATGACTTAAATGTGCTGTGTTTATTGCCGATAATTACGAAGGCATCAAAAATGTTGTAACCGTTGTAACTCAATTTGATTCAGCAACCAGTCTTGCCATAGAAAAGTGTAACGTAATTTTCAATAATTCGACAATACAAAATCAGCTATCATATATTAAATCTAATTTTGCGATAATTGAGCAGGCAATTACTAGATTAGAAGATAGAAATTTATCTTTAAATGATGGTGTTGGCATTGTATATGATATTGAAGAGAAAATTGGAAAAATCAACGGATTGACTGGAAAAAGAATTAAAGAAAAATTAGTCGCAATTCTAAGCAAAAATGGAGGTTTTGTTACATTAAAATCTATAAATAATGTGATTAATGGCAATTTTAATGAAGACATTAATATAAGCCCCTCATTAATACCTAGTTTTAAGAATGCACCGATCACATCTTGCGATGTTGAAAGAACATTTTCCCAATATAAACATATACTTACAGATCGTAGACATAATTTAACTATGGAAAATTTAAAGAAATATATGATTATTTATTGTAATAAATAAATATATAATTTGTAAATACGGCAATTTATTGTAATAAATAAATATACAATTTGTAAATACGACAAATACATTTTAATGTCGTAAAACATAATAAATAAATGCACATCATAAGTGCATATTGCATATTGTAAGTGCATATTTGGCAAACTTTTTAGTGCATATTTTCCAGTCTACATATCACCTACCGGTTTCCCCGAGAGCCGACAAAACACGAGTCGGTCTAGTCTGAGTGAAATCGATCGACTTCCCCTATCTCGCCCATGTATAGCTATTACACATCTAGTTTTCAGTTTAGTTTTTATGCATAGATTAGTTTAACATGATAGAATAGAAGCTTCCATTATATGCATCGAAACCAAGGTAGGTAGAATGAGAGCTTCTGTAAGGTTGTCTCGTTTCCTATATAATACCTTCCTGTGTTGGCGGGGTTTATGACCACTTCTGATGTAGTATTATACGTGAATGTGGAACATGAGTTACGTGCCTGAATGAGAGAATATTTAGTAAAGATATTATTCTATCAGGCTTGATCGAAACCATCATCTGTCGGTTAAGGAGAGTCAAAATTGTATGGTTAGTATGCTGTTTTCGCACTTGTTTTACTTAGATATAATTTGGCAATAAATTTCATAAACAAGAAGAGTCAATTCGTCACTATCGTTTTTATATACGGTGTAAACAATATTATGAGCATCTTGAACGTAAAGGATTTTACTGGTGTCAGACAGTATGAGATTCCTTTGCCCAGGCTTCACAAATTGTTAATGAAGTTTCTATAATTGTATTACGCAGTTCACTGTAAAACTATTTTTGTCCTTGCATTGGAGTATAAAACTATAATTGTCATATATACAAAATTAATAATTAAAAGGTAAACTAAACTTAATAACAACTCAATAATAATAATACTAATACGATAATATAACTTTACTCGTACCAGATAAATGTAAATATAATTTCAATATCAATGTATTTTAAAGTAGATCCATAGCAGTTCAAAAAGCGTATTTACCGAAGATATCATATATGTTCTTTGAAATATTACATTACTTAACTTATGACATACACATTTAGTTTTTGATAATTCATATATTTTCAAATTAGAAATAAAAATCAAGAATCTTGGTTTCCTTATTTTCCTTAAGTATTTCAATAAAAATCTAAAGTAGTTATTGCCTATTGTCTATGACCACGTAATTAAAGGCAAATGGGTGAGTGCATCCATTTTTATCTTGTTGAAAACGTAATACGCTCATTTAGTGCGCGTCATCAAATTCTGCTTGCATCCAGTTCAACAACCTATCTATTGTGACGTATTTACTAAATGAGGGTTGTTTGCATCCACTTCACTGACTTATCTTATCACCGTGCTTAACAATTTGGCGTTGTGACGTATTTACTAAATGAGCGTTAGACTCTAATGTCATTACTAATTTAGTAATTTATATTGCAAATTAAATATTTAGGCGCGAGTCTGATGATTGAACATCAACGAAGACGTTTCCACATTGCCGATTTAATAACACGAAAATTTTAAAATCGCAATGCGCAAATCAGTTGCTGACACGCGTTTTATAGTGCCAACTTTTTTAAACTGATATTCAATTCGATCGTACCTACGTTGCTATTTATTTTTTTCCTGGCCAACACTTGTCACATATTGTATAACTATCAATTAAAACGAATATTCTACATTTCCTAATAAAAATATTGAATTCTTACAGAAAAAACTCTTATCAGTGGCTGATATCAAATGATATTCCATTATTTTGCTATGGTTGAATAGTTTTGGCCACCGACCTGGCCAAAGTTGGAACTACAGACGAGGATGCAATACCACTGTAAATTTCAATCAATTGGAACAATTTCAGAATTATAAGATTAAACTAATTATTTAATTTCATACATTAAGTAACTTAAAACACTTGGCTTCTTTCACTACGAGTTTATTAACAATACTCTGACATATACGTTTCGGTTGTTACACCATTATCAAAGAGATATACAAATCTTTGTATAAGTAGCAAAAGACAAGTGTAGTTAATTCAACTATCTGCGGCTTCCATGTTAATCTTGTGTCTAGTCTAATATTAGGGAATTTTCAATTCGTAGAATATATGTTTGATCTATGTTTACTAGTAAAGTAAATTGTCTCACATTTATCCTGGTTAAGTGTTAAACGATTAACTGTGAACCATTTAAATGTCTAAATTCTGAAGATACCAAAACCTTAAAGTAATGTGGTGTTTATAATGCATTTTCTTTGTAAAACGTACTACATTACTGGTTTGAATGCCTCACATAAACCAGTCAAGTTGATAAAACCATGCAAAGCAACTTAATAAATGTTGTGGTTCGGATAGCTTTTAATTACTTTTTCTTCTTTTACATAATATATTTAGTCCTATGAAATATATAGAAGACTGTTTTAGACATATCTGTTGAACACATAGAAAAAAATGAGAATAACCCAAACTCTGAACCCGAAACAGACTGACATTTCATGTATGTATTTAATAAAAATGCTGGCTTTTTAATACCGTTTCCTTGTTTAGATTGATTTCTTTAAAAAACATGAATACGTTTTTTAAAAAGCCTTTGGTATGTTATTTTTTCTTTATTATGTTATAAAAGGGTAATTGTGAGTATAATAAGGAAAAAAATAGTAATCCTACGATTCTTCAATAAAACATTTACTTAAAGCTACTTTATCATAGTAATAGCTATATAGGTTATGTTGATATGTAATTCACGTGCATTAAGCTCGTTTTACATCTATCAATTTTAAGTTCAATTTCTAGAACTTGGCGGAGTACATGCAAAATTAACGGCAATTTGGGTTTTACATCTGTCAATTTCTAGTTCAATTTTAAGTTCAATTTATTGATAGATGTAAAACGAGCTTAAGAGAGGACGCCGAGTAAGAACGTTTAGTGAACGGATTCTCAGTAATACCGTAATATACATATATATATATGTGTGTGTGGCATCGTAGATTTTCGCGGGTGTAATGTGTAATCGCGTTGTTTCGGGTTTCAGGGAAAGAGACTACCAAATGGGGCATCAGCCAGAATCTCCTCGGTTTTGAGAATTCATCTAAACGTCGCCGCGAGGTAGATTGTCCACCTGCGTGCCATCTGAACCCCTAGGATATGAATTGAAGAGAAAATGTATGTGGATCTTAGGATATAATATATGATAAAGAATTTTATGGGGCGACGTTTAGATGAATCCTCAAAAAAACCGAGGAGATTCTGGCTGATGCCTCATTTGGTAGTCTGTCTCCTGTATGTGTCTCCGATTGACGCTTTTCATATCCAAGGTTTCCCTCCCATTTTATTCCTTGGCTACACTGCACTGACGAGAACCAACCAGTTCGAAACACGTGTTTGCAGTTGCATTTTCAGCGGAATTGCCTCATAATAGTATATTATGCAATGAGCATTTAATGATAGCTATTAAGACACGAGTAAGAGAATTACAATACGAGGCGAAGCCGAGTATTGTAATGAATACGAGTGTCTTAATAGCCATTAAATGCGAGTTGCATACACTATTTTTTCTACGACCCCATAATAAAACATATTTTTTGAACAATCCATTTCATAAATTGAGGTTAAAATTTTCCGTACGTTTTTGTGAATTTGGCTGGTAATAAATTGTTCGTGGCTACTAAGGCTTGTTCCATAATTTCTGGTGGAGTCAATTATTACATTTCACTGTCATTATCCCTCATTTTTACAGTTTATATTTTAAAAAAAGCACAAATTTTAAGTACTTACTTGTAAATTGCAGAGAACTGTCACATTTATTTAATTTGTATATCTGTCAGATATGCAGTCGCCATATTGAATATTGTTTGAATATTGAAATGTCGCATTCCTATTGGATATAAACTTGTATCGTAATGAAAAATCTGTATTCCTATTGGATATAAACTTGTAACATAATGAAAATCTGTATCGTAATGAACACCATTATAGTACAGGTTCGGCATATCTAATAATACAATTAAAGTATGGGAGTAGAAAAAATTCTTTATCATATATTATGGATATATGCCACATGTATTTTCTTTTACAAAGCAGTTTAATGTTATATTTACTCTCTTTATTTGGTGTTAAAACTTTCTAGAGTTAACAAGGCATACCTTCCATATAATTGGTCTTACGACCCGACAAAACTTATTGCCGCAAGTATACATTAGAACATTGCATATACAGTGCGTGTCTACAGTCTCCTCCATGTTATCTTTTAGACGAAGTGGAATAAAGCGTTGAAACAAAAAAAAAACGACACTACTATAAAAATACTAACATGACCATGTCTCATTTTAAAATTTCCACAAATCGGCTGTAGGATATATCTATACTATAAAAAATGTTAATGACAAAGGGGGGCGACTGACCCCTCGTTTGAAAGGTAGTTAGATGATCTATTCAAAATTTATGTTTTTTATAAATTCCCATCATTTGTTAAAAAAAACGTCGAATTTCACGGGCGGTGAATAAAAAAACGATTAAAATTGAAAAATACAAATAACCCTGAATACATCAATGTGATTTTAAATTAAATGTTCAAAATGAGAACCCTCAACCTCTTGCCAATAGAACAACCGATTGCAAAACAATGATGTAATTATCCTATCCGTGAAATTCGGCCTTTTTTTTCACAAATGAAGGAATTTGAGGAACTTAAGTTTTGCATGGATCTTCCAAACACCTTTCAAATGAGGGATCATTCGATCCCCTTTGCTATTTAAAATTTTTAAGCTGATATAGCCTACAGCGACATCTGTCAAAATTTAAAAATGAGACGTTTTATTCCACTTAGTTTAAAAGAAAACAGGAGGGGGGAGACTTTAGGCATGCACTATATAATGTACAGCTTGTTACATATTATTGTATTACTGCTATTACGCGCCCAATTTCGAATACATTACTCATTTAAGTTCATCTGACTTCTGATCCCTAACTATTAACTTTACCTAAGATGATTTTAATCTTATTATAACATTTGTGAGCTTACACTCGAAGAAAGAAATATTTTTTTAAGGCAGTTATCCTGCTAAGTGCAAAACACGTGAAGACAGATATAAATATGTGAAAGAAACATTAAAATATCATTTTTCTCAAAAATATATTGGATAAAAAAGAATCTTTCATACAATAAATACAAATGCAACATACTCTAGCAAAAAAGTATATCCACAACAATAAAACATTAATAGTCCATAATTTGTCAACTATGGGGATAAATGCAGTGTAAATATACAATATAGTAGTGAACATTATTAATGTACTTATCACATAACCAATGAGAAAATCAATATAAATATTATTACTAATCATTGGCCAATTTATGATCTTAAAATACATATACATTACTAAGTAATTTTTTCAATTCTCTCTTCTCATTTCTAATATTACAAGACTAATCGTTTACACGAAAATAATATCGATCCAAAATGGAATCTACATTATCGATTAACTGTCAAAGTATATAAAAAAAATTATATCAAGTTCGATTTAAACAAAAAGAGAGGAAAATATCTAATGTTTTTATATTCTTTTTTTTTAGAACACGCTGTACAATTAAAAACATGAAGTATAAAAATAATTTTTGTATATTATTTTTTGCTTAAAAAACATTTATATAAATGATTTGTTACCAAATTTATTCATATTTTCGTGTTACTAAGTGTTCTATAAAAGATAATTTCTAATCAAACAATGCAATATTTAACTTAATGAAGAAGCAAATGTACATATAAGTAAAAACCTTTTATATTTTGTTTAATATTCATTTATACACTAAATAAATAGATATGAATGTTAACTGTAAGTCATACCTGGATATTTATTATCATAATTATAGGGTAAGGTCGCCAAAATCGTACCGGTCCGTAAATCGTACTTTTCGTTTATTTATATGTTGGAAAAGATTATACCGCCATCTGTTCCTGTTTTCTTGTACCTTTTACGTCTTGTAATATGCATTCACAAAACGGCATTAATCAGACGACGTTTAGTGTTCATTACATGCCGTTCAAAAAAGTGTACCTAATCCATGTAAATTTGTATATGTGTGTCTAAGGATATATTTATGGTGTGAGTACAACTTTCGACTTTTTTAAGGGCAAATAAGATTAAATAAAGTATATAGGTTAAAACAATAAGAAGAAACAATAAGATTTGTTTAGTTTATAGTTTAGAATTGTAATTTATTCGTAATATGACAGAGTTTCACAAATCGTACCGAGTTGAGTGCTGTATATCGTACTGGTACGATTTGGAGGTTTACTAATTGTATTTATTGATTATGGTTATTTCAGCTAAAGATGGCAAGAAGGCAATATGGAAAATGGTCTGAAGCTGACATGAAAAAAGCTCTAGAAGAATATACAAGTGGAAAAATTAAGTTCAATAAATGTTGCATAAAGTATAACATTCCTAAACCTACATTGAAAAGACACGTAGACGGGAAAGTGAAAAGGAGTGAATTTAAAAGAGCGGAACAAGCACAAGCAGAGGACAACCCCAAAAAATTGAAAAAACCGAAGGAGAAAAGAAGAGTTAATGGTCGATTACCTGCTATGCCAGTTCTACTTGAAAATGATCTAGTAAAACATATTTTGTTATTTGAAGAGTGTCTTTTCGGACTTACCATAACAGATGTTAGGAAACTTGCGAATGATCTAATGGAGGTTAATTCACGTATATTAAAAAATCCTTTTTTTGGGAATAAAAATAAAATGGCTGGTAAGAACTGGTACTACCGTTTTATGAACAGACATCCAGAATTAGCTTTGCGGCAACCTGAAAATACATCGATAGCCCGTTGTAAGGGTTTTAATAGAGAAAATGTGTACGAATTTTTTGATTTATTGGAAGATGTTGATAAATAGAAAATAGAAGCTCGACATATTTATAACGTTGATGAATCTGGCTTCTCCACCGTACAAAAAAAATCTCCAAAAGTTATAGCTCAACGTGGAAAACATCAAGTTGTATTCATAGCAAGTGGAGAAAGGGGCGTAAATACAACAATCGTGTGCTGCTGCAATGCAACTGGTAACTTTGTTCCTCCGATGACTATATTCAAAAGAGTTCGTATGCATCCAGCTTTAAAAAATGGCGCTTTTCCCAATTGTCTTACAGAAGTTAGTGAAACGGGATATATACATTCAGAACTGTTTCTTAAATGGCTTAAACATTTTATTGAATTTGTGAAACCCACAGAAAACCAGAAATTACTACTTCTTCTAGATGGGCACACCACACATTCAAAAAATCTGGCTGCCATTAATTTAGCAAGACAAAATAATGTCCTAATGCTCCAACTTCCAGGCCATACAACACATAGGTTGTAGCCCTTAGATGTGGGAGTTTTTAAATCAATGGAGTCCAGTTACAGCCAAATTATGACAAGGAGTTCGTTCTAATCCTGGAGAAAAGGTTACCCAATTTGATGTTACCCAGCTGTTAACTGAGGCATATGTCCAGGCTGCAACAACATGCAATGTAATGGGTGGGTTTTGGGCTACTGGAGTATGGCCAATTGATAGAAATATTTTTAAGGATTCAGACTTTGTGGCAAGTGAGAATTAACAAGGTGAAATAATCGTGGACGATGTTGAAAACTCTGAGGGTACCAACGGTGAAACTGTAGTAAACATTCCAAAAAATTCTGATAATGTGCAGGATATTCCCAACAATGAAATGCAGGCAAGTATTCTTACAAATCATCAAGATAATAACCATATACTACCAACAACTAAAGTACAAGTAGAACCAGAAAAAGAAAAAGCAGCTTTTATCACTTTAGACATAGTGAACCCTCTTCCTAAACCAGCAAAAAAACACGTTAAACGTCTTACAAAAGGACCACAGAAGGCTACTTCTAGCCCATACAAGCATGAACTAGAAGAGAAAATTGATATAAAAGAAAACAAAGAGAATAAAACTAAAACTAGCACTATTAAAAAGCAACAAAATACAAAGAAAAAGTTGATAAAGAAAAATGTTTTTGGTGGAGAGAATTTAGAAAAATGCGATGGAAAAACTGAATTGGCAAAATCTAAGAGAGCAAAAACGTCAGACAAAAATGTCATTGAAGTTAATGAAGAAGACTGGTACTGCTTTTTATGTTCTGAATCGGTTGTCGAGGAGGAAAAATGCACAGGAGGGTCTTCTAGTACATACATATGTGACATCTGTATGTGATGTTTTTCCTTTGTTTATAGGCAATATTTTAAATTTTTTGTGTAACGTTGTTTTTCACTGGAATTAATCGGTTTCAATAAACTAACATTTTATTCCCAACCTGTACTCAAAACAAGAAAACATAAGTGAGCATAGGTAAT
This sequence comes from Amphimallon solstitiale, assembly GCA_963170755.1. Lineage (NCBI taxonomy): Eukaryota > Metazoa > Arthropoda > Insecta > Coleoptera > Scarabaeidae > Amphimallon > Amphimallon solstitiale. The sequence goes on from OY720678.1 coordinate 106,388,835, forward strand.
ATAATGAATGGTACGATTTGAAACACCCTAGGTACGATTTAGGAACCCAGGTTTCCAAATCGTACCATTTGTAGGGTTCCAAAAAAACTGCCATAAAACATAGTTTTGCCTATGTATTTCATTCTTACTATTTTTTTCAGTTATAAAACACCATCTGTCAAATAAAGCAAAAATATCAATCACTACAGAACACCATATTTGCAGAAAATGAAGAAAATGTACTAAGTGGTACGATTTCGGCGACCTTACCCTATATTTTTATTCGAAAAATCACAATAATGCCTTTCCTTACTATTTTGGTGATACCAAAGGTTTTATAAATTAAGCACTTTAAATATTGCCCATGTTAGATTAAAAATCATTATTTAAACCAAATATAATAGGCTCTCAAATTATAGAATTGATAACATTTTTTAATATTATTGAGTCTCTTAAACATAAAATAATAATTATACACAAATCTATACTTAAGATACCTTTCAATGTATACTATACACTAACTAGAATACATTTAAAGTACATAAAGTAACTGCAAGTCTATATAACTAATTATTCAATTTTCTGCCGTTCTGATATTAATATGAATAATCATCCTATAAAATTATTGGTCCAATATTGAGACTAGTGCTATTACTACCCTTTGGAGTCCTTTATTCTTGAAGATTCCAATCAATTTGGCTTATTTTGATTGTTTCGCTTCTTCGCATAGAGTCTGACAGAATCCTATCCAAGTTTGTTCATAATGCGAACAACTGCTGCAGCTAGTGCCAGATGATGAACTTTTTGTTACAGTTTCACATATTAATTGCGCCAGTCAATCGACCAATAATTTCTGTGACACAGTCATTAATTGTTCCTTTAAATTTCTAAACGATGGTCTATTTTCAGGCAGTGAATTCCAACACTTCCTCATTATCTAAAACAAATCGCAAACTATTCATTAAGAACTCGGTAAAAAAAGTTGACAGATCTTGTTTATTCGACATTCCAAAAACTGTTTTAGTTTATTATTATTGCAAAGTAATGTTTTAAAGTTTTGATTTCGATTTAACAATAATCCCTGCGCAAATGGTCATAGAAAACGAACATGATATCGAGTGTCATAAGATATTTGAATATACCGAGTGCCCCGACGCGCGACGTTTGAAGTATGCACGAACAAGGTTTTAATATAAAAATTTTGCATACTGACACGATAGACTATAATTCATCTCTTAAAAATATTTATATGTTGATATCACGGTTATATACAGAATTAGTCAAGTATCTGACAATGTAAACTTATTTTTTAATTCTTAATATAATTAAAAATGTGTGTATGTAGTTGATAGGGTTGCCATTGCTTCACAATTTAAAAATATATACGCTTATACCATGATCTATAAATCATTGGCACAAAGATGTATCTCTTAAAATTGAACACCTATATATAACCTCAAATTTGGATTTCGCGTTAAAATTAGGGATGAGCGATATTTCACTACCGTTGATTTAATCACCGTGATCAAAAAGTCACTGGTCACTACAGTGATCCAATATTCGCATTCACGGTGACTGGTGATTTCACCGGATGCAGCTTACATAATGTACCTTAGCCTTATCAGTGCCATGTGAAAGACTTTTTTCTAAAGCTGGTCATGTCTTGACTGAACAAAGAAATAGATTAAGTGATGCAAAAGCCAAAATAATTTTTATTTAAATGCGAATTAAAAATATTTGTGAATAGATCTGTTTTTTATTTTTAGTACATTATATACATATTGGTTTTTTTATTTCAATACGTTTTTTAATAAACCACAAATTTCCCACCATTTTTTCAAAGCAGTAATAATTCTGAAAGGTAAACAAGCTCATTCTTTTTGTATACAAATTTAAACATGTAGTTGAAAAAATACTACATCACTGCTGACTGTATTGCAATATGTATGTAGTGATTAGCGACCGAAACTCAAGTAAAATGGAAGTAAATATCGTATCGTATTGGTAGGTAAGTAGTTACTGGTTATTTTAGTTTATTTGTACTACGATTACGTGATCACGGTCACCGTTTAAAATCACCGTGATTGAAAAGTAGCAGCATTGAGAAAGAATAGGTAGGGAAACGACGCCACGTCATCAAACCGGGTATAGGTCCGCCAAATTGATAACACACTTATGTCAAACAGGTAGTGTTGGTAAAAAGTGAAGTATTTGTTAAGTGCATCGTGTATTAAAGTTATATAATAAGTTAAATATTAAAAGACATTATGGTTTCCTGTGCTCTACGTAGCTGCAACAGCAGAGACGGCGTTGATAAGAAGAATTCGTCTGAAATAACATTTCGTAGGTTAGTGTAAACATGACAGATGTGGGATGACAGATTATATATATATATAGATATATTTTGAGTAGTCCGGACTAGGTGAGGCAGCCATATTTGTCCCACACTTAGCGCCGGTCAATGCTCCCGTTTTGAGAATAGGCGAAAATCAGTAAAGTGGCAACCCTCTGTCGGCCGCTTTACTAACTACTGAAATAGGGAAAATATTCAGTTTGCCATTAGAACGTGTAGTACTAATAATTCGAAATTAGAGATAATTCAATCAAACCCATTATTTAATTACGAATGGAGTACAAGAAGCAAACAGATAAGGCGAAAATCAGTAAAGTGGCAACCCTCTGTCGGCCGCTTTACTAACTACTGAAATAGGGAAATATTCAGTTTGCGATTGAAACGCGTGGGATAGGTGTAGTACTAATAAGTTGAAATTAGAGATAATTCAATCAAACCCATTATTTAATTACGAATGGAGTAAAAGAAGCAAACAGACAGAATGTTTTCCCGATTTCGTTAATATTTGAGAGCCATCTAGCGGCCACTGATTTTCTCCTATACAGCAAAGATGCTTTACAGCGTCTCCATAGTATTTCTCCTCAATGAGTAGCAGTCACTGATCAAGACGATATCAGAAAACCACCATATCGCTGATCACTAGTTAAAATAGAAATATTTTTTATTAAAAGTAATTATTAGTTATAGTCCATTCATTTTAAGAAAACAGTAGTTAACGCTGCGATCGGCGACCGTATCACACCGAAAAATTTTTGTCTGTAACATCAACTGTCAGAAATTTTTGACATACAAATACATTAACAAATATTATGCGATACATTTTTTATCATATCTTTTTATTTGAAAACTAAAAAGAAATTTTAATACTTTTCGAGTTATTTATGATAAAATTTAAAAAGTGCCATGACATAACACAAAATTAGTTAGTATGGCGTACACACAAGCACAGATAAGGGAGATTACAGATAGCCGGTGTTTATGGAGAGATTGGCAACACAAGAAATAACTTTAATTCAATCCAAAAGATGGTGTATGAATGTCGAATTATTGTATTTTCGTGTTATTTTTCCAAGGTACATATTTACATTAGCGGCACTAGTAGATAATTTGCAGAATAAATTTATTGGATAAAAAGTGGTACTACTATAGGCTTAACGTATGTATTATCTTAGATTACAATTAAATTATTCAGAATTCAGACGGCGCCTTTTACTTTCTTATACGTAGTATAAGGAAGTATTGTGATGATGAAAATTTTCGACCTCGAGATTTTTGCAGATGTCCACGTTTTGAGGTCCCCTGATACCAAAAAAGTGGTTTTTAAAAAATCTCTCTCGCTCTCTCTCTCTCTCTCTCTCGATATCAATTCCAAATTTTGTATTTACGAATATAATCTCCCTCTTGAGAACTGATTAGATTTTGAGCAAAATCGGCAGACCGGAAGTAGTAGTTTACTTCAGTGAAAAAATCGAATTTTGCAAATATTTCGTCAATTACTAAGTTTAAACAAATTTATAAAGAATTCAAATGTACTCAAAATTAAATTTGAGAAAAATTGTATTAATAAAGTTTTTCGAAATTCCTACCGGAAGTAGGTCTTTTACTCTTATCGAAAATCAATTTTTTGCGAATATCTCGCAAGTCATGCTTTCTAGGCAGGTACATTACGAGTATAAAAGTATTTAGAACGTACTTTTAAATATCTTTTGTATAAAAAAAATTTCAAAATTCAGACCGGAAGTAGCACTTTTACTCTTAGCGAGGAGCACTTTTTTGATATCTTGCGAAGTATGCATTCTATAGCGATTTATTAAGAGAATGAAAGTACTTAGAATAGGATTTTGAATAGTTTTGTATTAAAAATTTTTTTTAAAATTGTACAGTTTGAAACGCTCATACGTATAAGAAAGTCGTGTGGTGGCCACACCTCATTTTTTTTATGGCAGAACCGAGCAACAAGTTTTTGTTGTAGTTCGGGAATGTCAGATATTCTTTTTATTTAAGCGTTTATATTATAGAACGGAAATGCTGACTTGAAAAAATAATTTTGGGGTACTCCACAATTTAAGAAAATACATAATAATATGTCTATTTTTAATCATTTCATCAAAAAGACCTTATCTTAATTTCCATAAATTGTAAAAAGGCAAATACGTCTAAGAAAGGAACAGAAATTCTGTTTTATAAACTACTATTAAATATGTATAATGTTTGTAAATCTGTAAATATATATCTGTCCTTATCTGATTTAGACAAAAACTATAAATAGGTATTTTTAATTATTATTGCATTTCTGAAAAATGAATACAGGCTGATTCAATGCCGACGCTCATCAGAGGGATTTCACGTATTGAGAATAGACGGTAGGTTTGAATTCGACCAATTTGATAGATTATGTGTCTGTTATGGACCTGGTGAGAAAGCGGATCAGTGATAAATGACTTTCGAGCCGGAAAATTCTCATTTTTTCTATTAACATTGCCATTTTAATTTGACCTTGCTGGGAAGGATCACAACCACGTTAAATCAAAATAAGTTTTATGAATGTTTAGAATCTGGAGATAATTTATAACGCCTGCAATACTGCATCTGGTCAATGGGAAGGTTAGAAAATAACGAATTTTTTAAACAAAGTAACTGTAGCGGTATGCGACACGTCAATACAAGTCGTCACGACCCCAAATCTGCATCTTTTAAGAATACTGATTAAACTTGGTAGTTAAATACTGGCAAAATTTCATTTTTTCACTAACGAAAACTACTACTTCCGGTCTACTGATTTCACTAAAAATCTAATCAGTAAAGACCGAACACGCGCGGCCGATGATTCATCGCGCACTACTGAAATTTTGTGTTTTGAAAAAGTGTTACATTTTATTTTTTTGCTGCCCGTTTTCTGGACGAAAACAGATGTTGTTCACCATATGAATAGTGCTATTAAGTAACTGCGTGATGATATACATTATTTCTTTTGTCCGGCGTAATTTCGGCCGTATATGTCCGGTCTGTACTAATTAGGTCTCAAGAGAGAGAGATTATATTCCTAAATATAAGATGTGGAGTCAGTGATGTAAGTCGGTAAATTACCCCGTATATTACCGAATTAATTACCGCCATTTACGGTAAATTGCCACATAAAATTTTCGTAAATTAACTACTAATTCTAGAACAGTTTCGGAACTGTTCAGAACTGGAGGTTTGAACAAACCTGTTGTCATACATGATTAATCTTGTATAGCGCAAAATGGAGTCCGCTAAATAAAAACCAAAACAGACAGATACCCATAAGAGAAAAGTACGAAAGAATTTATTTTATGTTTATTCTTATCACAAAGTTTAGCAAAACCAAGGATTGCGCGATGTATTTTCTACAGATATGGGGCAGATAGCATTAGGAAAGCTGAAGGAAAACGGATGAAAGTTTCTTGTAATTTTCCTATTGGAGACTTCTTCAAGAAAGGGCACGGAGGTGACAATAAAATACAAGAATGATAGTAACAAGAATGCCATACATATCAACATTCATAAAAAGTCTTAGTTGTTCTGAAATCTATTACTGTTTCTAGAATGCTACACCATAATATTTGGAATACAAGACTTTAAAAATGTGCTATGTAAAAGCGTTTCATCATCTATTTTACCAACAAAAAGGGCCAACATATGTCAAGATTAATATACAAGTATTGGGCTATTGACAAACCAAAGAAATCCAGGATTCGAGATAATACAAAAGGCAAAAAATCACTTTCAATTAAATACAACATTAAAACGCAGAAGGAACGCAGATACAACTTTGTCATAATTTTAGTAACTCGAATACAAAACAGGACGGCATCCAGGGAATAATGAGGAGGTTCTTAACAATTCGTCAGCGGTGCCCTTCTTTTGAGCAAAATATAAAAATGAGAATAGAAAAAGCAATAGGGTACATTAGCACATAGAGATTAAGGCCCGCTTTTTATTGGTATCTTAAAACTGAATGCAATACCATTATGTTTTTCTCATTCGATAGTCAGAATAATTTTGAACTACCCAATTAGCCGACCAATCAGCTTGTTTTTCACAATAAGTCAAGTCGAATATCTTTACAGGTCTAAAGGAGCCATCATATATCGAATTAAATTTTGAAAATATGACTCATATTTGTGGACAGATCACCGATTACAAAAAATCTCTAGTGTTATAGACTCAACCCTCTACCAAGTTCTCTCACAACTTGTTTTTCCTGAAGAAATTACTGCTGTATGGCTTTTTAGAGTTACTTACAAACTATAATTATATCGTTTCTAAAACCGAATATATTTCTTCCAGTGTCGGCCATTCTTATATGCCTCTCAATCAAGTGTTTGAGTTTTTTCAACGAACAACTTAAAACAATACGCAAGTACAAATTCAGAATAATATAGTAAGGAATTAAAAAATTCTCCAGTATCCAGATTCTAGAAAAAGACTGGTATTGTTATAAATTAAATGGAGTAACTAGCTATTAAACCTTTAACAAATTAGCATTTTCAGTTTAACTGTGACAAGACATTAGTTTTGAAAAAAAAATTATTCACACAAAGACGCATCCGGTCTAAATTTAATAAGTAAATAATATGGAGATGAGAAGCGAGTATTGCCAAATTTCTGTAAGGACGTAATTGACCAAGAACCAGAAGCTATGCTAATGCCCATAGAAGATCATATCAACACCGCTTGTTGCCAAAATAATGATGGTTTTAGAATGGGGATTGATTTAAAGGTATAGATTAATACAAAAGGTCGCGAATTTCTTCTTTCTTTTAAATTAAAGTTTCTCTTTTGTGTTGAAATCCATTTAGCAATATTATTCCGCATATATTTTCTTTGTTATACTAAAAAAAAGCGTACTATAAGTCATTTTCTGAATGTCTCATATTATTTATGCTAAAAACTACTCTAGCACATTGAAATAATACATATTAATAAATAGTATACCTTGCTTTCTAAAGGATTTTTTTCATTTTGTAAATGAACAGTTCTCGTGCGTTATATAGCGGGTTTTGCATCTATACAACTCATTATATTGTTTCCAATAACTCAGTTGTTTTTCCGCCAAACAAAATACACTTGTCACAAAAAGTATCGCATCATGTAAAAAACTAAGATTTTTTTTGAATTATGGAATAAATCTCAACTGAAAATATTGTACTTATTTCGTAAATGGCATACTTTACTTATTTTATCTGACAGTTAATTTTTATCAGATATTTTTTCTTTGTTAATGTCAAAAAACGTAAAAAGTGGAAAGTGTGAGAAAAGGCGTAGTTCATTAATTCTGTTTAAAAGTAAATTTGCTTAGGCATTTGTTAACTGTTTTTTTATTAAACAGATTTTGGACAAAAATGAGTAATTTGACACCAGTACAAGCAGCCCAAATTGTGGCCTTAAGTGAGAATGGAAGATCGCAGCGATACCAATCAAGCGGATCCAGAATATTAAGAAGGATCAGAGAAACTGGAGTTTACCATAGAAGACCAGTTCCAGGACGTCCAAGATGTACCATCCCTGCAGATGACCGTTTTCTACGTCTACAAGCCCTACGGGAACGTCATATTACTGCACGAAAACTGCGCAATGATCTTTCCAGAGTCCGTAATGTCCAAATAAGCATTAATTCTGTTAGAAACAGGTTAAGGGAAGTTGGAATTAGAGCTAGAATGCCTGTTACTGCACCATTGCTAACCAGAGCACACCGTGTGGCACGTTTGAGATTCGCAACACAACTTGTAAATTGGAATGTAAACGTCTAGGCTAATATCCTGTTTACAGATGAGTCCAGATTCTCAATTTTCGGGTCAGATAGACGTATTCCAGTTTACAGACGCGAAGGCGAGCGATTTGCACAGTGCAACATAAGATCAGCAAGGAATTTTGGCGGTGGCTCTATTATGGTATGGGGAGGCATTTGTTTAGAAGGTCGCACAGAGTTAGCTGTATTTCGCAGGGGATCCTTGACAGCTGATCGGTATATAAGAGACGTTCTAGAAGAACATGTGGTACCATTTGCTCCTGTTATTGGAATAAATTTTGTTCTAATGCATGATAACGCACGTCCGCATGCTGCAAGAATAACAACCGATTATCTTCGAGAAGTGGGTATTCAAGCTTTAGCATGGCCAGCAGTAAGCCCAGACCTGATTCCAATAGAGCACATTTGTAACAACCTAGAACGCCGCATAAGATCTCGTAATATCGCTCCAGACAGCTTAGATGACCTTGAACACGCATTATTAGAAGAATGGGAAACTTTAGATATGGAGTTTGTAAGGAATTTGATAAGAAGCCTTCCACAACGGATGCGAGCTGTTATTAGGGCCCGAGGTGGCAATACTAGATACTAAAAATCGTTTACTTTAGTTTAAGACATTTTTTGTTACTTTAAAATTTTCTTGTTTCGGAGAATAAAAATTATCTTTGCAATTTCCTCAAAAATTTTCAAATAAAAAAAACCAAACATCTTTTAAACTTAACGAAAAATCATTATCATTTTTTAAAAAAATGTATATCGTGAGAAGCATTTTGTCAAAATCTATTTATTTTGAAATGATGCGATACTTTTTGTGACAAGTGTATTTTATATATATACATATATATATATATTTGCATGTAGCATATTCGGGGGCACATATGTTACGATGAAAATATCCGAGCTATTATAATAAACTGTTTAGCAGTATTTGTGAATATTGATACGACATTTATGAAAAATATTCTAGCTGCAGATCAATCATTTATTACTGCAAACATTTTGCATAAATTAACGTTGATGATTTCGATTTGTTTTGGACACTAAAAGAAGCACTGGGAGGCGAGCACTTTAATTCATATGAGCAAGTAAGATGGTTCTTGTGAAATAAATATGCAAAAAAGGCTCGTTAAATTTGATTTGCTCTCGTATATATTTAGAAGTACTTGATATATTACAAGAACATTTGTAATGACTTACATCATAGACATCTTTATCACAACCTTTCGGTTTTTCTAATATTATTCCTTTTTGCACCTTTTCAACTACTTCAGAATTTTTTAATCGACCATAAGGCATTTTACCACAGGTGAAAACTTCCCACATCAAAACACCTGCAATATTTAATGTGTAGATACAATAAAATTTAACAGAGAAGTACATTTGAATACGAACCGTAAGCCCAAACATCGCTCTTAGACGAAAACCGTGTATAGTTAAGTACTTCAGGTGGAGCCCATTTAATGGGAAATTTTGTGCCTCCTGATGACGTGTACTGATCATCGAGAACATATCGCGCCAGTCCAAAATCTGCTACTTTTACTGTATTTTCAGAACCAACCAAACAGTTTCTTGCAGCCAAGTCTCTATGTATATAATTGTGTCTTTCTAAGTAGGCCATACCTGTGCATACCTAAAATAATAAAAGACCATAATCGTACATCAATTAAAAAATATGTTACATAGGTACTGATTATAAATTGTAAAAATATTAAAAAGACAGAATGTAACCTATTTACTAATTTTACATACGATACTTTATTAACCAATATGTGGCTTGAGAAAGGACTATTTCTCATTAAGATAAAAACCTCATTGACTCTGCTTATACACAAAACTGTAGATGCAAACGATGATATTGGAAAACTGTTTGAAATGTTAGTAAGTTAATAAAATTTACAACTTGCACGTTTCTTTGTGCATTGACGTTGAAGTGACTTAATATTTCAAGTGCTGTCATTATGGTGTTTTATTAGTTTCTTAATTTACTTGGCTGTCATACTGAAAATTATCGATGAAAATGCAATAAAACGTTTAGACAGGTGGAATGTAAACATAAATGGGATAGTGGTAATAAGTTTTTAATATAAATATTGCTTAGAATAAATAACGTGGCATAGACTAAATGTGTTAATACATTATTAGTATAATTTAAATTATCATTTTAGGTGAACAGATTACAATCCAAGTCAACCATTAATGAATAATTAGAGGAGATTTGTTCTGCACATGAATTAGAAACACTGTCATTTGAAAAAATACCTGTTTGGATCATGCAGTTGTGGAACTATAAATTCTGAAAATTATTAGTTCAAAGCTCGGACCTTCAGAATTCGTAACTAAGAACCGATTAAGCCCAGTTCGTGCAAATAGGCTAATGTATTTGAAATTCTGATAAATCAAGAGCATGCATAATTGTCATTGGTGTTAACTTTTGCATTTTTCTGTTTATGCTGAGTTATTGTAGGTTTGTTTCATTTTATAGTTGCTTAAATATTTATTATGTGTACATATTTGTTGCAGCATGTTACGTTCATCAAAATTATAATAAAATTCAATTTAATGTGGCCGTGCACTTATTAGCACAAAACATTCTGACATATGTGAAACAATTCACATTGCCAACAAGTGTCACAATTTTTAATATCTCCAAAACAAATTAAAGGAATATACTGCTACACAGTTTAAAACTAAACTTAAAAAAAATTCTCAGACATACATGTTTTTACCTTAAATGAATAACTGAATGAAAGGACAAGGGGATGGCTGTGAACAATGAAAATGTATTGTTATATTATAATTATTTGTTTGATTCACTTTGATGATTTTTATAATTATGTAATATTTATTAATGTGTGTGTATTTGATATACGTGCCAATTATTAATAACAGCGTGATTAAACCATTATTTTTAATTACCTGGTTATTAGAAACTTCCATTACAAAATTTAGGTATTTCTTAGAAACAAATTTTTCGTTACCTTTTAAATCTTGTAATTTTAGTGGTTAGATACATAAGCATTTATAGATGTTATGGATTTGTTCATTATGACTGATATTTGAATACATCAGGTTGGTGTTTTTAATATTTTTATTACTAATGCTAGTAGTACAACTTGCCCAAAATTCCAATTTTGAAACTGTTCAGAAGTGGGGGTTCGAATAAAATCATATTATGTCCAGAGCCAAGGTACGGACGAAACATAAAACAAATGTATGTTAACTGAATCAAAAATACTAAATAAAGGAGGCCAATGCTCCTGCACTTTGTCTAAAAAGAATTTCCTTTTTAATATCTTCTGAAATAAAATTGGATGATTCTGGATAACAAAATTCACAAGAGCAAGAATATATTTAACGTGTTAAGAAAACCGTACACGACGTTTTGCGTGGTTCAAATAACTTGCGTACCATTGCGAAATTTAAGACTTTGCATATTGTTAAGGATAGAACACCACAATTCACAAGAGCAAGAATATATTTAACGTGTTAAGAAAACCGTACACGACGTTTTGCGTGGTTCAAATAACTTGCGTACCATTGCGAAATTTAAGACTTTGCATATTGTTAAGGATAGAACACCACTACAGGCTAACAAATTAAAATTGCTGAAGGAAGAATTGAACATTAAAAGGGCTAAGGGTGAATTGGATCTTACTATAAGGTTTGTTAACGATGTCCAAAGAATAACAAAAAGTTTCAAAACTAGACAGGGAAACTAAATTCACCCGACAGATGTACATCTTTACACTTATATTACTAAAACGTCCGTGGTCTTCGAACAAAGCTTGATGATGTGTACTCCGCTAGTTACAACATGGATGCCGATATTGTATGTCTCACAGAAACATGGCTGAACTCGAATATATCTGATGCTGAGGTACTTGACCCAACTTTTGAAGTTTTTCGAGAGGATAGAAATTTTGGGGCTGTTGGTCGTTCCTTGGGTGGTGGTGTTTTGATTGCTGTTAGAGATAAGTTTAATGGTAAACATCATGATTTCATTCAGATACAGAATTTAATTCCTTTAATAGATATTATCACTGTCAAATGTAAATGGGGCGCAGTATACGCTTATTTTATAAACATATATGTCCCACCCGATATTTCATGTGATGACTGAACTGTTCTTTGAAACATTAAGTCTCGCGCTTCTCGATAAACAACTTTTCATATGTGGGGATTTCAACTGCCCCAGCTTTGGTGCTTCGCGTCTTGATGATCGCAAGCAGTTCGCTCTTCGACATTTTAAAGATACGTTAAATCTGGTACAGTATAATGGTATAACCAACTCCAATGGAAAGTTACTGGACCAATATTTCCCATATTTCTGGTCAAGTTACGGTTGAGCACGATGTTGTTCCTCTTGTTCGTGAGGATGTACATCATCCTGCCTTAGATACAACTCTGAATGCATCCTTTGTAAACTGCATCAAAAGTTTTCCCTCAAATAATAATCTGCGTTATAACTTCAACAGAGCAGATTTTCCATCCCTATACAATGCCATTGCCTCGATTGACTGGTCATGTCTTGATGCTCTCTCCAATATCAACGACGCTGTTGACAGGTTTTATGATGTGATGCATGCGAGAATTGCTTCCTATGTCCCAAAGTTTGGATCCTCACACCGTGCGTTTCCGCCTTGGTTCACTTCAGACATTAGGAGGCACTTGAAACTCAAGGAATACTATTTCACTAAATGGAAATGCACGGGGTCTATTTATTTCCGAAATGAATTTTCTAGACTTCGTCGCTTAAAACAGAGGTTGGAGCGGCATATAGGGTGTACCAGACTAGACTTGAGACTAACATTGCCCGTGACCCGAAGCTTTTCTGGAGTTTTGTGAACAGCAAACGAACTACTTCTAGAATACCTGGGATCTTTAACACTTGATGACGATGTACTTGAACAACCGCAGGATATTGTTCAGGCTTTTTCTGACATTTTTTCTGAAGTCTTCAATTCTCCTAAGCCCGACCTCACGGCTCAGTCTGACTTTGATGTGAATACTGTCTCCTTTGATATTGGCTACTTCACTGCTGAGGAGGTGCTTTGTGGTTTTGGGAAACTGAAGTCAACTATGACCTCCGGCAATGATGGTCTTCCCAGTTTTCTCCTTCGGGATTGTGCTTCAGTGCTATGTTCTCCACTCACCATATTATTTAACTTATCGCTTCGCACCGCTACTTTCCCTGATCGCTGGAAGGTCAGCAAAATTACACCAGTGTTTAAAAAGGGTGACCGTAGTAACATTCGTAATTATAGACCTATTAGCATTATATCAAACTGTGCTAAGGTATTCGAATACGTCATATATGGGAAGTTGTATAGCTGCATTAAACCACTTATTTCTGTCAACCAACATGGTTTTATTGCTGGAAGGTCAACTACGACAAATTTGGTTGAAATCACTCAATATATAAGTGAGGCTTTAGATGCTCGTCAGCAAGTGGACGTCATTTATATTGACTTTACTAAAGCGTTCGACACAATCGATCACACTCTGCTATCTGCTAAACTACAATCTTTAGGTGCTTCCACAAGAACTCTTGCTTTCTTAAACTCGATATCTGCGGAATCGCTTGTTCTATGTAGCTTACAATGGATATATATCCAATACTTTTACAGCCTCCAACGGTGTTCCGCAGGGATCTAATTTGGGCCCGCTATTGTTTAATGTATACATCAACGATCTCCTGATGCTGCTTGATTGTAAGGTTCTTGCATATGCGGAAAAAAATTTTAATGTGATATCTACTCCTTCGGATTGTTTAGTGCTGCAAAGAAATCTTACATTAATTAATGAATGGTGCATCAATAATAGAGTTTGCTTAAATGTGGACAAATGTGCAACTCTCTCCTACTCTAAATGTTCTAACGTTCTGTCGTACCCTTATGAGGTCTCTCAGAACTGTGTTTCTCGAGTTTTGCAGTTCAGAGATCTTGGTGTGCTATTCGACAGCCAACTGTCCTTTGGTCCGCATATCAGCGACTTATGTGCTTCCGCCTCCAAGTCCTTGGGGTTCCTTATTCGCTCATGCAGAGCGTTTAACAACTTGGAAACGTTATCTATTTTACTCCTTTACTCCCTTGTACGTTCCAAATTGGAGTATGCATCCCTGGTCTGGTTTCCGCATTATGTATACCACCGTCTCATGCTTGAACGTATACAGAAACGTTTTCTTAAATATATGTCGTTCAAAATCGATGGTGCTTACCCACAACGCGGCATTAATTATGACTATCTCCTAAACAGACACGGTTTCAGTTCTTTGAGTGAGAGACGGGACAGGGCGAGCTGCAGCTTCATTGTGAAACTGGTCAACAATTGCATTGACTCACCTGCACTTCTGTCTCAGGTGAACTTCTTAGTGCCCAGGTACGCTGCTAGGTCGACGGGTACTTTCTATGTCCCGGCAGCTCGGACAAATGTTATTCTGAAATCCCCGCTCTATCACATGTGCACAAATGCCAACCTTTTGTGCGCTGACCCATTCTTGGGGAGGTGATGATACATTAATATATTTATGCTTTTTTTTTTTTTTTTAGTGTATTCTGTATTTTTGTATGCCGTATTGTGTCCTGTTTTTTATTATTATCTGTGCATCGTATTGTGAATTATTATTTTAAGTCACTGTTAATTTTTGTATATATTACCCTGTAATTAGATGTATCTCTTGGGTATTAAATGATTAAATAAATAAATAAATACATCAGAATTGAAACACGAGGGAACGTTTTCAAGTTCGCGGAATGGAGGGGTTGGATGGTAGTGGGATAGATCTTTCGTATCATAACGTGTTCAGTGACTTATATTAGGTTTGTTCAAACCGACAGTTCTGAACGGTTCTAGTGCGCATGTCATTTAAAAATCATTTAAAACAAGACTGTTCGGACCATGCAGTTCTAGAACTACAAATTCTGAGAACTAACAGTTCAGTATTCGGTCTTTCAGAACGCGTAATTCAAGAACCGTTCAGAACGATTCTAACAGTTCTGGATGGTGGGCTAGTATTTGAAATTCTGATAAATCCGGAGGATGCGTAATTGTCATTCGTATCAGCTTTCGAATTTTTCTGGTTATGTTTATCATATTTATGTACGTTGAACTTCAGAGCACAAGAGTTTGGAGTTGTAGTAGGTTGGTTTTTAAGTTGTCGTTCAAGTACTAGTAGTATTTGTTTTTGTTTTAGTTTGTGATATTATTAGAGTATTGGTGTGTTTCGGTTCATCAAACCTATTTTTGATTTTTTTACAGCCAAAGTAAACAGCTATAAGTATGTGATTAAACATTCAAATTTCTTCAAATAGTGGTTTATTGTTTTAGAAATTACTTCAGTTACTACCACGTTCTTGAGTCTAGCAAGTGATTCTTTCTCTAAGAATAATGTGCATGTAATGGTACAATTATAGAAACTTGCGAACATGTGAAAAATTAATTTATAATTATCATATATTCGTAGATAAACCGACATATTTGTTAAACTTAGACAATCTAGTATTTAATATGTAAACTAACTTATAATTTTTGCTTCGAGGAGTCTCCCTTGAGATTTAAGAAAAATAAAGGGATTTTGTGATATCAATATATTAGATATCTGAACAATCTATTATATGTATGTATTTGTACCAGGCTGTTACGTCATGAAAATTATAATAAATTGCAAGTTAATGTGACTCCCAGATTTGTATGACATAAAACGTTCAGAGTCTGATTGATGTAAGTACCAAATCATGTAGGTATCACAATTCAAATTACCAAAAAGGCTTCAATTCTCAATATTCTCCAAAATGGATTAAAAGAGTGTACTACTACAGTTTAAAAATAAACTTAAAAAAATATCTTGGGCATAATTTTTACGTCTGTGCTTTTACTTTAAACGAATAAGTAAATGAAAAGAAAATGAGCTGGCTTTAAACATTGAAAATGTATTATAATATATTTGATTAAATCCATTATGTGTGTTGATTTTATAGTTATGTAATACATATTTATTAATGTGTGTGTGCATTTGATGCACGTGCCAATTATTAATAACAGCTTGTATTAAAAATCCTTGTTTTATTTACCCGGTTTATCAGAGATATCCATTACAAAATTTAGAACAATGTGTCTTAACAACTTCTTCATTACTTTTTAAATCCTGTCGCAATTTTGGTGGTTAGATGCAGATGCACGCAGTAACATTTAAATGTTCATTACGATTGATATTTGTCCACCAGTTTGGTGTGTCTTAATAATATACAGTGAGGACGCGCGGGTTGATAAATTCATTTAAAATTTTTGGTTTTGTTTTATGCAAAAACGCTCGGATAGGGTCGATTTTTATTTTCAGCTGCGGTTTTTCTGATGGTAAATTGATGTACAAAAATAAGTTAAGACCATCAATTTTTTTTTTCAAATGGAAACATGTTTTTTATTTAATTTGTTAATTCTACATCGAATTCTAAGTATGTTTCATGTACCATGTTCTATGCCCAAACTCAACAGTTATCGAGAAATTTACAATTGGACATATCAATAACTGCAAATTTCTCGATAACTATTGAGTTTGGGTATAGAACATGGTACATGAAACATACTTTGAATTCGATGCAGAATTAATAAATTAAATAAAAAATATATGTTTCTATTTGAAAAAAAAATGATGGTCGTAACTTATTTTTTCATCAGCCTTTGTACATCAATTTACCATCAAAAAAACCGCAGCTATAGATAAACAATCGACCTATCCGAGCGTTTTTCCATAAAACAAAACCAAAAATTTTAAATGAATTTATTCCAACCCGCGCGTCCTCACTGTATATATAAATATATGGCTTATATAAAAAATGCAGAAATATCCATTACAATATTTAGAAAAATGTATTTCTTATAAACGACTTTTTCATTACTTTTTAAATCCTGTGGCAATTTTAGTAGTTACCCAAGCAGCAAAATCACAATTTTAGAGAAGTATGAAAATATATATTTGCTAATGTTGGACAAGTGTGCATATAGTGATTTTGCTACTAGGGATTAGCTATTAAATGTTCATTACGATTGATATTGAAACGCACATTATTATCAGAACTATAATTCTAGAACGGTTCCGGAACTGTTCAGAACTGGAGGTTTGAACAAACCTATTAGTATAAGTAACAACCGCGTCAGTAGTCTTTAAAAGGTCATTCTATTTCTGCATCCTCGAGCGGCAACATAGAACTCTACAATCAACAGCAAACACCAAGCGAACCGGGAAGAAATGGCTGGGAAATAACAACCAGTGGACAACGACGGAATATTCATCGCTAAAAGTGGGGCTGAACTTTTAGCGATGATGGATAAAATGGACCGGAACCAACTACTAGCGCTGCACTACCAAACAGCTGCAGCCCACTACGACCGTTTCGAAAGAAACTGAAGACGACGCACGGCACCGTTCACACAGAAAACCCATACAGCGTACTAACAGTCACCGAAACCGAAACGAAAATGGAACAGGACATCGAGGAAGAACGCGGACAGCCCTCAACATCCAGGGACGTACCTAGGGTTAGTAAAAAAAACCGACACAACACAAAACACACAACCAAACAAACCAAAAACACAGAACACCGACGAGCAAAAGACATACAGAATCCCTCCTATCATCATCATTAACACAGACAAATGGACACAAGTACGACAACTTATCAAGACAAACAACATCGCAGTCACAAAAAGCAAGACAGTCAAATCAGGCATACACGTAGAACCATCAACCGAAAACAACTACCGAACACTCAACAGTACACTTAAAACACAAAACATACAATTCTACACATTTCAACTACGTAGTCAAAAGCCACTGAAAGTGTTTAATCGCGGAGTAGCTACACACTTAACTGCCACTGAAATACAAGAGGACCTCACTGACAAAGGCTACCCTACACGTAAAACAAACTTCATGCAGCCCTCATCATAATCGAACTCACACGATAGTACAAATCAATCTACGATTTACATGAATGTTGCGGACTTGCAGTCACAGAAGACAAACTGCAACATCAACTACAAATGTATGAAATGCGGCGACGGACACTCGACTCACCTTTATACAAAATCAAAAACGACACCATCAAAGTGTGCGAACTGCAGTGGCGAATACTTATCCACCTAGAAAACCTGCCTCAAAAAACTACAAAAACGACATCAAATACACGCACATACAAACGCAAACACAAGCGACGAGCTTGCCCCTAATCTTAGGCAGAATGCTCTTGACGCTACACTCTACAAACGCAACGACACAACAAATAATCGACTTCATATCACAAACCGAGAAAATTATTAGACTTTTCAACAACAGACCGTAAAAATAAACACCAAAAAACACAAACTAAATAATAAATACAACAATACAATACACAGCAAACACACACAATACACGAATTAATTAATTGCAAAATTAACTGATTCCCAAAACTCACAATAAACCTGGGGGTCTATTCTTGAACTGCGATCGTACGTCCGTTGCGGTCGCCTATCTTATTTCGTTCGAATTGGTATTCTGGAATCAATTTTCGTTCCGAATGAGATCGCATATGCGCTGTCCGGCGTATGAAACGCATCGAATGGTCTTTGCGTTCGTTACAGTTGAATATTTGACAGTTGAATACATTATTATGTTAATTTAAATCTAAAAGTAGTTCTTATTGCTAGTGGAAGAACAATTATTAGTCAGTAGGATGTTGTATACATATTTACATGTACTGGAAAAAATATTTTTTTAAATTCTTTTACACATTTACATATTTTTTTCCAGGTTTTTGTTTACGTTGTAGATTTTGCTAAATAAAATTAGAATATTTTTAACCTAACGATTTTAGGATAAAAGTAAGTGGTTACACCTACAATTATTATTATAACAACTAAATACACGCACTTGTTAAATTTTTACATTTCTGGTGACATTCTATACATCACACTTTTATTTTTATTAGCATTTTATTCATTAATTACTTATGGAACTGTTGGTGAAAGAATTAATATTTTAGATGGCAAATGTAATACGAGCTGCAAATGTATTTGTTAATGAAATCAGAGACATTCTGGAAGAAGATGCATTAAGAGCAAATAGAACAGTATATACAAAAAGTAATGCATTTGATGTGACTGAACATCAATTTATAAAAATGGTTTGGTTATCACAAGCCTTAACACATAATACATTTAGTTGAGGTTAATACTGCTCCCCCATCTCGGGCTTCAGCTTAAATGCTGAAATAAAGGTAGTATCAAATATAATAGGTGAGGATGTTATGTGGATGACTATTTTAATTATAGTTTCTAACAGTATTAAGATTTTTTGCTACGGGCAGTAAATATTGATGATATATTCAATGCATGGGTGAAGTTTCCAAAAAACGTAAGGGAAATGGCAAATATAAGGAATTCTGTAACTAAATTATAAGTGTAACTAACAATTTTATTTCAGATTTTACAGAAAATATGGCTTTCCGGGTTTTATTGGGTGTATTGATTGGCCTCATGTAGCCATAGTAGTGCCAGTAAAACATGATCCAGTGTATCCAGAGCATATTTTTGTAAATAGAAAGGGATATCATTCTATCAATGTACAACTGATGTGGTTGATGATGTACTTGGTTGTGGATCTGTTGAATTACAAAATTATATTTAATTAATATATTTGAAATTTACTTATGTTTGTACACTTACTCATTGATTTAGTTTTTGTTTCACCCAGTTTGTCGTGGAATAAATATTCATTTTCTGTGATAATTATATATATGAATGATTAACGTTATACATTTTATATCTATAAATTACTTATTAATTGAGATACATGTAGAATTTGGTTGATACTTTGTACATTGTTGTAAATCTATTTGAATAAAACCAAGTGAAAGCTAAAATAGTCTTGTGAATTTAATTACTATTGGATCAAAGTCCTAAAAATGTTTTTTATTCAGTTTTTAATAAAGCATTTATTTATTTAAACTTGCAAAATCTATCAGCGTTTCTACTATTGATATTCCACTTGGTGTGATTAAGTAATTTAATTATATTTTCGTGGCAAATGCCTCCACCAGGCATTTGGGGGCCAAGTTCCCTCTGAATATTTCCTACGCTCTGCTTTTTGTTCTTGAGAAATGGCACTTCGTCTGTGTTCCATGTTTATAACGCAGTAGCTGGTCAACGAATGGGCGCAAGTGTTCCGAAAATACAATTATAATTTGAAAATATATGAAGAAACAAGTGTAACGTACATAGACAATTGATGGGTATAATTGTTGTATGCGTATCTTTTAAGTATTACCCGCCCGCTGTGAATTTTAAATACCCTGCTGGGATTGGTTATCATGCTTGCCATTGAATAGAAAAGGATCGCCTATTCTATTCATGACCGTCCGATTCTACTTCGACGTGCATCCGTAACGCACACTCGAAGCGATATTTCGAGAATACGGATTTGACAGACCATGCGTTACTGGACCGTTCGCCCGCATCGCATTACTTCGTCGCTTCGAACGATTCAAGAATAGACTCCCTGGGTACAATCAAGACAAAGATGAAAATAAAGCTGCAATTCGACATCAACAAAAGACACAACGACACATATAAAGGGTGAGTTTTTTATCTTGAGACAACGGAATATTTCTAAACCACTCCATCAAATCAAAAAAAGATCTTAATAAGATTTATTATAATGTGGCTCACTGAATGGTGCTGAACTCGTACCCCACCTCACCCCCCCCCCCAGTGGGAGGGGGGACAACTTTGAAATCTTAAATGGGAATTATATTGTATTGCAGATTCGGATTCTACGCCATCAAGTAAGTATATAGTTTTTGTTTGAAACTTTTTTTTCCATTCGTAACAGATTGCGCTGTAATCCCAAAAAACATGGTTGTAAACGTCTAGAAAAAATACTCAAAACAGAGAAAACATAATTTTGTGTTTTTTTTTTATTTTAAAATTAAACAACATTTCAAAAGGCCATTCAACAACGAAGAACTGTATCATACCCATTTCAGAAAATGTGTTCGAAAATGTGCCCTTCCACTTCGATACATTTATTTATTCGCAATTAGAATGATTGCACACAACTGAGAATTATTTCCGGCGTAATCCTTGAACAAGCGTTGGTGATTCGCTCAATCATGTTTTCCCTCGTGGTTGGTACTTCTGTGTAAATTTCAGACATTAAGTGGCCCCACAGAAAGAAGGCAGATGAAGTAAGATCTGGCGATCTTGCAGGCCAAGACTCTGGACCACCTCTTCCGATCCATCGACGATTGTAGATTCGATCTAATACTTCTCGTGCTATTCTTGAATAATGTGCTGGACAACCGTCATTTTGGAACCACATTGTTTGTCGTACGTCCAAGGGAAGGTCTTCAAGTAACACTGGAAGTTCGTTCTGCAAGATGTTTCGATATTTTTCATTTAAGTTTCCATCGATAAAATATGGACCAATAAGCTTATTGCCAATTATTCCACACCAAACATTTACGTTCAAAGGATGTTGATGTGCAACTTGGCGCAACCAATGGGGATTTTCGATACTCCAGTAATGCATGTTGTGCCGATTTACCGTAACGTGATTTGTGAATGTCGCCTCGTCAGAAACTAATACTCGCGCAAAAAAATTGGGATTATCTTATATCCGTTGAAGCGCCCATTGACAAAATCGCACTCGATTTAGAAAATCATCGCCATGAAGTTCTTGATGCAAGGAAACTATAAATGGATGATATTTTCTACGCTTCAATATTTGGCAGATAGTGGACTGAGAAATTCCTGATCCGCTAGCACTAATGTGCGGATTATTAGCTACTGCAGCTAATACCGCAATTTCATTATTTTATCCAGCAATTGTTTTTCGTCGATTACGTTTTCTTGGCTGTACAGTTCCTTCGCTAGAGAACTGTTGAACGACTCGGTAAAAAGAAGCGCGCGATCGCACCTTGTCGGGAAAACGTTGTGAATAAAGATTAACAGCATCATCGATATTCCTACCACTTTCTCCATAGATGTAAATCATTTCAATTCTCTCTTGTAATGTTATAGCCTCCATTACTGTTCAAATATTCAACACTAACTAATTTGTATTGAATTAATAATTAATAATCTAAATGGGGATCGGACAATGTGCAAGTATTCACAGCTTGTCAAGTACTGAATAAAGTACGGTTTTGTATCGTTGAATAGCATTCCAATTGCGAATAAATAAATGTATCGAAGTGCAGGGGCATAGTTTCGAACACATGGCATTTTGAAATGTTAGTTTATGTTAAAATAAAAAAAAAACACAAAATCATGTTTGCTTGCTTCTCTTTTTTGTCTATTTTCTATACATGGGCGAGATAGGGGAAGTCGATTTCACTCAGACTAGACCGGCTCGTGTTTTGTCGGCTCTAGGGTACCGATTACCTACCGGTTTCCCCGAGAGCCGACAAAACACGAGTCATCGGATCCACTTCCCCTATCTCGCCCATGTATACTATTTTCTCTAGACGTTCGCAATCATGTTTTTTGCGATTACAGCGCAATCCGTAACGAATAGAAAAAAAGTTTCAAACAAAACGTACATACTTGATGGCGTAGAATCCGAATCTGCAATGCAAAATGTGAATTCTCATTTAAGATTACAAAGTTGGTTGAGGTGGGGGATCGAGTTCGGCACCATTCAGTGAGCCCCCTACATTATAACAAATCTAATTAAGATCTTTTTTTGATTTTATGCAGTGTTTTAGAGATATTCCGTTGTCTAAAGATAAAAAACTCACTATAGTCTTTAAACTATTGTCGACCAAGCAACATAATCAGGAAGAAAATGTGGAATATGGACAATAACCCACACTGGATATTTTGAATCACCACCCAATAGTATAAACATGGCTCCTAGCGATTTTTATCTATTCCCTATAATGAGAAAAGGTTAATATATTGAAAGAGAAAAATAATGTTGTATTTTTATTTTTTCTCGTTTCCCTATTCCGCGAACTTAAAATCACTCCCACGTAGGTTTGTATATCTTTTACTATGGAATAAAATTCATACTAAGCTTTTGATTTTTCATGTTTTACAAAGATGAAATAATTGATATTACATTTAATTAATAAAGATACTCCAAATTTCGCTATTAATTGTTATACAATAAAATTTAAGGAATATTCATGGTGGCAATTCATTTTGTTGACAACTTCAGGGATAAAATTTGGTTGGCGAAAAAGGATAATACTAGAAAGCATGTTCGGCGCACTTGAGCTTTATAATTGCTGATGCTATAAGCGCTGAAGTCCTTCAATTTTAAAAATAGTTGGCGGTTCGATTTAATTGTCATAGATAGCACTCCATGTTGTCATGATTAGTGGTCGGAATTAATTGATATCTATTCGGTGGTATCGTTTGTATATTTCAAGTTTATTTTATTGTTTGGCGTTTTATAATTCCGCTTTATAAATATGCGGGATGACCCAGTTAAAAGACAGGCTCCCAAATATTATATAAGATATATGTATAACTAAAATTTGTCAATTAATAAACGTAAGTTTAAGCAAGCATTTACTTTATGTTATTGTAGTACTAAGATAATATAAATTAAATTTATAAATATGAGTTTCATTAAAATCAAGTTTTATTGTTTGCAGTTTTAGATTATAAATATTCTTGGCAAGGCAATTTTAACGTAATGAAAATACCAGGATATATTTTATACAAATGCTTTTTATGTGTTTCATGCTGTTTAAGTGTATAAATAAGCACATCTTCACAACACCCGTAAAACTAGCTTTGCCAGAATATTTTAATTTCTGAATGAAATGATTTTAAGAAAATATACAATACATTTAAATTACCTATCATGGTGACAAAGACGGCCGTAGCTAAAAACTTCTAGGACCGTATGGAACACGCTATAATTGGTTTATCTATTAGTTTATTATTAGTTTAAAAAAAAATAATTGGGAAGTGCATTGTTTTATTGGCGAGCCATTTACGATACGTATAATTGTTTAATTAAATTTATTTTTTAATTAAAGTTGTTTTACTAAATGTGTTTACATTTCCCATCAAATTTAAAGGAGCCAATTTTTTTTCTACTAAATATTTGGCTTGTTTGGAACGCAAACGACAATATAATAAAAAAATCCCACCGCACACCATTAATTGAGTTAAGACTTTCAAAACCCGTATAAAACATAGAAGACACCCGCGATATTAGCGATGTCCGAGCGTTAGGACAAATAAATTATAGCGTCTATTCGTTCATATAATCGCTAATTTACGTGAATCATTGAAAGCTGATTTATAACATAATCAGTTTGTCGTTATGTTCTTTTAATGTCATTCAAAAATTGTAATAAATTTTCATGTAAGTAATTTCAATAAACCTACAAAACAAATAATTTTGAGACTACTTTCTTCAAACACTTCTCACTAAAAGCTTTCATATTTGGTAAGTTGTATATGTGGTACCTATACCGGGTGTCCACACGAAAACTTTATATTGAATTATTTCTGGTGTTTTTGAAGACAAAAACTTGAAATTTTGGGTGGTTGTTCAGGATATAGGGGGACAATGAATAGTGTATTTCATACCGCCCCATCGGGTCACCCGCCGCCGCCGGCCACCCCCACTCCAATATGTTAAATGACACCCTGTATTTTTTTTTTGGTGGTTTTGAAAGAACACAATTTTCTTGATATTCCTATGTGAAAAAACTAGTAACACACATTATGACATTTATGAGATATTTAAATTTAAAAGTTTCAGATAGAAATTATTAACTCCGAAAAATCATAAGTTAGTCATGGAAATACTTAAAACAAGATTTATTCACAACATTTTAGTTAAATTAAATGCTCAAATTGTTCACCGTTTACATTTAAACATAAATAAAGTCTATTTTCAAAAGCATTTCTAACATTTTCGAACACTTGTGGCGTTAAATTTCGACATTCCTCTGTTATTCTGTTAGTTACTTTTACTTAAATGGTCTTGTGAATAGACACAACTGTCGATATTGGAGCGACGTAAAACCCCATTTTTTCCGAGAAGGCAACACACAATATCCCCAAAAAATTAATGTATGGGCTGGAATTCTTAATAACCAAGTAATTGGCCCGATATTCTTCCAGGAAAATTTAAATGGACCTAAGTACTTACAATTTTTGGAAGAGCTAATACATCCTCTTATCATATAGTGTCTAGAAGAAAACTTGAATGAAATAGAGGAGGAGCAATTATATTTTCAACAAGATGGAGCTGGGCCACATTACTGTTTAGACGTTAGGAATTATTTGGATATTTTCCCAGGACATTGGATTGGACGTAGGGGCTCTATTGAATGGCCAGCTCGCTCCCCCGATTTAACTCCCCTAGATTTCTTTTTGTGGGGACATTTGAAGTCTGTTGTTTATAAGACACCGCCACAATCAATAGCTGATTTACGTAATAGAATAACAGAGGAATGTCGAAATTTAACGCCACAAGTGTTCGAAAATGTTAGAAATGCTTTTGAAAATAGACTTTATTTATGTTTAAATGTAAACGGTGAACAATTTGAGCATTTAATTTAACTAAAATGTTGTGAATAAATCTTGTTTTAAGTATTTCCATTACTAACTTATGATTTTTCGGAGTTAATAATTTCTGATATCTGAAACTTTTAAATTTAAATATCTCATAAATGTCATAATGTGTGTTACTAGTTTTTTCACATAGGAATATCAAGAAAATTATGTTCTTTCAAAACCACCAAAAAAAAATACAGGGTGTCATTTAAAATATTGGAGTGGGGGTGGCCGGCGGCGGCGGGTGACCCGATGGGGCGGTATGAAATACACTATTCCTTGTCCCCCTATATCCTGAACAACCACCCAAAATTTCAAGTTTTTGTCTTCAAAAACACCAGAAATAATTCAAAATAAAGTTTTCGTGTGGACACCCGGTATAAATAATTAATGGTTCAAAATTTTGTCATCAGATTGTGAATTCTATTTTAATTTTTTGGAAATGGGTAAAATAAGCATACATATATTGTACATAACTACGAGTCGTTTATAGACATGGTGATTAATATAAACACAAAAGCTAGTAGTCTTTTCATAGTTAGCAGAATGTTTTTTGTAAATTTTTAATTTTGTATTAAAATGTTTTGTTATTACTTAATTGTTTTTTATTAACCATATTACAAATTAAAAGAACTAAAATAGACAGGCAACATATTAAATGATAGATATGCACTGGCTTATACATTAGTTTGGCCTAACGCTAGAAAGTCGGCACTTTTGCAGGTGTCTCCAAAAATATATTACCCTTTAACAATTTGACTATGATTAATGGCCTGATTACAACGCATTTCTTCATACAACTTAATATAAAGCATAATGAAAGCAATTAATGTTACCAAGCGTGGAACAAATCATATTTATCCCACAATACAATACAATAAATTTACTTATCAATTCTATTTCTATATTGAGTTTAGGATTATAGTATAAGGTAAAAAGAACATATTTAACTAAGCCATATATATATTTTGCTTTGAAAACTATTCCTCTGTATGTTCAGAGTAAGAAATATAAGGTGTATGTCGACACCCTATTTGCAATAGAAATTAAAATAGAAACTTAAATTTTATTACATTCAACTACCATTCGTGAAACATGTGTTGCCAAGAATAGATAATATCGCCTATCTGTAATCTTCCTTATCTGTGCTTTCATATATAGATGTTTCAATACACAATATACAGGGTGAGTCATTAGTAGCCGCGTCTTCGATTGCTCTTTTGTGTTTTAAATAAAAGAAAAAACAATTAGTGGAAGATCCATAGTTGCTTCTGGCGCAAATTGTAAAAATACTTTAAGTTCTGACGCACTTCCGGTTTCACCGGAAATGCACGGAACTTAAGTTTTTTAAATGACTCACCCTATATATTTTTGGATTTTCTTGTACTGCATTAAATTGTGTGTTCAACTGTCTTTTCTTTTTCAAAATTGAGCCAATAAGTTTTGAGTTATTAATTTTTTTTGAAAATATTTGACCAAAACACGTGTTCAGAAAAAAATCATTTTCACATTGTGTTTAAAAGTAAAAACATTAACTTTGGTGGCGCTCGTAGCCAAGAAAATTCTGCATTATTTGGTAAAGTTGCACTCGACAATACCTCAAAAAACTTAATTTTTTCAAAGCCTACTTTCTGAAATTTTCACATACCAAAAACTTATTTTTTTTAAATGGAACACCCAGTATTTTATTGAGGCATTTTGTTCCTTTTATATTCTCTTTCATTTTTGTTAACAATGTCCTATACCTATCTTTTGTAATTTCTGAGATAATCACTATAGGAGCAATTAGCGGCCAATTAAAGAACTACAAGCGCTGTTGTTCTATGCACCAAAATATTCGTTCAACCAATGAAAGGCAGGAATGGTGCTTGACTTCCTTAGTCAACTGTCAAACAACGTAAATGTTAAATCCAACTATCCCAAAAGTAATAATTTTACAGAATGAAGAGCATCGCATTTCAATTTTTTAATTCCGGCAATATCCAGTTGCAGTATTTAATTTTTGACTGTGTTGGCTAACATCGAAATAAAATAAAGGTTATGTTTACTGACATATTTGAAGATGTCTTCAAAAAGCTTTGAAAATTCGTCCGTAGATAGCGAAGATACTCTCCTCCATTAAAATTTTCATCAAAGAAATAAGGTCCAATTATGTAACTACTCAGTATTCTTCCCCGCAGTTTTAATGACCAACGATTCTGAAAGTTTACAGGTGTGATAAAGTGGGGGGCTTTATGTGTTATAATAACGGCAATTGTGACGATGAACGTATTCACTTTAATAGAAGGTGGCTTCGTTGGTAAACAACAAAAAATTGAGAAAGCCAGGATAATTTATCTGCTGCCAATTGACAACGATGTAAGCGATTCTGAAAATTTCTTTCATCGAACCCTGTGTATGAATATGCTACGGGTGAATTTCATGTTTATCAGTTATTCTGGATTCTCAAATTTGACTTACATCTAACTGACGACTAATTTTCGTGGTACTAGTATGGGGGTGTTCGACTACACTCGCAAGTACCATAAACGTCTTATCCTCATCAGTTATTGCTTTTTCCGTTCTTTTTTCATATTTAATACTTTCTGTTCACTCAAATCGCCCACTTATACTTTCGAAGGTTTCTGGCTTCGGTTGACTTCTACCAGGGATCGCTGTGCATAAAGTGTGGATGCTAGAAAAGAGTTTCTTTCAGATTCACCCAAAACGTCAATCATATCTATTAACTCTTCAAAAGAATAATTCATTTGGATGATTACTAATAGCGATGCTTTTATAAGTTTGGAATAAATATATACCGACTTTCTTTAACAGTTGACTCAGGCAGTCAGACGCATTCCAGCCTTTATTGGACGAATATTTGGGTGCATAGAACAGCACCCGTAGTTCCTTAATTGACCGCTAATTATTATTATAGTGATTATCTCAGAAATTACAAAAGATAGGTATAGGACATTGTTAACAAAAATGAAAGAGAATAAAAAAAGGAACAAAATGCCTCAATAAAAAACTGGGTGTTCCATTTAAAAAAAATAAGTTTTTGGTATGTCAAAATTTCAGGAAGTAGGCTTTGAAAAAACAAAGTTTCTTTGAGTATTGTCGAGTGCAATTTTACCAAATGATGCAGAATTTTCTTGGCTACAAGCACCCCCAAAGTTAATATTTTACTTTTAAAAACAATGTGAAAATGATTTTTTTCTGAAAACGTGTTTTGGTCAAATATTTTCAAAAAAAATTAGTAACTCAAAAACTATTGGCTCAATTTTGAAAAAGAAAAAACAGTTGAACAGAGAATTTAAAGCAGTATAAGAAAATCCAAAAATATATAGGGTGAGTCATTTAAAAAAATTAAGTTCCGCGCATTTCCGGTGAAACCGAAAGTGCTTCAGAGCTTAATGTATTTTTATAATATGCGCCACAAGCAACCATTGATCTTCCACTAATTATTTTTTCTTTTATTTAAAACGCAAATGAACAATCGAAGAAGCGGCTACTAATGACTCCCCCTGTATAGGTGATTTCTATGAATAACCAAAAACGAAAACTTGGCATTAAAACACTAATGAACTAGAATTTCTAATTACATTGAATCTGTTCATGTGGGCTTAGCGCTAAGTTCAACTTAGGGTTATTGCTCTGTATTAACTTAGCATTCTAGGTTCCTAAGATTTCTATTAAAAACTTGTACATTAAATTTACTTATCAACTCTATTTCTAGATTGAATCTAGGATTAAAGTTTTAAGGTGAAAAGAACATGCTGAACTAACTGAAAGCCTTTATTATAATTACCTGAATGCACATATCCAGTAAAAGTCCTTGATTATTGCAAAGTGATTGTTCATGCCTTCTTAAATAGTTTAGTAAAGATCCATGGCGCATGTATTCCGTAACAATGAAAATTGGTCGATTTTTACTACAAACTCCATAAAGTTGTACGAGGTTGGTGTGTCGAAGATTTCTACAACAGATATACAAGCATTACATTAATAGAAGTAAACTGATCTTGGGGTCATTCTAGATATCTTGCTAACATATTAAAACAATACTGTAAAAATACACGTGAACACAAGGAAAAATTCCTCAGAAGTTGGCAATATCTGGTCTTGCATTAGTATATTCTACTACTGAGTTTGTTGTACACTTTGGATGAAAAGTACATATGCGTAAACTTGATATGCAGTTAAATTCTAAACTAAGAATACAGACGTTCCTATATCGTGGTTTCACACCTTGATTAATATATTTTTTCAATAATTAAGAATAACCACTCTAAAGTGTAGTTTCCTTGGCTAAAGTGATTTTTTACTTCGTCATAGAAAAGATTCTAAAATAATTTTAAATATCTTCTAAAATATCAAAGATAGGTATAGGACATACTCAACAACAAAAAAAAGTGGCTATATGCAAGGCTTAATATGATTCTGTAAAAAAATACTGGGCGTTTTTGAATCATATGCAATTAAAAAGACAGCGGTAAATGTCACTTTTAATTTTAACCATAAATAACTCGAAAACTATTAACTTTAGTTAATAATTTCTTTTAATAAAAAAATACTTCTGCTTTAACGCGAAATATAAATTCGAACTTATATAGAGGTTTTTCAATTTAAAAAAATACATCGTCTTTGTGCCAATGATTTATGGATCACTCTGTGTACGTGTATATACTTTATATTGTGAAGCAATGATAACCCTATCAACTAGAGTATGTGAAGTTTTAATTATATTAAGCATTAAAGAGTAAATTAACTTTGTCAGATCGTTGACTCACCCTGTACACTGTGTCTGCACTTGATTTCCACCCCCTCCCTGCGTGAATTCAAATTAGTTGTCAAATTTGACATTAGAATTCCATAAGCACAGTTAACAGAATTTTCTAGAAATGATTTTGAAAATTATCTACATAATCTAATCAACATAATACGATTTTTGAATTTACAGGTTATTTTAATGTTATTATCATACTGGCAATGTTTTAGTTGCACGTAAGCTTAATCATACTGGCGGTAGAACAAATTACGAAAGACGTTTCCAAGTTGCCAACTTAATAACATGAAAATCTCAGACTAAACAACCCAAACTGGCAACTATTTGGGAAAAAATATCCAATTTCCTCTATCCTTGTCACGCATCAATAAACTTGTACGAAGATGGCGCTAGCAGCATATTGGCGCGAAATTTGGAATGAGCTTGTTTTTAGAATACGTGTATTTAATACGTTTCTTATGTAACAAAAACATACACAAAAGTTACTAAAAAGTACCTACTTACTGTAACAATTATAGCCATAGTTTGAGCAGCATCTTATGTGTAATTTTGTGGTGTTACATATTAAATATGTGATACGAAATATAAATATTAATCTTGTACTTACATGTATTATAACATAGAAATGTACTATGTCTATTAAAAATATGCATATTTTATGCATATGTGTGTGTGTCTTTGTTTGTGTTTGCAACATTTTTCATTCTTTAATATTAAATTTGGATGTTAGCAAATACTTACAGTTGAACCAATAACGTGTCGTTTCAAGGTTGTCTATTTATTATCTATGATTATTCCGTTTATACGCTGTTATGGATTATTATTGTTTCAATAACATTATGGCCAAAGGCGTTGTATGTTTAAATTAAAAAAATAAGGTTTACTCCTACAAAATTGAGTAATTTTCTACTACTGAATTTGAAATTTCAAAGTAGATTAGAGCATATCAAATCTTGAATTTTATTTTGCAATATAACTGAGAAATGTATGTCTTTATGTAATGCATTATGAGTATATACAGCATGTGTAAAATCATATTGGGGATAGGACATATGTATACTATGCATACCGGCAACAATGCGCAGGTCGTGCCAGCTGTAAAATACGATAGTATACATATGTCCTATCCCCAATACGATTTTACACATGCTGTATAACAATATATTCTTGTATATTATTTACTAGGGATATTTCTTAAATTTTGTTATTGTGTCTTGCATAGTAAAAACGCAAAAATGGGAAAAAGCACTCACATATATACAGGGTGAGTCAACTACGCTGGTAAGGCCGACTGTGCCTTTATGAGTAAAGATATTTTGAAGCGGTTTTTTCTTGTGGTAGCTGTTCATTAGGGGCACATTTTAAAAATATTTTGTATTATACAGTGTTCCATAACTTGGTGGATAACCATAGTTATAGTTTCTTAAATGGAACACCCTATATATTATTGCATTTTTGAATTCCCCGTATAATTTTTAGTCAAAAAGTTATAAGATAGTATAGGCCTAAAGTGTAAAGTTTTTGACTTATTCCCATTTTTCTGAAAAATTCAATGTTTGTATAAAATTATATTTCTCGAAAACGTCGTATTAGATGGACAAAATTTTTTGCAATATTGTTCACAATAAGAAGTCCTAATAGAAGCATGTTTTATTTTTTTACAGTTACTAACTGCATGTGCAGGAAACTGGATTAAAATTAGATGACACGTTTTTGTATAAAAGTCAATTTTTTTAAATGGAACAGCCTGTATATCAGTTCATTTTTGAATTGTTTGTTAAATTTCATGTCAGAAACATGTAAAACGTTAATACTTTAAAAGTGACTATTACAGAGTTATTGTCGTTTTTTGATATGCTTTTGTTAGTTTTTGCAAAAAAGTCATTTTTTTAATGGAACACCCCTTCATTTTTGAATTTCTTATTAAATTTCACATCAAAAACATGTAAGACGTTAATACTTTAAAAGTGACTATTACTGAGCTATTGTCTCTTTTTGATATAATTTTGTCAGTTTTGAGGTTTTAATTAATGTAGTATAGTACTGACAAAATTGTATCAAAAAGAAACTAAATAATTATTTCATTGTAAGACTAAATACAGTGAGAACAAATAATTCATAAAATATATATAATTTGTATATACAGTGATCGGCAAAAAAACGGCCATCGTGAAATATTTATTGAAGCTCTATAAATTTCGGTTTTTAAGTTCTCTTCCGGATGAGTCGCGCTTCAGTTTTCGATCACCTGATGATCGAGAAAGAGTGTGGAGAAGAAGAAATGACCGACATGCCGAGTGCACTATCTCTAACGGGTGTCTTTTCATGGTGTGGGCAGGTATTTCCACAAAAGCACGTACGGAGTTCATATTTGTAGAAAATGGTGCTTTAAAAACTCACAGGTACGTAGAGGATATTTTACAAGAAGCTGTTGTCCCAATTGCACATTTTATTGGAGATGGATTTGTATTGATGCATGACAACGCCAGACCACACATAGCAAGAGTCGTTACTGAATACCATAATGAAGTTGGAATTCATAGACTTCCTTGCCCAGCATACAGTCCGGATCTTAATCCGATAGAACACCTATGGGATGAACAGCAAAGGCGCATTCGTCGCCGTCCGGCAATGCCTGTAACTTTGCAAGAGCTACCGATTAACCCTTTTAGTAGAATTCCAAGCAATTCCACAAATTTCCTTAACATATTTGGTAAATTCAATGCCAAGACGACCGAGCAGTGTAATCCTGGCTTATCTTCAGTTTTTGTAATTTACATAAAATTATATTTTTCACTGTTTCTGTTATAATTCTTAAATTAAATTACTTTATTTGGTTTTACATTGTCTCTTTTCTTTCCATTTCATGTGCCTCTCATTGTTAATATGCACTGTTACAACAAAATATAAATTTCTAATGGAATTAATAAACGTGTATGTGTTTTCGTGAAATTTTTAAGGTGGCCGGTTTTTTTTGCCGGTCAGTGTAGTTTTATTCAGTTATAATTATAGGACCCTTAAGACAGACGTTTTACATTCCACCTTCATCAATATAATTTTTGATGATTATATTTCAACAAATAGTTTTGCTATGTATTTTTAAGCTTAAGAATACAAATATAATTACTGTATTTAATATTTTGGCTATATGTAAGAATGAAAGAGCACCTATTTTATGTTTGTCTACGTACATTATTCAACATAATGTTGTACAAGCAGAAATGTAATAAACTAATTAAATTCCTATTGTGTTCTTGTATTTAATTATAAAAAATAATAAAATATGTTGAAGCATTATTTATGCCCTTATGGTAGGAAAGAATCTGAACAAAAAATTACTCTCATACACTATGCATGTAATAGCACATTCGTCATCAATCCATTTTTCTTGATGTTTATGTCTCATAAACTAAGATGAGTAGAAATGAGGTTTTAAAAATAATTTATATTATTTCTTTTAAAAAAGATATGTTGATGTAATAATTGTATGAATTAATAGATACATACAAATTTATAAAATGATAAAAAAGATTTATAGAATGTAACAATATCATAAAAACAGGAATATTGTTTGAAGCCGTGCCATTCATAACACTCTACTATTTACTTCCACAATGTTGGAAAAAGTCCAAAAGAAACCATCACACATTGTCTTTGAAAAATCCAACATGAATATTATCTTTATACTGTACCATTTACAAGTTACTTTAAACCAAAATATTTTTATTGTAAATTTTAATATAAAATACATTCTATATGTGCTTGATTACAATATGATTTAGTGACAGAAATTATTGTAACGTTTTCGGGTTCCAATAAACAACTCGTGCAATTATTTATTTAAAACAGTCTGTATATTTATATAACATAAAATTATATAACAATATAAAAACATAAAAACTAACGTATCGCACTTAAACTACTACAATTTATTAACACTTGTATTTATTTCTATTACTAATATGTACGAATATTTATATCACTTAAGGAACTATTTATTTCTTTTTTGCACTATAATAAAGACTGCACCGTATTTATGTCTTTTCTTCTATTTATATAACACGGCACTACTTATTTATTTCTTTGGCTACCACTATTATTTCTTCGCACTCGAGACTACTTAAGGACTTTCTTTCCCGAAACTATTCCGCAATTACTCATCCATCGGTGACCCAGTCGCCTTATATACACATGCGAAACATCTCGAAGCATTCGTGTAAAACTCCATACTTCTCTCGATGTTTGAAGAACATTCCATAGACATTCCGCTTCCGATAGTACCATGCGTAAATGGATGACTCACCGTTTTACGATGTTTACCAGTCGTGTCGAGATGATTTATGGTCTCTGTTTTTGTCGTCGTACACTCATTTCGTTACATTATGATAGGTATTTAGCAAAGTACAAATTAAAGAAAAAACACTTCACTGTCTTATAAATAATGTGTTCATCCTTCCAAGTCATTTTCACAATCATTGATGCATCATGACATAAATTCCAATAACCGGTCAATCTCTCCTTAAAATACCAATTCAAATATTTTAATATGCAACATAGTAATACAATTACATAATTCATGTAAAATTTATTGTGTTGTTACTGTATATTGCTCCTTCTAGAATACAAGAATACCACATTATCTAATTCATTATTATTCTTGCATGTCGAGATTGAATTATTTTTCCACATTTAGCAAGGTACAATTATTAATTACAAAGAGGCTTGTCGATTTTTAAACTATTTATGCTTGTTTGACGATTTACAAACTATAATTAAATATTTATTGTAATAAATCTATTTGACAAACAAACAGACCTAAAATTGAAAAATTATTTATAACGCATGCGCAGTTTTGACAACGTGCCTCTAAAACGGCAGAGCACTATGTTTTCTATTTCACAATGCTGGAGCGAAGTTTTCTTTGTCTACACGCGATATAGTAGTATTATATATATGGTCAACATGAACCGCCACATTACGACATCTAATCTTACCCCCCACAATCTATTTTCCTCTCGTATGTTCTCGATAATCATTCAAAATAGGTTCTTAGTCCAATACTAATTAAAGAAATATCATGAGTGCATTATTTTTTCAATCCTTCTATTCTATTTAATATAGCTACATTTATTCTAACTGGTTTAAAGAAAACATTAAAAAAAACATGCCTAGGATATATCTGTTACGCCACTGAACACATTATCAAACATGTCGGAATGACAAGTTATTCAAAAATACATACTTTTTAAATTATTATTGCCTATGTTGAATGCCAATTTGAAATTAACTTTACCGATGAAGAGGAAGAGTGAGATTCTTCTTTTTTGTCGTTTTAGAACGGCCACAAGCCACACAATTAAATTCACCATTATAAAAGCACTAAAAAAGTCAATTTGACCAATAACTGACCTGCCTCCACCTCGAACTGCAACTTTGTAATAAATGTTGTTTGTTCAAACCTACTTAAATTTGCTTTTCTCCCAAAACATGCGTAGGAACATTTGAATGCTTGAAATGTGCTACGATTCTACTAACTTTTTGGAACATAAGTTGTACGCAATTATTGAAAGAAAGAGATTTATGTACTTACGGCGAGTTGAATAGAATGACCAGCACATGTTACATCATCATAAAACTTTGGAATGTATTTCAAGCTCTTTATGCCGTTAATCATATTTGCAGCATTATCAGTAACGACTGCTATAACTTTTTGCTGAACTCCTCACATTTCAAAGGCAGAATCTAAACGGTCAGCGATATTAGAAGCTCCATGCCAATAGTTCCTAAAGTGAAACTTGCAGGCTCCCAAGTTTCTTTAATGACATTTGCCGTGATGGTTATATATCCGTCTTGTGTTCTTGATGTCCAGCAATCTGAAGTCAATGCAATAGCTGAAGCCTTTTTCAATTGCTACTTAATTCTTTCTTGAAGTGTGTCTCGATGTCCAACTAGCCTATTTTTTATTGTTGCTCCTCTGCATACCGAATAGCTTGGCTCTTCAACATTTATAAATTGTATAATACCTTCACTTGAGCATGACAAAGGTAATTGATTTAACACAACTATTTTCGCTAATGCTTCATGTATTTATTCCTTTCGATTTGGACTACATGATCGTTTGCCATCATGGTAGCGTCCGTTTACGATTCCTAGTGGAGATTTGTCGTGAGGTTACTGATAAACTACTGCCTGCGCGATCTATCTCTACCGTATTACTATTCGGGTCGGAACTAGCGGGAAAAAGTATATAAGAATTATAAATCACAATCTGAAATGTACCAACCTAGCTTCTAATAGTTCTGATGATGTGGAAGTATCTGGTAGGATCTTATGCATAACTTTTAAGTGCTTTCCTATAGATCCTGTTGTTCCTCCGATGCAAGAAAAGATGCTATCGTTATCATCACATAAAGATCAAACCACCTTTCATCTTTTCGCTCAACATACCGCCAAATCCAGCTTCTTTTACTCATATTAATGTGATAGTGTTTTAATTTGAGATTAAATTTATGACGCGATAGATTTATTTCAAAAATAAATTAAAAGTGAGACTATCAACAAGCAATTACATTAAGTTCAACGCAAATTTGACAATTATTGAAAACTGTCACATGATTGTCACTTTATTGCTCGCCGCGCACTATAGTTGCTGCGTTCTAGAATTACATTTATTTGGTATGATATTCGAGATTAGAGCGAGCAGATATTAGATCACGTGACGCGCTATTAATGTAGACTGTTTGCTCTCATTAGTATTACAATAAAAGAACGACTTCGAGTACTCTGAGTATAAAAATGTAATTCTGGAATGCAGCAAGTAAAACATACGTAGGTACATACAGTGGCGAGCAATAAATTCTGGTCGTCAGTGTTATTCTTAATGCAGTTGATAGCGCTCTAGTGTAATTCTGGTTTTGGTATTAATTTTTCCAACGTTGTCATTATTTTCCATTTGTCAAATACTTGTCAAATATGATAAATACTGGTATAATAATACAATAAAGACATTAAATAATAAATGCAACACAGTTTATTAGACTAAAAAAATTAAAAAAAAAGTTGTTAGTACTTGATCATTTCGCCGTTTATTTGAATAATTTTAAGTGGTTGGGCCATAGACAAGCATAAATTTCTGAAATATCCTTGCGAAAGATCATTCCAAGCTGAACGTATAGAGGCCAAAAGTTTCTCCCTGTTTTGAAAATGTAAATGTTGGTTTTGTATACTTTTGACCAACTTTCCCCACATGTTTTCTATACAGTTCAAACGAGGACTTAAACTTGGCGCTCAAGCACATTTATATTGTGGTGAAGTTAGGATGAATGTCACTTTTAATATTTTGAACCAATCGTCCACCGTCCACCAAAAAAAGATATAAACAATCAACTGAAATTTCTAGTTTGTCAAAATATGACAGAATTTTGTATGGCATTGACGACCAGAATTTATTGCTCGCGACTGTAGGTATAGGTGAGTCGCTCTCGCAACCGACACGACATGCGCCACCACAGACTACTCCAGACCGGTAACTAGGTCCAAGAATTTATCCCGGAATTCATTCTTTTCTAGCTTGTAGGTAAAGTAATCTATCTATCCTATGTTATCAATATCTGCAGCCAGTTGTGAGAGGCCTAATGCGCAAGCGTGGAACTTACTTCCTTCTTCTGCATTTCCTCCATTGTTTGTGAATATTCGCGTCGCGTTATAGGTTATATCGAATGTTTATTGAGTTTGTCTATTTGTATCACTTGTTTTGTTGTTTTTAGTTTAATACTGTATATATTTTTAGTTAGTGTTAGTTGTTAGTGTAGTGTATAATTATTGTCGAACTTTAGTATAAACTCTATAAATATTTTTTGGATAGTCAACACAGATCCATCAGTAAGTAAAAATATACTTTTTCGACATAATTTCCACTTTAGAAAGTAATTTGCAGTGAATCGCCTTTATGTTAGGCTGGATGCACACCTATCAAACAAAATGTGTCAGAAATACTTTTAGGCAAATCTCTAATTAATAAATTTATTTGCCAATAGTTATAAATGCCAGGTTAATATATATGGACATTTTATTTAATTGGTCTACAATTGAAATGAATTTGTGTTTATTAACATCGTCAAGCAAACTATTTGTCAAATATTTTGAATAACTAATGTGCATCTAGTTTAAATCAGGTGTATTCTGTTAACATGAATTGTTGGCTACGTAAATGTGTTTTATGTAAAATTTATTATTTTGCAGGTAATATGGCATCTTCTCGTAAATGTATTGTTTGTGGTTTTGCAGAAGACGAGGTAGATAAATTGCACTACTTTCCTAGGAATGTCGAAAAGTGAGTATATTAAACTAAATAGTTTTCAAGATAAGAGCACTTTGAAATAAACTTCATTTACTGATAATTAATAATTTACCCTTGTAGAATACATACTTTAAGAATACATAACAAATAATTTAGAAATCCCACAACACTTGAATAACTATTATAAATTATAGTTCAATATAATATATGTTACTTATATATAAATATATGCATGTGTCTAATTTCAGGGTAAAATTGTGGCTAGAAGCCATGGGAATGGTTTTTTCAGATAAACCAGTTCGTAGCTACAGAATTTGCAGCCGACACTTTGCAAGTGATGCTTATGTTAGTACAACGTTTACATTAAAACGAGATGCATGTCCAAAACTTTTGCCTGCTACCGACTTACTTTCTCCAACACTGCTTGGGTATCCTTCAACATCAAACACTGCAAGTGCAACTTCTATAGTAGAAGCAATATCTTTAAAAGACGAATCTATAGTTGATACATCACCAAAACCTTCCACATCAAGGTATCTATTTATATATATGTTTTGTTATAGCCAAATTGTAATCTGTTATAAGAAATTGCATTGAAGCTGATGTTTATAAATCCTAATATTAAGTACAAAATTTAATATATTTTTCTAGGACTCCTATAAATGTCAAGAGCAGAAGCAACATATTTAAACATTTTGATATGTCTTCCCAACAATTAACACCAAAGAAAAGACTATTAATTGATGTTATTAATAAAAAGGAAGATTATTTACGGAAACTAAAAAGGGAATGTAAGAGACGAGGAAAAAATATAAAAGACTTGTGCAATATTGATAATTCGACAGTGGTAAAAAGGCTTTTTAAGGACATGCCTTTACAAACTGCAGATTTTTTAATTTCACAATTGAGATGTTCAAAACGCAATGCTAAAGGTAGGAAGGAGGTGGACACTTGATGAGAAAATTGTATCTTTAGCTCTACATAAGCGCAGCCCAAAATGTTATGCTTTACTGCGGAAGTTGGTTGCTCTACCTTCCAGGAGAACATTGACAACTTTATTAGAAAAAGTTCCTTTTGACACTGGGATTAACATTCCGTTATTCCAACATGTTGATCGTTGTTTAAGTTCTGCCAAGATTGAAGATAGGATGTGCATTATATTATTTGATGAAATGGATATTAAAGAACACATTCAGTATGACAAAAATGTTATCGTATTAGAGGTTTTGAAGATATTGGGAAACATCAGATGACAACAAAATTTGCCAATAAGGCATTGGTATTTATGGCACAAGGACTGCGTCGGAAGTGGAAGCAGCCATTGGCATACTATTTTATAAATGGTAGTTGTCCAGCCAACACTTTGCAGACATTATTGTTAGAAGTTTTAACTGCTGCTAAAAACATAGCAAATTTAAGTGTAATTGCTACAGTGTGCGATATGGGTAGCAATAATGTAAAAGCTTTGAAAGACATGCATTCATCAGTTTCTAGACCATATATTGAACATGAAGGAAACAAAGTTTTTACAATGTTTGATCCCCCACATTTGCTTAAATGTACTGCTTCCTTGTTTCGGAAACACAATGTTCATCTCCCCATAAAAATTGGTACTGAGAATCACATAATGGAAGCAAAATTTTCCGATATAGTGGATGCTTATAAAATAGATCAGAATACACCATACATATTCAGAAGCATGCACAAATTAAAGGAAATCCATTTGGCCCCTATAATGCGTACAGCAATGAAAGTAAAAATTGCTGCGCAGGTTTTAAGCAGAACTGTGGCTGCTTATATTTACTCTCTCTTAAGTAGTGGTAAGAAATATAATGTGATTTCTGTTGACATTATTCATAGCATTTTATTTCAGGAATTCTACCTCAAAGATCTGCAACAGCATCTTTTGTGCAACTAGTGGATGAGCTATTTGATAGCTTGAATGGAAACTCAATGACAAGCCCGGACGGAAAAAATCTTTGTCGTTGTGCCACTGAAGATTCGGAACATACAACATACTGGAGGAAGGCGATTGATATCGTAAAGCAATGGCATTTTCAAAGATTTACTAAAAGTGGAAATTTAATGAAAAATATGCCGCCATCTCAAATAGGTTGGATAACTTCAATTCGTGCTATTCAAAGTATTTGGAATACTGTAAAAAGTGAACATTTTACTTATCTTCGTCCTCGCTCTCTAAATTAAGATGCGTTAGAAAATTTATTTGGTGCTATAAGAGGTAATTGTGGATCCAATGAAAATCCTACAGCTGTTCAATTTATAAGTAGCCTAAAGGGACAGATTATTAATGGTTTAATAAATGGTTGGAAGGAGGTAATTGCGAAGCAGATGATGGTATACTTTTAAGTGATTTAAGGACATTTTTACATGTAGAACCAGCTGATGAAGTGGGAGTAAATGAATTGCAATCCGAAACAGAAAGTATTCCAACTGATCTGGCTAATGAAGTTGCTGAAGATATCGCCACCTCGGTTACTACAGGTAAAGTGAATATACTGTCAGTGGCTTATGTCAGCGGCTATATCGCAAGCAGAATCTTGAAAGATGTTGACTGTAAAGATTGTTCCATGGCACTCACAACAAGCAAGGAATTACTTTGCAATCAATTTATTTATTACAAAGAATTTTTCGAAGAAAAGAAAAAATTGGTATATCCATCAGAAAATTTAGTAATTACAGTGGGACATGGAGTGACGGAATTAGAAAATATTCTGAAAATACTATGTGCTGACAATATGGTAGAGAAGAAAGTATTTAATCACATTAACGATACATTGAATGTTTCATAGATAGAATGCAATGTCCACAAAATATTTATTCAAAAATGTATTGTAACAGGAATATGTAAAATAGGTATCCCATGGTATTGCAAAAGGCACAATCAGGAGAATAAAGAAAAAAATTGAAGAAATTGAGACACGAGTAGATTTTTTGTCATGTTTATTATTATTTTTTTTTTTTTTGTATATTATGCTGTGATTATTACCTTATTATTAGTTGCTGTTTTTCTTTTTATTTTCCTAATACACTACTTTATATTTTTCAATAATTTAACAAATATATAATTGAACTATCGTGATATATTTTTAATTCTATACTGAATACATTGTTTTAAAAATAAAATTGTGTCCTTTGAATTTTTTTTATTTCACTGTTTTACTGAATGTAATAAAACTTTTTAGAAGTAAAAAAAAAAAGATATTTTTTTTTAAATAAAATATTTCTTCTATGCATCAAACAATACGATTTATAACTATTTGAAAAATTATTACGTTCAACTTTTCATATAAAAATATTGTGATATACATGTGATTAATTTAACATTGAATTTAATACAATCTGTTAATAGAATTATTACAAATTGTATTAAATTTAACGTTAAATTAAATATGTAGTGCACTTTAAATTTTAAAGTTCCAACTAACTACGTTTAAATTTGCCGCGTATGCTCCTCGTGATGCCATCTGGCACGTGCCTACCTAAAAGAGTGAGATAGAACACTCTTTTTTCCTTGTTTATCTCGGATAAATTTTTAACATTAAGTTGCCGGTCTGGAGTAGTCTGTGGCGCCACTAAATTAAAATGGCGTCAAATTTGAGATGTTGCAAAATATTACCTATCAAGTAATATAAACC
This sequence comes from Amphimallon solstitiale, assembly GCA_963170755.1. Classification (NCBI taxonomy): domain Eukaryota; kingdom Metazoa; phylum Arthropoda; class Insecta; order Coleoptera; family Scarabaeidae; genus Amphimallon; species Amphimallon solstitiale. Next base: position 106,431,225 of record OY720678.1, read on the forward strand.
TACAATAGTTATTTATGTAACAAGTCAGTAAAGTGATACTTTATCGAACGAGTCTGATTTACGAGCCAAGCGAGTGAAGCGAGCGCGGCGAGTAACAGACGAGTTCGGTAAAGGTACTTTACTGACGTGGTGCATACAAAATTTTATCGCCAACCGTGAAAATTGTTAATTTAATAAATAAAGATATAATAACTTATGACAGTTTATGACAGTGACAAACGATTTATTTTTAAAGTCATCAGTCATGGCTACGCTGACAGATATTAGCGGCAGGTAATAGTTATTTATCGCCAACCGTCAGTAAAGCGATGCGTTACCATAGCGTTTTACGGAGGTAAACAAACACTTTATCGTACTGTACAATAAAGTACTTTACCTGCCGCTAATATCTGTCAGCGTAGCCATGACTGATTACTTTAAACATAAATCGGTTGTCACTGTCATAAACTGTCATAAGTTATTATATCTTTATTTTTAAAAGTAACAAATTTCAAGGTTGGCGATAAAATTTTGTATGCACCACGTCAGTAAAGTACCTTTACCGAACTCGTCTGTTACTCGCCGCGCTCGCTTCACTCGCTTGGCTCGTAAATCAGACTCGTTCGATAAAGTATCACTTTACTGACTTGTTACATAAATAACTATTATCGCCAACCGTCAGTAAAGTGATGCGTTACCATAGCGTTTTGCGGAGGTAAAGAAACACTTTATCGTACTGTACAATAAAGTACTTTACCTGCCGCTAATATCTGTCAGCGTAGCATGACTGATGACTTTTAAAAATAAATCGTTTGTCACTGTCATAAACTGTCAAAAGTTATTATATCTTTATTTCTTAAATTAACAATTTTAACGGTTGGCGATAAAATTTTGTATGCACCACGTCAGTAAAGTACCTTTACCGAACTCGTCTGTTACTCGCCGCGCTCGCTTCACTCGCTTGGCTCGTAAACCAGACTCGTTCGGTAAAGTATCACTTTACTGACTTGTTACATAAATAACTATTATGTAACAAGTCAGTAAAGTGATACTTTATCGAACGAGTCTGATTTACGAGCCAAGCGAGCGCGGCGAGTAACAGACGAGTTCGGTAAAGGTACTTTACTGACGTGGTGCATACAAAATTTTATCGCCAACCGTGAAAATTGTTAATTTAAGAAATAAAGATATAATAACTTATGACAGTTTATGACAGTGACAAACGATTTATTTTTAAAGTCATCAGTCATGGCTACGCTGACAGATATTAGCGGCAGGTAAAGTACTTTTTCTATTCCGGTGCTATAAAGTTCACTTTACGACACCCGTTTTGGTTGCATAAAGTATTACTTTATCGCACGCTAATTTTAGTTTTTTTGAAGTTGGTAACAAAAAAAATGGAACCAAATCGTATTTAAATGTCAAAATATAAGCCTTTAAAGTAACAAAAATGTGCAATAAAATTGTACAAAGAATAAAAAGCACACATGCTAACATTTCACTTACTAATTAGCAATATAAATTGTTAAGCAGAGTTGGATGATAAGTTTTCGGATGCTACTATTGACATTTACTTACCATGTTGAATAGTACAACTGTTATAAAAGTTTGTTTTGATAAATATGTAGAGAGTTTGTGGACGAAAGATTTTGTAAATTGTCTTCTGCTATTTTGCGAATCTCTGGGGGCGTACAGTTGTTTATTTCGTCCTTTTTGTTGATAATTTGAAATAATTTATTGTATAAATCAGTCTGAATTTTAAACACAATTACATATAGAACCACCGATAGTCAAATATTTAAAACGTTCTACTTAAAAATCAGAGTAACCAACTTCAAAAAGCAAAATGTCTAAAATATTCGAACAAAACATGTCTCTTATTTTAAGCTTTTTTGAACTTTTAATAACCGAAATAGAAAAAATAGTATAAAATACACGTTTCATAAGACATTTGGCGCACTTGTTCTTTAGAAAACTCGCCTAGCGGCTCGTTTTCTAAATTTGAACGCGTGCGCAAAAATCGTGTCTTATGAAACTTGTATCTTAATACACTATTATTGTACAGTACGATAAAGTGTTTCTTTACCTCCGTAAAACGCTATGGTAACGCATCACTTTACTGACGGTTGGCGATAAAAGCTATTTCAGGACTGTCATAAATAATAATATTCATACACTTTTTGACATTTGTCATAATTATCTTTTGACGTTTGTTATAATTGTCATCTAAACATTTTAAATTTGTCAACAATGCTTGCCTCCTAAACAATAGAGCCAAATGTTATATAAAATATAGGTGTAGAAAAAATAATATTTAATAGCTTTATTTATAATATTTAATTTGTAACTGGCTTTCATGTAATAGTATTTTACTATGGGAAGGTATATATCCTGAAATATTAATTAATTAGTTCAATTTTATTGTATTGAAATTGTTCCGGCCGATCGAAATTTGTAGTGGTATTGAATCGTCGTCTTTAGTTCGTAATTGGCCGAAGCGACTCGACTATACATAAGTACGCTAGGAGAAATAAGCAGCCGTACACTTCGCGGAGATATAAGATGGTGTGGGGGTGTTTATTATGCATTAGTATATGGCAAACATGCCCACACCACTTTATATCTCCGCGAAGTGTACGGTTACTTTTTTCTCTTACGGAAAATTATTTCTCCTACTGTATGTACATACGTACTACACGGATATTGGAAAACCCGTGTAGTACGGATTTTAGATGTCCTGATCCGTACATGTACGACAATTTATTTAAATCACGTGTATTCGGACTACACGTGTACACGTGTATCATGAGCTCTAATTCAAACACCTTTTAACATTTGTCATAATTACCTTTTGACGTTTGTTATAAGTGTCATGCAAGCAATATAAATTTGTCAACAATGCTTGCCTACTACACAGAATAGCCAAATATTATATAAAATATAGATACAGAAAAGTAACATTCAATAGCTTTATTTATAATACCTATTCAATTTGTAACTGATTTTCACGTTATAGAATTTTACTAACAGAAGCTATATATCTTGAAATATTAATTACTTTAATTTTATTGTTCTGAAATTCTTCCGGGCGATAGAAACTTGTAGCGGTATTGATGCGAAACACACCTTCCTCATTCTCAATTCTTATCTCAGTGTTGATTTCGCTATGATTACCAACACTAGACGGTCAATGATTGCACAAAGTTCTGAGTAATTGACATACAGCTATTTGTTTACATTAAGACATGTATTATTGTTAAACTATTAACTAAAATATAAATATTACTAATGGACCGGCAGTAACGGGGCCGCCCGAGCGAGGGCGACCCCGTTACTGCCGCTACTGAAGAAAATTTCAAAAAAAGTTGAGAAACATGTACTAGAGGATGCCGAGTAAAGTTTAAATGTTATCAGAGACGACTAACCTATCTGTTGGTGTCACACACACTATTCTGCATGACCATCTCAACCTCTCAAAATTCAGTGCATGGATTTCGCAAATGCTCATGGCACCTCAGAAACAAGCGCTAGTCAAGTGCTGTAGAAAGATTTAGAAGCTCTGTGGTGAAGATTCTACGAGTATTTTTGACCGCATTGTTACTAGAGATAAACATGGGTTGATCACTATGGCCCTGAAAGTAAGCAACCGTATATGCAATGGCAAAGGCAGGGTGCAGACCATCCTAAGAAATTTGAAATCACTCAACCTACCGGGAAAATCATAGCCACAGTGGAAGGAATTTTTAGACATATCATTTCTTTGTTCTTCTGTTTGTACGCTGATTTTTCGATTCGTCTAACCTATGAATATCTGATTGCAACCACACGCACACGCACTTCATATATACCCTGGCCTTCTTCTAGTAATACTTTATCCTTCGTACTTGGTAGGACGTCCCTACGAAGAACAGAATATTAGTAAATGATCAAGGTGTATATGAAGTGCCATGCCAGGACTGCGATCAGATATACATAGATCAGACGAATCGAAGAATCAGCGTACGGAGGGAATAACATAGAAATGCTGTGTGCAAAAAGGAAGATTCTTCGTCACTTGCCAAACACGCACTACATGCAGGACTCACAACATAAACTACCCGAACCGAACACAGAAGAACCGGCAAGGAGGGCACCACTGCGACTAGCGGGCCAATCACAAGAAGCCACACTCGCCCCTCCACTAATAATAGGCTAATAGTACTGCAAATACCACAAAACCTAATAATAATGCAAAGCAGTATTTTTAAATGAAACCGCTTTTAAAATTCATCATCCCTAACTTACCACCAGATGTCTCTATTCTACTTAAAAACAAATGTTAAATGTCTTCTTTTAAATCAATTATTCAATACATAAAGTTTTAATCAAAGCTGATCAAAAACAACATAGCCTATGTTTAACCCAAAGATCATATACCTAACTTGCACATAACTAAATCATAGTTTTTATTATGTTTCAAGAATAATACATAATTTATTTATAGTCTGCATCGTTAATTTTCACTTACTTCATAACTTTAGCTTCTTCAATGAAATCATCTTCAGACATAGTGCCTTCTTTCATCATCTTCACAGCGACATCTATAGACCCTCTCCATTTTCCCCTTCTAACAACGCCGAACTGACCGGAACCAAGTTCTTCTAATAGCATTAACTCTTGGGGATCTATTTCCCATTTGTCTGGAATATAAAATTGTCAAATGCATGTCATAAAGAAATGTATCATAGATACTTGATATTTCACATTTAAAAATAAAAAATAAATGAAAGCAGTCAAATGTAAACAAAGTGAAAGATATTATAACAAAAATACCTTGTGTTTATACACATTTACACAAAAAAGATGAAATTATTGGAATTTATCGTTATTCTAGGGATTTTTTGGAAAGGTAATAAGTAGTATTTAGAAGTGTATGGTTAATATTCTGTTGCTTTTAAACAGGACATTATGTTTCGGCTATCAAACTGTCAAGTAATTATCGTAATAGGAAACTTCTAGTAAAAGAAGGTACGGCTGATACAGCAACTAAGTTTGTGGTATGTATTTCACTTGAAATTTTCAAACAATTTGCTTCTTAAATAAATTGATTTAGTATTTTTCAGAGAAATGTAGTGTAACGCGAATATCAGCTGATAAAATAGCATCAGATACTAAATGTGGAGATACGTAAGTACATAATTAAACCTTACGTACATTTAGCTACAGACAAAATGATAACTTCTAATTCGCCTAGATTTTATGGATTGTTCTTATAACACTTCGTAAATGAATGGAGTGTATAAATATAGTTATTTTTTCACAATTCAAATATTTTCAAATTAGAAACCACAATAAAAACCTTTCATTTCGTTATTTTATTCAAGTGTAAAAAATTTAAAGTAGTTTTTCTCTTTAGTCTATGATCTAAAGGTACAAGTTTCAGTGAAGCCTTCTTCATCTTGTTAAAGATGTAACAGACTTTATCTTTCATATGTTGTCATGTACGAGTTCGTGTTTATTTAGATTGTAAAGCTCCGACCATTGCGTAGTATTATAATGTCAATAATTTTATGTTTAAACTACTATGACATTTGTCAAGTACAGATCTGTCAAATTCTAATATTGTTTCAGCAATGGCATAAATTGTTGCCTTTTAATTGGAAGTTAGAATTATTAATCGAGCAAATATCAACACCTGCAAACACTAGGTACTCCATACAAATACGTGAAAATAAAAAATAAGTTTATTGATATATCTTGACTAATGTGATGACTCGAAATAATTGATGTATTGCTTGTTGAATTTAGTATTGGTCACCAGCTTTTCCATCTCCAATTAAAATAATCTATTAAATAATCACTGATCAAGACTAATCATTGATTATCTCTAATAGGCGTTTTTCAAGACGCAGAAATGCGCCGGTTATCTAAACAGTGTTTAAGGATTTATTATACAAAGGTGGCAACATATGGTAGAGCATTTGACTGAAAGTGCATATTGCAACTGTATTTTATTCTAATAATACTGGCGCTATTTTCTACATTTGTATTTGTTCTTTGTGCATTTTGCGCTTATTTTAATTTGTTTAAGATTATATTTTATATAATTACGAATTTCAATTTAGTAGATAAACTACCTATAGGAATTTATTTTGTGTACATAAGGTGTTTTCGGAAATTAAACCCGGTCATTGGGGTTACAACACGGTTAGTAGAAATGCGTTCGTTAATTCAGTCGAGTAAAAACAACCTTGTTCGTAAAATCTAAAAAGTAACCGGGTTCAACAACCCGGTTCGATTTTCATAACCCTGATAAGTGAGTAGGGTAATGCAGGTTGTTTTACCCCCTCCCCGGTCCATTTCTTCTGTCGTATTGCCAGTATAGGTAAATTATGTTATGAAGATAGCTATTTATAAGGTTATATGCAGACGTTTACGTTACGTTACTCAACGTGACCGCAATTGCGTTCGGAAATGTTTCATTTAACCGGGTAAAGTTACTGAACCTGTTAGGTACTCTCTAACCGGGTCAGGTTAATGCTATACATTTTCCGAAAACGCCTATAGTACACACTTAAAATTTGTAATATGAATAAAAAGACACAGTAACTTGAGTGATACTGAAACAAATTTATGATTATTCCTATTGGTAAGTACAAAAGTATTATTAAAAATGAAAAAACATACAATTACTAAATCAAAGATGAAAATATACTGGAGACGCGTTAAGTTCAGTTGCACGTCATCGATGACGTTTACATGTTGTCATAACTGTATTAGAGAAACTAAAAAAGTTACATTGTTAAATTATACTTGAGGGCATTTATTTTTGCTTTGATATAAATTGTTTAAAAACAGTGCTTCTTAGAAGTGTATATATTATTTATTTGCGTCCATTGAATATAATGCCGAAAGGTTTCTGTAAACAGTCGAGGCTTTTTACAAACTTTTCTATAATGTGTTAAATTTAATGTGAATAGCGCAAGTATTTCTTATTTTAGATTATATTATACGTAATGAAACATTTAAGGTTTTTCGACAATCTAAATCAATATAATAAATAAGTTGAGAAAGACTGAAGTCTTGGAGCATTTCAATTACTAAATATATTACGTTATAGTTATCGTATTGTAAATAATTTTTTCTTTGGTTATATCAAATGTCACTGACAGAAATAAAAATAGATCCGGCAACATATACAGGGTGTCCAGAAACTCTCCTGACAAACGAAGACCGGAGATTCCTCAGATAATTTTAAGACAATTTAACCCAATTCACCCTAGTCCGAAAATGCTTCCTAAGGGAGCTAGAGCTCTTTGAAGATGGCGCCATGTAATTATTTTTTTTTAATATCTCCCGAACGCTTCTATTTAGAAAAACAAAAATTGGTACGCTTATTTATCCTCCAGAGATGAATCGATTCCATCAATTACGAATTTCTAGTACCGGTCATAGGCGTCCGTTTTGGGTAGGTAAACGGTTATTTTAACGCATAACTTTTTTGTCTTTAACTTTTAAGCATTTGTGACACTAGATTATTAAATTTTCAGGTATTCTAGTACAAAAAGGTACTCTTACTTTAAGTCGGTAGGATACACCGTTTTCTAGAAAAATCGATTTGAAAATTTTTCGTCATTAAAATTTAATTTATTATGTACCTACTTATTTTTAGCGACGAAGTTGGCTAGGACTATCAAGGCATGGATGAAAATTAATTTAATAAATCATCTTTTGTTTCAATAAATGCAGCACACAATTCGTAAAACAAGTTTGGGAAAAGAAGCAAAAATCAATTTGAAACAAAATTTTAGCTGAAAGTTTTTAAAAACAAAGTATTTATTACAATGGAACGAAACTAACAAAAAAAAGAACAAGTATCAAAGGTAGATAGTTACAAAAGATGCTCGATGTGATGACCATTAGTCTCTATGCATAAATTTACCCTTTTGCTTAGAGAACGCCGAATTCTTGCAAAAATTCCAAAGCTATTTCTAAATTCGTTGCAAGCATCTTGTATCCTTAGCCAGAGTTGTGCACGATTTGTATCGGAACGGAATAAACAAATGCTTTTATATATCCCCAAACACAATAATCGCAAGGATTCAAATCCGGCGACCTTGCTGGCCAAGCAACTGGAGCGCCTCTTCCAATCCAATGGTCTTCGTAGTTATTATCTAGAATGTCTCGTACATTCCTGCTAAGGTGGGCCGGACAGCCGTTCTGTAGAAACCATAAGTTTTGCCTCATCTAACAAATCAGGTAAAATATTTTGCAGGAAATGTAAGTAATCAACACCATTTAAACGAGCAGGTAATTCCACAAATCTGGCTGAACGCCGCCACGACAAACATCCAAGCAATTCAGCGCATTCAGAACACCTCACTGAGAATGGTTTCTTCGAAACAATCAGATCCATAGAGAAACAAACACACCAACAATTGAAACTCATATCAGAAAACTCACGTCAGATTTCTACCATAGGATGGATGAAAACACAAACATCTCCCTCACCCCGGAGATGAAATACGATCCACAGGATTACCTCCCGCATAAACGGCCCCGGCTCGCTCTCATACAATAAATCCTCTAAAGAGTATATAACCAATTCTTCAAAGTAAAGATGAAGCCAAAACAGGTTATTAGTAAAAGGCCTAAGGCCTAACTAGAAAACACATTAAGAAGAAGAAGAAGAAGAAGAGTAATTCCACAGGTCCAAGTAGATAATCGTCAACTACTCCAATCCAGACGTTTATGCTAAACCTATGCTGATGCTTAAATTCTTGAACAACGTGGGGATTGTCACCAACGTACGAATAATAGTGTGCATTATGTACATTAAAAATTCCATTTTTTGAGAATGAAGCTTCGTCACCAAACAAAATGTACATGAAAAAATTTTCATCTTAACTTATCTGATTTTGTAACCATCTAGCGAATTCTACACCAGCAGGAAAATCTCCTTCTAGCAGTGCTTGCACCTTTGTAAAATGAAAAGGATATAAATTTTCTTTGTGTAAGATATTTCCTACGGAAGATTTTGAAATTGTGGGGTACATGGCAGATAGTCTTCGAACGCTAATTTCTGGATTCTCCTCAACTTCCATTAAAATAACATCTTCATGTTCTGCTGTTACATCGTTATGTCTCCCTGTTTCATTTTTTTTTGGGACCACTGAACCTGTTTCTCTTAATCGTTGATGAAGAGCTGTAAATGTTGAGTGAGTGGGATGCTGACGATTGGGAAATTTTTCAGCGTATCTACGTTGCGCTGCTCGAGCGTTACACCTCATTTCGCCATAAACTAAATGCATATCGGCGTATTCTTCATTAGTAAAAACCATTTCGTTTTAAATTGAAATCGGTGTGTTTGAATGCTACAAAGTAAAAAATTAAAAGATAAACTTCGCGAACTGACAACAATTTGACAATTAAAAACGTAGGTTTTATTTCTGTTGGCAGTTCAGAGCGAACTAGTGCAAAAAATAATAAATTGAATTTTAATGACGAAAAAACGAAAAATTTTCAAATCGATTTTTCTAGATAACGGTGTATCCTACCGACTTAAAGTAAGAGTACCTTTTAGTACTAGAATACCTGAAAATTTAATAATCTAGTGTCACAAATGCTTAAAAGTTAAAGACCAAAAAAATATGCGTTAAAATAACCGTTAACCTACCCCAAACGGACGCCTATGACCGGTACTAGAAATTCGCAATTGATGGAATCGATTCATCTCTGGAGGATAAATAAGCATACCAGTTTTTGTTTTTCTAAATAGAAGCGTTCGGGAGATATTTAAAAAAAAACTAATTACAAGGCGCCATCTTCAAAGAGCTCTAGCTCCCTTAGGAAGCATTTTCGGATTAGGGTGAATTGGGTTAAATTGTCTTAAAATTATCTGAGGAATCTCCGGTCTTCGTTTGTCAGGAGAGTTTCTGGACACCCTGTATAAGGCGAGTCGTCATGGATCTAGTATGACGTGCAACTGAATTTAACGCGTTTCCAATAGAGGTAATTATTAATTAAATTAAAAAATACGTTCATACAGTAAACAAATGCATATGAAAACATAATCGCTGTCAATAACAATAAAAATTCAATTTTTCTAGGCTATGCGCATGTGTGAGAAATCCTAAATACTGTTTAATATTTCATCAGGTACACGAACACCCGTTAAACTTTTTCAGATTAATGACATTGTTAATCAATAATTAGCGCTAGCCGGCATTTGAATCGAAGTTGGAAAATCCGGCTCTAAAATCAATATAGTACTTATATCTAATAAAAATAACGTGGGAGTAAGTCAACTGGGAAACTCTTGCATTGTTTCAAGTGTATTTTGCTTGCTGTGCCTCCATCGAAAATTAAGCACATTCAAATTTATTCATTCTACAGGACTAACTGTATTAGCGCGACAGAAAGAATTTGTGCTCTTTTTAATATTTTATGCTGTACATTCCTATACTAGATTTTTTTACAATATGTTCTACAGTATACGTTTGTATATTATACCGGGTGTCCACACGAAAACTTTATATTGAATTATTTCTGGTGTTTTTGAAGACAAAAACTTGAAATTTTGGGTGGTTGTTCAGGATATAGGGGGACAATGAATAGTGTATTTCATACCGCCCCATCGGGTCACCCGCCGCCGCCGGCCACCCCCACTCCAATATTTTAAATGACACCCTGTATTTTTTTTTGGTGGTTTTGAAAGAACACAATTTTCTTGATATTCCTATGTGAAAAAACTAGTAACACACATTATGACATTTATGAGATATTTACATTTAAAAGTTTCAGATATCAGAAATTATTAACTCCGAAAAATCATAAGTTAGTCATGGAAATAGTTTGCTTTAAATTAGAATTGTCAAAATTGTGACTTTTGTGTTTCATTAATATTAATACTTGTAAAATTGTTCTTAAAGTTTCGGCTTTTTCGCTGAAATGGTTTATACTCTTGAAGAGAGAACTGAAATAGTGATTTTGTATGGGATTGCAAACAAAAATTATTCCCAAGCGGCGACGTTATTCAATGAAAACCATCCAAACAGAAACGTATCTGTTGTTTATGTCAGAACGCTAATAGAAAAATTTTTGCAAACTGGATCTGTATATAATAAAAAACGGAATACGAATAATTGTGGTGTACTAAATGAAGCTATGCAACTAGCAGTTCTTGGGCATATTAATTTAGACCCAGAGCTTTCGTTGAGAAAATTATCCGAAGTTTCGGGAGTGCCAAAATCAACCTGCCATAAGATATTAAAATTAAACAAAATGCACCCTTATAAAATTCAACTTCACCAAGAGTTGGGTGACGGTGATTTCGACAGAAGAGTCGAATTTTGTGAAATAATGACAGATATGATTCGGCAAAATGGAAATGTTTTGCGAAGTATCTGCTTTAGTGATGAAAGTTGCTTTTACTTAAATGGTCTTGTGAATAGACACAACTGTCGATATTGGAGCGACGTAAAACCCCATTTTTTCCGAGAAGGCAACACACAATATCCCCAAAAAATTAATGTATGAGCTGGAATTCTTAATAACCAAGTAATTGGCCCGATATTCTTCTAGGAAAATTTAAATGGACCTAAGTACTTACAATTTTTGGAAGAGCTAATACATCCTCTTATCATACAGTGTCTGGAAGAAAACTTGAATGAAATAGAGGAGGAGCAATTATATTTTCAACAAGATGGAGCTGGGCCACATTACTGTTTAGACGTTAGGAATTATTTGGATAATATTTTCCCAGGACATTGGATTGGACGTAGGGGCTCTATTGAATGGCCAGCTCGCTCTCCCGATTTAACTCCCCTAGATTTCTTTTTGTGGGGACATTTGAAGTCTGTTGTTTATAAGACACCGCCACAATCAATAGCTGATTTACGTAATAGAATAACAGAGGAATGTCGAAATTTAACGCCACAAGTGTTCGAAAATGTTAGAAATGCTTTTGAAAATAGACTTTATTTATGTTTAAATGTAAACGGTGAACAATTTGAGCATTTATATATATATATCCTGAACAACCACCCAAAATTTCAAGTTTTTGTCTTCAAAAACACCAGAAATAATTCAATATAAAGTTTTCGTGTGGACACCCGGTATATAAATTGGGCTAGTTATGTACATAAACTAATTGCCCCTTTTCCCGTTTACAATGAGGTTGTTTCAATGACTATCCAGTATAGTGTGTGCTCACGTAATATAAAGTGTTTTAGAAAAAGTAATGTTGATAGTCAAAGGTAATATAACGAGAGCTTGACAAATAGTCGACTATTTCATTGTGATCAATTTTTCGAGTGTGCGCTACGGTCAATTTGACGAGACCAAAATTGGCATTAATAATTTGACTAGAGCACGAGAGCTTTAGCTCGAGGGCTTTAGTCTTTAATTATTAATGCCAATTTTGGTTAAGTCAAATTAGGAGGCACACGAGAAAAATTGAAACAATGTAATAGTCGACTACTTATCAAGCTCGAGCTATATTTGTTAAGATTATTTCCTAAACCAAGTTTCATAATAAAAAATGAGTTGTCAAATCGATGTGATTATCAATAATTTCATCCGAAACATCGCTAAATCTCTTTTTGTCGGACATTTTCATCTATTTGACACGTATGCCACTTAATGAAAAAATACATACTTGATTTGTTACCTAAATTTGAATAGTCGATTTGTAATAGTCGCTGATATCAAGAACCGGTACCTTTCATTGGTTAATTTCAACTTCAGTTTTGATTGTGATTGGACAAAATTTAAATTTGACAGGTGAAGGAAATAATCATTTATACTCAACCACATACCGAATGTTCAATTTAATGTATTGTAATTGCTAAACGCTTTTAACTATTCAAATGTTCAGATATTTATTTAAAGACGCCTACTAATAATAAAATAAGAATCCACATATGTACTCAGTTTGATGTTAATCGCTAATTTTGTCTGTGCAGTTCTCTTGTTAGCATATTACTTGTGCTCTTTTCAATATCTTATACATTATATTCCATATTTTAAATTATTTTACAATATGTTCTACAGTATACGTGTGTATATTATAAATATTGGGCTAGTGCTGTACATAAACTAATTGCCCCTTTTCTCGTTCTCAATGAGGTTGATTCAGTGAGTATCCAGTACAGTGTGTGCTCATGTAATATAAAGTGTTTTAGAAAAAGTAATGATGATGATCATTTATACTCAATCACATACTGAATGTTCAATTTATGCGTACACTTTTGAGCAGACGGCAAGGTCCTACTACATCCTACTAAATATTCAACGTTGCGCTTCCATATTGATGTCTTTCAAATTATAGGCACTTATTGCGTCGTACGCCGTGCTCTAATCATAATTCATAACACCATGGTTCTGAACCATATTTTATATAATCATCACCTAATTGCCGATGGTGGCAAAAGCACATAGGTTTCTATGGAAGATTTGATAGCAACGATGTTAGTCGTTGCTTAAATAGCTGGTACCTAGGCCACGACCAAGATATTACAATTATAAAGATACACTCTAGTGATCTGCCCTTGTCCGGCGTGTGATGTCAACCCGTGAGAAGTTCGCACTCTCAATACATGGAACCCGGGCTAAAGTAATATTTTTTATCACTTGCTTTTAAAGTATTAAATATATTACTTAGAAACTAATATTTTTTCTGTAATATACTTATGGACTAATTCTTCAATTATTCAAACATTCTAATTGCTACATGTATTTAAATTTCGACTTTTGGATATCTAGTATACGTCTGTAGTTACTACATACCGTGCCTTCAAATACTTTCCTCATTAGAGACGACCATGCTTTTTTTTAATGGTTGGTGACAGTGCATAATTGTGATAGTTTGGTTATGTCATGTAAATAATAATAGGCGTCTATAGTCAAGTCGTTTTGGTAACCGACACGGCCAAAGTACGAACTAAAGACGACGACTTAATACCACTACAATTTAGATCGACTTGAACAATTTAAAAACACTAAAATTAAAGTAATTAATTAATATTTAGGATATATACCTTCCCATAGTAAAATACTATTGCATGAAAGCAGTTACAGATTAAATATTATAAATAAAGCTATTAAATATTATCTTTTCTACACCTATATTATATTTAACATTTGGCTATACTGTTTAGGAGGCAGTATTGTTGACAAATTTAAAATGTTTAGATGACAATTATAACAAACGTCAAAAGATAATTATGATAAATGTCAAAAGGTGTATGAGTATTATTATTTATGACAGTCCTGAAATGGCTTTTGTAGATTATATTACTGGACAGGTAAAATTTTGCAACATCTCAAATTTCACGCCATTTTAATTTAGTGGCGCATGTCGGTTGCGAGAGCGACTCAACTATATAATTTGAATTTAAGTATGACAACTGTCAGAATTTGAAGTTTTCAAAATCTTAGCATGTACACCAACATTGATTACTTAAAAAACAGCCTACTCCAATGAGGAAAGTATTTGAAGGCACGGTATGTATGTACTTATTTCCAATATCCGCCTTCATTTTCTTTGATAATTACTATCACTACAGTCAATAGCGAACCATCCTTCCAACAGTTTTTATTACTTCAATTCCAACTGCTAATTTACTTTGATCTATTTTAATTTTAACATCCTTTTTCGTTTCATTCAACTCTGCAAACGTAGCACTTATTGAATGACACATTTTTTGTTGTTTTATGTTGAGCTACTTAACAAATGATTAATCATCAATTTTTTTCATCGATAAATTTCACTAATAGTTTCCATCTTCACAATTTCCTGTATGTCCCAATGATGAATAACAATATTTTACTTATTGACACCACACTTTTTGTGGGGTCGACAGAAATACGTCCTCACTCTATAAATATTAAACTACTACTCAACTTTTATCCTCCAAATGGTATTATGTGCGGTAATTGGTTGTAATAATATATAATAAGAACAATAAAAGCAGCAAGAACTATAATCTGGAATGCACGTACTTCGCATTTCCAGAAAGCAATCCTGTTTGTGCTGAATGGGTGCACAAGTGTTACCAAGAAGAATGTGTTCTCATCGTTTTGTGGACAGTCATTTTAGGAAAAAACTATTAAAGCTGCCTTTTAAAACCTGTGCCTTTTGTGGACCTAACAAAACAAGAAGATTCACCTACCAAATCTCAACGAAAAAATAAGCACATTTGATACAAAATATTCTTGTTGGGTAGGTACTGAATCTATTTTGTGCTCGACTTGAATGCTTCAATTTGATTTGATGTAGTCACACTTCACAAATCCAGGTATTAGAATCATCAGCAGCTATTGAAACTGAAACAATCGCAGTATCGGAATTAAATACTGCTTGCGCGTTTCAACAAAAACAGATATATGATAAGTAATTAATATTAACAACTCAATTGTCAATGAGATATCTATTGATTTATCGTTATTTCAAAAGAGAAAATCGCTGTTAGAACAAGAACTTTCTCGATTAAAAACTGTTATACAAAGGCAAGAGGCAGAATTACGTCAAATTGAAAAAGTTTTTACCAAAGGTCAACTTCGACTGTAAACGATATTGCCGCCACATTATCGGTCTATGTATAGGAGGTGCTCGGTTCTATCGCTTATTGAGAAGAAGAGGTTTCCCTCTACCACAGGTCTCAATCCTAAGAAGATGGGCTGAAAAAAATAAACCTGCAATCAGGTACATACCTTGCTAAAACCATATTATTTGCAGTGTCAACACATTTTTAACATAAGCCATGCACCCAGATAATATAAATTTATACAACCCTATACGTATTATTTATAACCTATATTGTTTTTTTTTAATATGCTCTAACTTCGTAGGTATTCAGAATCCTGTAGTGAGATTCATGAAAGATAGCTTAGTATCGAAAATCAAGAAAGCGTGCGTTGTACTCTTCGATGAAATGAAAATACGATGTATATATTATGATTATGAGAAAAAGAGTGACACAACTTTGGGTTCATCAAAATATGTGGAAGTGCTAATGGCTGCGGGGCTGTGTTACTGTTGGAAGCGACCGATTTTTTATAACTAAGACAGTAAAGTAAATAAAAAATTATTATTTCAAATTATTACAAAAATGGAAGGCAGCACTGGATATTTAGTATATGCAATAAATTTCGATTTAGGGGGCAGTAATAGGGGGCTTTGTCCGAATTAAATATTAATGAAGAGAAAACATGGTTTATAAATCCTGTTACTGGGAAAAAAGTGTGTTTTTGCTGAAGCGCCGCATATGATAAAATTATTGAGGAGTCATTCCCTTCAATCAGTTTGTAGTGAAACTCTTACAAAATACGAAGAACTTGAATACTGCTTATAAAATAAACGAAACTTTCTTAACTGTAAAAGGGGCAGAACGGCAAAAAGTTAAATATGCCACTAAATTGTTTTCACATTCAATTTCCAAAGCTGTGGGGATTTTAATTAGTATTAAGTCATTGAAGGCACTTTTCGTAGATTTGCAAAATGGTTTTGATATAAAATATTTGCTGACACATCACTTAAACCAGGATCCCTTGGAAGATTCCTTTCATTCATGAGGTCGACAGGTGGCTTACATGATCGTCCCACTGCTTTGCAGTTCAGGTCATTTCTTAATCGGCTAACGTGCAAGCAACGAGCGAAGTTATTAATGTTGTACTTATTGGAAGTGAGGTAAATATAAACGACCAGCATGAACATGATAATGCACAAGTTGTCACTAGACAAATATTCAATAGTTTGGAAATGTCTGAATATGACGATGATATTTTGATTGATGGCGATTTCAGTGATATTCAGTGGGATGACCTAAAAAAATTGGCTGGGTTTATCGCATTCAAGTTAAGAAAATTAGACAAACTTGGCGACATTTCGGATTCTACGTATTCATCATATTCCGTAAGTCACATGTCCGAGGGAGGATTAATGAAACCAACAAAACATTTTCAAACATTTTAATGGATATGGTTTGAAAGTTATTCCAAATTATTCGAAAATGTAGATTTAAGTAATGATGCCAAGGCATTGTTTTTTTATAGATGTAATATGATATTTAGAATTAGATTGTTAATCGAAGTATTACAGAAAATTTCAACATTAGAAAAAGCTTATACAGTGAGGACGCGCGGGTTAGAATAAATTCATTTAAAATTTTAGGTTTTGTTTTATGGAAAAACGCTCGGATAGGTCGATTTTTATTTTTAGCTGCGGTTTTTCTGATGGTAAATTGATGTACAAAATAAAAAATAAAAATAACTGCAGTTATTGATATGTTAAATTGTAAATTTCTCGATAACTGTTGAGTTTGGGTTTAGAATTCGATGCAGAAATAACAAATTAAATAAAAATATGTTTCCATTTGAAAAAAAAAATTGAAGGTCGTTACTTATTTTTGGACCAGCCTTTGTACATCAATTTACCATCAAAAGAACCGCAGCTAAAAATAAAAATCGACCTATCCGAGCGTTTTTCCATGAAACAAAACCAAAAATTTTAAATGAATTTATTCCAACCCGCGCGTCCTCACTGTATAATAAATCAGTACTTGAGAAGTGTATGGCATAATTACATTATTTTTGTAGTCAATGCTGCTCGTGGTGGAAAATAAAATACTCACTATAATTATTCTGTTCTGTCTTTCTGTGGTAAACCAGGTAGATAAAGGTTAATTCCAAACTCATTTATATGCGTAAGACGCAATAAGGATGAGAATCGCTTACCTTGTCATGGAGTGACGTCATGCGCGACGTATACTAGAATGCGTTTATCAACCGAGACTATCTTTATATTGTAATATCATGAGCCACGATAGAGTGTTTACTGCTTTAAGCTTGATCTGTGTGGCTTGATTCACACTAGCTGATAAGAGTTCTACGTGCTGACGGCAGACAATACGACAATTTTTATAATAAAAAAAAATAAAAACATACGAAACTAGTGTATTATCGTATAGTGTGAACCAAGTTTTATTTAGACAAATAATGTAACGAAAAATTGATGCTTACCACAGAATATACTCTTGCAGACTAATAAAAAAGTTTAAATAGTTAGGTAGTGGAGGAACATGAACATCGACCAACTGTGTTACGAAATTTGACATTATTAAACACTTAATTTCTTATCGTAACAAGAAATGTTCTTAATTTTTCCAGTTTTCACACAAAAATTAGTATTTACCTATTTACTATTTAGAATTTAAAGTTACTAAGCACGTACCCTTTGGTGAAGTGCTCGAATCGCTAAGCATAGATTTTGCAAAGTGCTTGTAAGCACAACGCAACAATAAAGTGCTTCGTGTGGGTGTGTGTAGTTGACCCATTGCGATTTATACCTCTGCCTTTTAACGGATTCGAAATAAATAACAAAAACTTTGATATTATTTTTCACATGTATGACATTTATTATTAGAAAACATGTTTTTGTGTTGAAAAAGTATTGAAGGTCCCTCTGTTCAGAATACTCCTCGAGCTGTAGAGATTCTCTTCGACAGTCCGCGATTCATTCGCAGAGTCTAATTCGCTTTGACAGAGCAGGACGTCTACATTGGCGACGTTGTTGGATGTCTGCCCACTGCAATTTAGGTATTTAGGTAAAGAATGAAATACGCAATATTAGCTTTTCTGCAACCACTAGCAGCTCCACAAATTTCCTTACATTTGCATGACATAAGTTTCAAAAACTCAGGTAGCGCGGGTTCAACATAATCGCTTCGAGTCCATGGTCTGTTCGTCGCTAACCCCATTCCGCCAGATAGTTGCAAAATCTAAGCCAAAATTATACCATGTGATATGTACAAAAGTCATGTTGTGCTGCGCTTTTCGTTGGTGGAAGTAGTAGTGAGAGACTGAACCTATTTCTGGTGATATATTTTGCGTAACGCTAATATCGTAAAACATTGATGGATTCGCGATGCGCAACGTCATACAGGGCGATGAGGAATCGTTCTCCTGTGGACATTATCCGGAGGTTCGGTGTTTCCTCGTTTGAATAATTGTACCGACGATAGCAGTCCCCGTATGCTTTTCTAGAGTGTTGATAAATTTTGATATGCCAATGTTGAAAAGAGACGATACGGTATCGCAATCGCCAAAAGCATGAAAGAAGAGTAAGTTGTCGAGAACAGAGCATTCTTGACACTAATTCGAGAGTAAAGTGCTGCTGGTGTATTTCTTTTTGCTGGTATACGGAGGTATACGTTTGTCTTGTCCTGCACCAGTCCACTGAGTAAAACTAAAAGATGTCTTTGCCGACGATTTCAACCGAGTCATAATTTGATGGTTCTCCAAGTGTCGTGGTTACGATCAGAGTATCTGCGTCCTCAAAGGCTTGTTTGACTAAGATTTTGACTTTTGCAAAATAAAGACGAAGCATTTGTACAATGTTAACTTTGTTTATATTCCTTGTAAAAAAATTCTCTTGACTAGCTATTAGAGCTGTAGTTTCATGGAATATAAATTCAAAACGAATAATCAGTTGAAATCTCTAAATTTTATAACTAACAGTAACAGGTAAAAAGTTCATAAGTCATCAGATTCAGACAATAATGATACAAGTAGCGAAGCTGAATCAGAGGTGCTTGGTATTTTTCTTGAGGAGAATGAAAACCCAAGTGACAGTGAAGATAATGTAGCTGTTGAAAATGAAGAGGCATTAGCCAACAAAATATTGAATGTTTTCAACGAAAACTTTTCTATAAAATAGAATGAAGACCAGTTCACACCAGGTGTACATGCCTATGATAGAAATTCTGGTATTCGCATTGAAACTTGTTTTTTTTTCTCCTTTTCCGTGATACTAAATAATATAGATCACTATTATTAAACTTGTAGAGCATATTCATACGAACAATTTAGTGTTTTTGTTTTTTCTCACGGGTGATAATTGCGTGTTTTATCATGCCGCAAAGTCGGCAAGTCCATGTGAAGTTTCAATTTTTCCGCTCGCGTGTTGCACACTCAACTCAAAACTCTACAATTTAGGTCCTACATTCGCTGCCACTATCGATGTAAAGTTCTTCATATGAATCTAAACATGGCAAGATATTATTATATTCTTCCTTTGCAAAGCCACATCCACTGTATTCCACGGAACAGCGTTTTCTTTTTCTTACTGTAGATGGCCCTGGACTAGATGCCATTACTGTAGTGGAATGTCACACTTTTTAATTCCATCTATATTCAGCGTTTCAAATGAAATATCAACACACAATAAAATCAACTGAATGCCTGCAAATTATAGGTTAACTTATTAACACCAAGTTTTACCAACAGAAAGTGAAAATTCCAAGGTGAGCATAGGAAATAGAAATACCGCATTAAGATGGCGACGCCCCGAAGGCACTTTTACCGTCACTTACAAATGCGGCGTTAAGTTATCATAAATATTACGCGGCTTTGTAAACGATTTATACAACGTTGTGTAAATACCTTGTACTTGCAATTTCTGGATTTGTATTCGTTCAATAAACACATTATTAAATATATATGTCACGTTTAGTGTAATAATATGAAATCCCATGACCACCATAATAGTAAGTTTCGGTTTCGTATCTTAAAATACATCTTTCGTCAGGATGTTATACACGCTTAAAACCAGAAAACATTTCAGAACGATGTTAGAATCCAATATGGCGTTCATAAGAAATAAGAATGTTGATATGTCCAGAAAGAACCGAAACATCTTATAAAAATTTCGATTACGCCAATAAATAGAAAATTAACAGTCCTCAAGAATGTGCTTTTGGTTCTTTCCTGTGAGGAAAGATGCTTGAGTTAAAAGAAGAAATCAGCATTTTTCATTTTTAAAAAGATATTAAACGTCATTTGTCACAGGTCCGTTTTCTCTCGGGGTCCATAACAAACACGAAATTTGCCAACTTTGCCAAATTTAAACTATATTCCCAGTAATAAGCGAAATCCTCATGGTGCGTGTGTAATCAATTCAGCTTGCATATCGTTTTTTTCAGAATAATCATCAAAAAATACTAAATTGTTAACCAAAACTCTTTTTCAGATCCTGAGTTGCTGGCTTTGAAAAAGAATTTTGGTTGACAATTCATTCATTTACTTCAAATAAAAAGTAATATCTAATATACCAGAACTATACAAAAACGCTGTTGTTTGATACCGCCACAAAAAGAAACATGCTGTCTGAATATTTCATTCTATACTACGACATACGTTGCGATAGTAGTACCATGTTTTATCCATTAAATTTGTTATGCAAACGAACTGGCAAGGGTCGCTTAAGCAAATACTTAAAAAAAATTAACAAGAAAATATTATAATTCCAGAGTGTCGTTATAATGAACGTGATGGCACGAGATAGGAAATCAATACAATCCAAATCGGCCATTATGTGGGTACCCTGTAAGTATTTGTCAAATGGTAAATTAACAAATAATTCAGTTTTATTAAATATAGATTGATGAAGTATGCTGTAATTTGCGTATTAAATTATTAAATGCATACGTATATGTATTTAAAAAAAACTGGTAAATAAAGATAAGAATGTAACTGTAAAATACATTTTTGCACAAGACGTCACTAGGTACAATTTGGTCAACCTATCAGAACTAATCTCAACAGTGCCGCCACTCTGATTATGAAGGCACTTTATATAGTTCTGCATCCATGCGCCACCTTTTGGAATGAATTAAGGTTATTTCTTGTGTTGCAAATGTCTCCATATGCACCGGCTATCTCTAATCTCCCTTATCTGTGATCCGAACATAAATCAATTTGCTAATATTAAAACGCAGCCTTAAATAAGTAAAACCCACTGTCACTTCAATTGGTTTGCAATTGTATTTCTATGAAGTTGCTATCGTAAGCAAAACGAAAAACATCTTTGTATAGATCATGTACAATAATTTGTGACAATAACACCAATATTAATCAAAACAACATGCAAAAATATAGTTCACTATTCAGTACAATATCCAGGTAACATCACTCTCAATAAATGATCAGTTTCCAAGTGTTAACCCACATATGTGATACAATCAATCTAGTAAAGACATGGTAATCAAAAATAATTAATCAGATACTCTGATATTCTTATATTCCAAAATTACTGTCATCCACATCGAAGCAATGTACAGAAATAACACAGAAATTTTACATGTATTGCTGCGTTACAAATTTAGTATTTGAATTCATAACAAAAGGAATAATTATGTCTAGAGTTCAAGTATTTTCATAGGCTGAACTACCGCATTATCCAAACAGTTATATGGGTCATTTTCAATAACCTTTAACTTTTGGCTTATATTACTTTCAAAAAATATACTTTTACCGATTTATACTGTTATACTTTTGGTAGCGATATTTCAAATGTTTAGAAACTAATTATTAACTTGTAAATCGAAATTTTTACCGTCACTTTTTTATCATTACAATCACGTATTGGCTGTTTTGCGATCGTGGCGGTAATGTTCGTGACAGTAATGTTTGAACAGTAATAAAACAGTGTTAGAAATATTAGATCCAGAAAGAAAAATTGAGGTTAGGAAATATGAAACTAGTAGTGGTTTAAAATATTGGACAAATGTGATGATAACAATGGCTACTATTAGAAGTAAATTGTCCCATGGGACGGTAATGTTAAGAGAAAAAATACGCTGCCGAAAACTTACCCTTTTTATAGAAAAAAAACCTGTATAACGGCAGTTATTTTTGTAAAACATGGACTCGCAACATCCACTTGGCTATAGAAGATCATAAAAGTAAATAAATGATCAACCGGCGCCATACATTGTTTAAAATTTGTGCCAAAAGTTGGGGTGACGGTAATGTTAGTGCTCTTAGGTATATTTCGTAAATATTTAAAAACAGAAATACGGCTCCTCTGATATGAAATCTTTGAAATTTTACATAAACATGGCGAAGAACAATTGTTGAAAGAATGTAAAAAAAATTATTTTATAAGATATATACCAAGATATGATAAATATATAAAGCCAAATTTGAAAAACTGAAAAAGTATAACGTGACTGTAATGTAAAATGGAATATTATAGTTTAAAAATAAAAGGAGATAGCAATTTCAGATTATTATTTTTCTTTAAATTGACACACCATAACGTAATATACTTAAAAAAAAAAAATAGTACGCCCTAATATTATTTTAGATAGGATTGTAGTTATAGGGTATATGTAAAGTTAAACGTTATTGAAAATGACCCATATCTCTATGTGATAAGGCATTTCTGGCTTTGCAGATGCTTATAACAAACCCGTATGGTAGGTGGATAGAAAGTTGAGGAATTTTGACATGTTCACCACAGTACCCTATAGCTCCTCTGATATGAAGTAATAATAGATGAAATATGGCAATAAAAGACGAGATTGACCGGTTGTTGGAATTCATGCCATGATACATCAATGATTGTGGAAATAACTCGGAAGGATGAACGATTATTCATAAGATAACTGAAGGTTGTCACTTATGTCGCTAAATTGTACATATTGTAATCAAACACACATAAGATGTATTTTACATTTTTGTTTCAAATAATTTGTAGGTGATATAATTATTGAATCAAATACAATATAAGCATTCCTTTTGTACAAGAAGTAATATAAATTATTTGCAAAGTTTCAATCTAGTAATATCACAAAATTGCAATCTATACAATGCAATGTAAACGTATTGAAAATGGATTGGTTTATACTATTTTTTATATACTTTCGTATAGTTGCACTTTCATCTACATGTTTAGCATTAGCATCCGTTGGGCAATTCTTCACCAAAAAAGTGATAGATTGTCAGCAGTTTCAGCACATAGCACCCGCATATCAGGTCATTCTAAAATTGCAGTCACATTGCTGCTGCATTTTAGGCCATTATGGAACATACATAGGTATATAATGTTGTGTCTTGTGTTATATAGCAATAAATTGTGAAAATGTTTATATCAGTTGTATTATAGTTAATTGCAAAAAATAAGTTTCAGGAAGTAAAGGCTGAATCGTTTCTATTATTTTCTGTACTCATTTGTAGCCTTTTTATTTTTTAAGGTTGATTCAAATTTACTTTATATGAAAAATAAACTCATGGACAAAATTAACGTAACACAATTAAACTTGTATAATTACAATACTGAATTTAATATACAAAAAAATTCATGAAAGCTTATTGTTAGGTACTGTCTAATAGGTTGTAAATGAAATCAGCGAAGCATGGCGTTATTTCTAATCATTTTTATATTAAAAAAACTTGTACACATGTACACAAAAAAACGAAAACAATAGAATTTATGGAGTTAGAGCTATTCTAATATCGTATATGTCCTCCTCAACTTCTAATTACTGCTTCCATGCGTCTTTGGACGACTCCTTGAGGAGTATGTTCAGTATCAGTTGATTGTGGTTGGCAGGTGGAGGTGTACGACGTCGAACCCTTTTTTTAATATCGTCCCATAAATGCTCTATTGGGTTAATGTCAGGACTCTTGGCTGGCCATTCCATGAACGGAATAGCAACAGCATTTAAATAGTGAATAACTTGCCCAGCCAAATAAGGACGAGCATTATCCTGCATAAACAAGAAATTCGGCCCCACAAAAGGAGCAAATGGCATTGCATGGGCAACAACGATGTGTTCAAGATAATAATCGGCATTCAATGACCTAATACGTATAGGGACCAACTCCTGTGCGGCCATCGGAACGTATGCCTTCCAAAAGCATTACAGCGCCACCACCAAACGGGACTCTTGGAGACATATTGCAACTAGCAAATCTCTCTCATGGCCTTCGTCAGACACGATCACGTCCATCATGAGAGTTAAGGCTAATCCTCGTTTCGTCTGAAATTAAAATCATCTTCCAATCTTGATGACTTCTCGCAAAACGCAATCTTTGAATTTTGTGCTCTCTGGTGAGCAGCGATTTCGTGGTCGGCTTTCTGCTGTCCAATCCAGCTTCATTTAAGCGTCTTCTAATCGTTCGGGAAGATACAAGAAGATTGCGAGCAGCTACGAGCTAATTTTTTAGGATGGTACCAGCCGTTCTCCTGTTTCTGAAAGCGGACTGTCTAAGAAAACGCTCATCTATTGCATTAGTGTACCATTTTCGCCCTTGGCCCGGCCTTCGTGAGTGAAAACTTGTCTCGTTAAATCGACTAACTATGCGACTTAAGCTGGAATGGTTTCTTCCTATCACATTAGCAACATGACGCATCGAATATCCCTCATCCAGCAAAGTTGATGCTCTTACTGCTTCCACCACTGACAAATTTGTTCTGCGATTCATTACTAAAGCACACTGTGCATATTTTCCTAAGACACATTTATAAAAGAAACAAACTGTCTGGAGAAGCACGTTTATTTACGGCAATTGAAATTAATATCCACTTTATTATATCATATAAATATTAGTTAGTTTGTCCTATATGGACAAAGTTGAAAGTTCTATTTTGAGTAATCCTAGAGAGATATTTCGATATATGAGAAGCAAAACTGGATCTTCGCGTATTCCTAGTACTTTAACTTTCAATGATACCCCAATAGACTCCCCTCAAGGCATAGTCAACAGATTTGCGGATATGTTTTCATCTATTTATCATCCTAGTACCCCCTTTTGCGTGGAAGATTCGGAATCCAACCACTTACCGTTTACTTTGCATGGTACCTCTGAGGATGAATTGCTTAGAATTATGTCTGCATTACCAGATGATTTCAGTGCAGGTGATGACCAGATCCCTAGCAAATTGGTGCGTTAAGCAGGATCCTCCTTATCAAGGCCGCTGGCGCTTATTATAAACCTATCCATCAAGACGTCGGAATTTCCTGGCCGTTGGCGAAGAACAAGAATCTCTCCCATCTTTAAAAAAGATGACAATACCAAAGGGAAGAATTACAGACCGATCTCGATCATTTGCAACTTTGCGAAAGTATTCGAAAGTGTACTTTATTCATGCATATATTTTAATACTAAATCATTGATTTCTCAACACCAACATGGATTCGTGCGGGGGCGTTCGACAGTTACTAACCTGACTGCGCTAACACAATTTACCTGCCGAGAGTTGGACAATTCAGGACAGGTGGATGTGATTTATACGGATTTCAGCAAAGCATTTGATACGATAGATCATGGATTCTTAATGAACAAACTATATGCACTGGGATTAACGCCGAATTTGCTCAGGCTTATCCATTCTTATCTCACTAAGAGACCTAATTACGTTTTTTATAATGGGTACAAGTCGCCAGAATTATTTCCTTCATCTGGGGTGCCACAAGGCTCAAATCTAGGTCCTCTTTTATTCATATTGTACATAAACGACGTACTGATGCAATTAACGTGTCCGGTACTTGCTTATGCTGATGATCTGAAAATTTACAGTTCTATAAAATCCTGGAATGATGTGGTCCAACTCCAAAGTAATTTAAGTGTCTTGACTGATTGGTGTCGCAAATTCAATTTAAAGTTAAATATTGATAAATGTTGCTTCATATCTTACACACATAAAGTAAACAATGTATCATCAGTATATATCCTAAACAGAAATACATTGTCTAGAGTTAATGGTATTAGGGACCTTGGGGTATACTTTGACACTCGGCTCAGCTTCTCTAACCATATAGACTCGATGTGTGCATCTGCGTCTAGGACGTTGGGTTTCATATTGCGTTGTTGCAAATTTTTTAATAATATTCAGTTGATGAAGACACTTTATTTCAGTCTAGTTGTGAGCAAATTGGAGTATGCATCTCAAGTATGGTCTCCTCAATATCTTTACTTACAA
Organism: Amphimallon solstitiale; assembly: GCA_963170755.1. Taxonomy (NCBI): domain Eukaryota; kingdom Metazoa; phylum Arthropoda; class Insecta; order Coleoptera; family Scarabaeidae; genus Amphimallon; species Amphimallon solstitiale. The sequence goes on from OY720678.1 coordinate 106,457,950, forward strand.
CTTTCCATTGAAAGAGTGCAGCGAAGATTCCTGAAATATTTGTCTTTTAAATGTTCCGGTACTTATCCTCAGCGTGGCATAGATTATTCACATTTATTAGACGCACATGATATGCAAGCCTTGAGTTACCGTCGTGAGATACATGGTGCACGATTTGTATGGAAACTATCCAGTGGGCGTGTTGACTGCCCTTATTTGCTCTCATGTCTGGATTTCTTCATTCCTAGAATCTCCCCTCGTTTTACCCATACCTTCCTTCTTCCCTTTTCTCGCACTAACCTTCTTAAAGGATCTCCGCTGGTGGTGATGTGCAGAGCCGCTAATCTTCACTATGGGGACATATTTTTTTGACATATTTTTTTTACTTTACTTAATTATATTGTTTTCATATTTATTATTACTCACAATTCTGTTGTATATTTGAGTTATTAGTATAAGTTATTGAGTAGTACGTTGTACATTATGTGTATATTTAATACTGTCCTATAACTGGGTAAACCGTTGGACAAATAAAGCTATTATTATTATTATTATTATTATTATTATTAGTTTAAAGTGGTTCAATAATTAAGCTTTCATATAGGAAGGTTTGAAATGTGGCCATTTCTAACGGCCAAATTGATTTCAATTTGACAGCATCTTGAACAACTCTATAAATATATGCATGCATCAACATGATGAAACCAGTAATTTTAAATTCATATTGTGTTAAATCTGATTAGTGTATATCGATAATTTTTAAAATCATTGCTATAAATACAGACTGAGACAGAAATCGTAACACGTAAATTTTCCTAAAATGGCGGATTAGTAAATCAACCACCCGTTACTTGTTCGAACACAAAGTACAGGCTTTCGGACATCTCTGCCTATAGATTGCTATACAAAATATATAATGAAATTGTTTTTCCAGCATTGAATTTTGCCCAGAACCTAAGGATAGCAAGTGTGAGAAGCCAACTAAGGCAGCAGGAGGTAAAGATAGTAATGGAGTATCGGTATTTGTCAGTCCAGGAACCGATGCCCCAGAAACAACTGCTGAGTTTAAGGAATGCTTGGCCGTTGGGTTTGCAATAGATGAAGGAAAAACAGGGACTAAATCAAGTGCGACTGTAGATATAAAAGTAGAGGGTGATGCGCTCACAGTCACTGCAACGAAAGGTGAAATATGTCCGGGTGATAATGGGGGGGCAATTGTATGTGGGGGAAAACTGGCAGGAGTCTTTTTTGGAGTTGCTGAAAAATGCGGTGCAGCTGCAAAGGGACTAAAAGTGGGAGCTCTTTTATCTGCAGCGGGAGGGGATGGAAGTGAAGCACCCGGCTCCGAGGATAAAGACACTTCAACAACCAAACCGACAGTATCAGGATCATATACTATTACGCCATCATTAGCTATTACTACATTACCAATCATTATTATCACTTATCTCGATCACTAATATTGGCCATAGGGTTTTTGTGATGTTTAATCAAAATTTCCAATTTGTATATTATATATTTCTACATTTTTATGTATATACACACGAATGTATATTTTTCGATGTTTTACATTTTTTATCTCAAAGTAATTTTTATATAGTAATATATTTATACATACATTATAATTGTCCGAAATTTGTGGCAAGGATATAAACATTAAAATATAACCAATTTGTGTATTTTAGATTTGTTCGTTTAAGAAACACTAACAATTTCGAAAGAAATACATCGAGTTTTACCTGAACATAACACCAAGTGAAACTAAACAACAATAAAAGACCGTTATATGACATACTCAAACGTATACATACTGTGCCATGCAGGAAACCATTAACAATGCCCCAGAATAAGCAATGGCAACCTCTCCAACTATAGCGAAGCACTAGTATAGTAACAGACAGTGCACCAAAATTTAAGTTTTAAGGTTTCTAATCAACGTGTGATTAAAAGCTGACTAGAAGTAAATTATACGTCTATATAAAATCAAAGCGTATTAATTAAAATACTATATAAAAGGCGCGTTCTAGACAACGCTCGTAGCGATTGTACTTGGTGGTTCAGGATCAGCAAAAAAAAAACGATTTTGAGAAAAAGTGATCTTTACTATGTATTTGTATCAAATACGTCATTAAATAATCAAACTTTATAAAAATATAGTATTTTATATAAAAACAATTATAATACGCTTAGGAGAATGTTGGCATTTTGTTACTACTTTTCTCTTACTGCAATAAAACGCATATAAAATTCGCATAGACTTTTAGTATCAATCAGCAAGTAGCTAGAAGTTATTATTTTGTATATATGATCTCTATAGTCTCTATTATTAACCCTATAAATTCCAGCTGCTCATTTTTGCTCCCTTCTGAAAAAATGACATCTTAAGAAGTTCTTAATAAGTATACGTCTCTTGTATGTGTATATCAACTTATTGCAATTCATTTCACGTAACACTCAGAGCATTTTTGTCGTAAATGTGGGTGTTTGAACCACTGTGACCCGTTCCATTTAATGCTTGCACAACCACAGACCACTTAAGGTGGCTACACACATGCAACAAAACATCGTACCGAACTCCGTCGCGTCTCAAGTGTGGACGCAACCACGCAACATTATAACAGGGCAACATTGCCACATAACGGCGTCCCATCAGTTGTCGGTTTTCTGCCGTCGCATCAAAGAAATATTGCGCGTTCTCGTTGCGCCACATGTTCGCATGCCTGTACGGGCCTGGCTGATTATGGGAGGGTGGGGCGGCATTATGTTCGCGTTGATGTTGCGCGACGATGTTCTGTTGCACATCAAAACTTCATCACACCGCAACTTCGTCGCGCAACAAGGAATGTTGCGCGACGGAGTTCGCTACGATGTTTTGTTGCATATGTGTAGCCAACTTAAGGGTCCTCGCTAGTGGATCTGTCAACAATGGCAAAATAGCAGATTTTAGAATCCAGATATTTTTGTTGATTTTAAAGATGGAGACAACCTTTCAACGTCAACTTATGAAGAATTTAGTAATCTACCCGGCTGAAGAATCAAATTTATAAAAAAATTATCGGATTAAAGAAAATTAATTAATATGTCAAAATACTAAAAACCAGTTTTCTCAAAAATCCTTCGGAGGAGATTTGTTTGCTTGGGTTCACGTTATAAATTGAATAGAAAGCTACCCGGCTGTACACTTATTTTTCGTTCAACTATTCTTCACTTTGTTTAAAATGAATATAAAATAAATTAAAATTAGGCAACCCACATTACAATGAATTGTTATTCTGCTATAAATATTTCCCGCAGTTACAAATGTGTAAATAGTTGGTCATAAATGAATTTTTATTCGCTTAGATATTGAGTTATTATTTCAAATATTTATTATATGTTCCCTATGTGTAAAAGTACTCGGACATCCTTGGCTTATTAAATTATGTGCTATGCAACCAATATTACATTTCCCATTCACTAGCGAGGACCCTTAATACATAACATAACGTTCGACTTAAATGCACCTAGGCTGAACCAGAGTTTGTCATTTATTTCGTATTAGAGTATCAAGTAAGATAGAAATGTGATATATGTATCCGTTATACAGTGTGTAAATAAAGTAAGGAATAATATTCATATTTTGTTTATTATCGCTGTTTGGGAGAAAAGCTCGGAGAGGTCAATTTTATTTTCTTCTTCCGGATTTTATGGATGTCATTTTTTTCCTTTGGTTTACTGCTCTGGGACCTATGACGTCATCGACTTCTTTTTCAAATGGAAACTCCTTATTTTTTTGCTAGAAATAAAAAGTATATTTTTTTCTGAATTCAGCAATACCGCATATGTGGTATTTAGAATTAGTAGTTTTAGAGATACTGAGGATCATAGGTATTAAAATGACAACAATAATTAAACTTGAAAATCAAAAGAGCAAATAGTAATAATTTATTCTTGGGAAGATTAAAAAATTTTACATTAATAAATGTTCAAATTGCCACCCATTTGTTTCTTGGCAATGATAAAGTCGGAGTTGAAATTCTTCCAAAACATTATCTCTCATTTCTTGGTCGATATTTCTGCACTCCGACATGTCAACTGTCATTATTAGCAAGCTTAATACTCTAAAACAATTAATTTTAAATACCGCATATGGAGTATTGCTGAATTCAGAAAAAAATATACTTTTTATTTCTAGCAAAAAAATAAGGTCCGGAGGAACAAAATAAAATTGACCTGTCCGCGCTTTTCTCCCAAACAGCGATAATAAACAAAATATGAATATTTTTCCTTACTTTATTTACACACTGTATATGCATAATAACTAAACAAGGCACTTAGTTCCATAATGTTTGTATGACAATTCTAACAAATGTCAAAAGATGCATGAATACTACCACGCGATCATTTAAATTCTAAATTATAGCAGGCGGGATTTTTTTTATTAGGTTGTCCAGAATGTCAATTATTGATTAATTAACATTTTGAAACGTCACTTTGACAATTCAAATTGTATATTAGTACTTATATACCAACTTAATTTAAATTTCACAGCCTGCTCTAATTTAGAATTTAAATGATCGCGCGGTATTATTGATGACAGTTCTAAAATGGCTATTGTAAAATAAAGATAAAATTGTGACACATTCAAATTTGATGTCATTTTATAGTTATTTACGTGGCAAGCTTAGTAAATTAGTCTTTACGGGTGAGCCGGGAAGATTGTGAGCCCAGTAAAGACTAATTGCAAGCGAGCTGCGTACAACGTTTTATTTCCTCTTGTAGAAATAGATAAATATAAATAAATGATACAGTAATACGAAGCCAGTCTCTGCACTGTAGAAAAATTAGTTTGCTGTGATGGTAACCAAGGAGATTCGTATGTTTTGTAATTAAAATTACAAAAATAAAACCCTTTGTCGCTCTTTGTAAAAAAAGTGTTATTGTAATGGACTTAATCGCGGATGAAGACTTTCGGGGAGATTTTACTGCTGTTTGCAAAGAAATTGAAGATACGGTAAACGCAGCCAATGCCTGCCTAATACCTAAAAAATCCAAAGAACGGTATGAGAAGCAATTTAGGGTTTTCAGTGAATGGCGAAAAGAGAAAGGAATCAAAGGTGTTAATGAAAATTTAATTATGAGCTTTATTTATGAAAAGGTAAATAAAAATTACGTTTGTATGCCAACACATCTGATTATATTCCTTTTATTAGTCACTTAAGTACAAACCATCGTCACTGTGGGCTTTTATGTCTATGCTGAAGACCACGTTGTTAGTGTACGAGAACGTTGATATTGGAAAATTTACTAAAGTAACCAGCTTTTTAAAAAAGAAGTCATTGGGTTATCAACCGAAAAAGTCTAGAAATTTGAGCAGACAAGATATTGATAGGTTTTTGACAGAAGCACCAAATGACAGATATTTAATGATAAAGGTATGTTTCGATAACTTATCGGCGTAGTTATCTAAAAATATCTTACTCTACACACAGGTGGCAACAGTATTTGGTGTAAATGGAGGGTGCCGTCGTGAGGAATTGTATAAGATGCGAGTTAACGATATTAAGGACAAAGGAGAGTATATTGTTATTGAAATTCCTGATTCGAAAACCCATGTGCCCAGAAAGTTCACTATTGTTGCCGATGGAGAAGGTTTGAATTGTTTGGAACTCTACCGTCAATATGCATCATTAAGACCGTGCCATGTTGATCACAATCGCTTTTTTATCTCCTACCGTCATGGAAAATGTACCGTACAACCGGTAGGAATTAAAAGTTTTGGCAAGTTCCCGAGTGTCATAGCATCGTTCTTGGGATTGGAAAATCCTGAAAGCTACACTGGCCATAGTTTTCGCCGGTCTTCAGCGACCATTTTAGCAGATGCAGGTGCTGATGTGTTAACCTTAAAACGCCATGGCTCTTGGAAGTCATCGTCTGTCGCTGAAAGTTACATGGCAGAGTCTGTTACAAACAAAATTAAAATTGCTAAAATGATACAAGGAGACAGAACAGTTAAGAGTGCATCTGCATCTGAAACTTTAGATATACATAATTCGAATAATTATAACGATCAGCTGCAAAGTACTAGCCACTTGACTGTTCCTGGCGCAACATTTAATTTTCATCCCGAATCGAAGTGTACTGTTAACTTTTATTCTTGTAAACATTAATAACATATTTTATTAATTAAATTATAAATTATTATAAATAGATAAGAATTGTGAACGTTAAAAATTGTACAATATTAAAGGAAGTATTTATTATAAATGTTTTTTTTTTTGAAAGGTCTTGACAGACAGAAAGGGCCTGTAAAGACGCCATGGCAACCCTTTACAGGAACCGTTCCTGTAAAGAGTCGGGTTCTGCAAAGTTTATTTGATCTTTCGTCATTCATAACAATGACGTTATATAACAGCAGCGATGCCAAATACATTCGGTAATGGAGATATAGGTTATGTATATTTATTTTAAAAGTTTGGTTATGTATCTATACATTAGAAAAAAGTAATTTATTTTAAAAAAGTGGGAGAATTACCTTCATTTACCAATATCGGCAATAATAATAATGTTAACATGAATACAAAATGTATTTCCAAAATAAATACTTGTTTTTAGCAATGTAATCAACGGTAAATCTCTTATTACATTATTCACATTAATTGTCGAGGTGTTATTTAGTTTGACTTTTAAAAACTAACACAACTTTAATATAAACTCTTCTTTCCATGGAATGTATGCAACAACTAACAAATTTAAATGGCTATAGCAGTGAAATAATATTGTACATACGATGAAGAAGTTGTATACTGCTAATTAATATCACTAGTAGGAGGACTGAAGGAAGTACTACTTTTGTTTGTTGCTCAACTATTTTCACTAAAGCTGACTTTATTTTCCCAGTTATAAGTTTAATTACTTAAACAAAGAAAAAGTACTTTTTAAAAATAATCCAATGTAAGTTTTTGTTAGTTTTGAAAGTAAGAAATAATACTGAAACACATTAAAAAAAACAAACAAGTTTATTAAATTAAAATTCCTTGTTCATAATTCCAATGAAATGTTTAATACACTTATAATACACAAATATCTCAAAATTAAAATAATGTGCATATACTATCCCTAGGTATCTGAAAAAGCACTATCAGAACTATCATCATTTAGATTTATTATAAATGGTTCTATTTCTCTTTGTTCAAATCCTATTTCACGGTTCCACCATACATTAATTTCTTTTTCCACATGGTCAATACAGTTAGTCCATTCCTGTGCTGTCACTTGTTGCAATGCCTCATCCCACATATTAACACTTGCTTCAATAGATTTCCCATCCCTACCTATGTGGCGATTATAATAAGTTTTGGTAATCCCCCATACCAACTCAATTGGATTGAAATTGCAATGATATGGAGGAAGACGTAATACTTTATGTCCTGCTTTTTCAGCCATTTGATCAGCTACATATTCTTTTGGTGGCTTATGCCTAAAAGTTAATAAATATTATATTGATAACCAAAATAATGATATTAATGATTCTTACAATGCCACTTTCAGTAGTAATTCTTTCTTCAATGACGTTTCATCATACTGAATGCCATTGTTATTCAACCATTCCTTAATTTCATTTTTTGTGGATGCAGTGTTTGGTACTTTTGATACCAAAGTACTGTGGTATGGAGCATTATCCATAACAATTATTGATGGTCTGCTTAAGAGGTTTAGTAAATTTCCAAACCATTCTAAAAAATTTTTTTGGTTCATTTCCCCGTGATAGTCAGAGCATTTTGTGTTGGAAGGAAATACTAATTTGGCACCAGGTATAAAGCCATTCCTATTTCCAGCATGTAGAACAATATACCTAGTTACAAAAAAAAAAAATAAATCTTAGGCTGCATTATTATTTGTTTATATTGTATTATAATATATTTTTGTTACTTTTAATATGATAAAAAAAAATAATTAACCTTTTCCCATCCACCTTAGTACTTCTTACGGAATGTACATTTTTATCTTGCCAGGAACGAGCAATTGTACCATTTTGAAATAACCATGTTTCATCCAAAAATACAAAATCATATATATCCTGGGTCTTATATTCATGGTATAACCTCAAAAAGGTTAATCGCTGTAGCACTACATGTGGCATTTCCATCAAACCACGACGTGGATTATCCTTCTTGTATTGAAAACCAATCTTTTTCAATACAGTAGACAAAGATCGTTGACATCCAAAAAATATGTCAGTTTCCCTTAATTTATTCCCCAACGACTCAAGTGTAATGTGTTCATCTACAATCCTCTATTTTAGATTTTATAAATCAAATAATTTTTTTTTTCACTTACGCCGTTCATACATTTGGTATATAGTATTTCTAATTGCGACCTGTGCGGCATCATCAATTCCTGTAACAGGTTTAGCACGTGAATGTTTAGGTTTATTTGGGTTTAATGGTTCATTTCTTTTAATAGATTGCCATATCGATGTTATTGTATTTAAGCTTACGTTGGCCATCGCAGCTACACGCTAAAATTAAAAATCATTTAAAAAAATTCTCACTCAGTATTATTGTTATTTTTATACCTCTCGTACAGCTGTTAATGGTATGATAACACACTTATTGTCCCGCTCTCGTTCACAAAAAGTTAACATCGAAGCGATGCACTCTTTCATATCCTCACTCAACACTTTCGGCATTTTCAATTAATATAAATATCAATACAATTGAAAATTTGTTCTAAGAAGAAAAATTTGTAACTTAAAATATGTCAAAATATTAATGTCAAAATAAACGATGCGGCAACTTCTCATATTTCAGTAACTTCGACGAATTAAAATCACTAAATTTCCCTTGCTAAACCTTACATTTAATTAAATTTATTGTGGTAAGAATTTTACGTCACAGATGACGAAAGATCAAATAAAGTTTGCAGAACCTATACTTAGGTAGTCTAGACGACTGTAATTGGTATCTAACAAGACAAGAGGAAATAAAATTATTTATTGGCGCACGTTGGTTGCCAAACCGACTCAACCATATTAATAACTTCCTGTTTTATACGTCAAAGACTGACATATTGATCATTTCGCTATCTTATAAAAAAATTGTGTTTGAATCAGAGAAATAGAGTAGGGGAGAACGCGCTTAAAGATGCGCCAACTAAGTTAAATTGAATTCCGCCATTTTGAAGGTTATATTTATACCTAGCTCAACAATTCGCATGTAAAGTTCATTGACTTAGAAAAATGTAAACAAACTTACGTGTGAAAAGAAATGCCTTCCTGCAAAATGGCGACCACTATAGCGTTTGCTTAAAACTGGATGCGCACTCGTCGAAGCGCGTTCTCCCCTACTCTATTTCTCTGGTTTGAATGGAGTCTGTGCCTGAATTTCGTCTTCCTTTATTAAGTAACAAGATGCACACAAGGAAATCATATTAAAATCTTTATAAATATCACTTCAGAACAATGTTACATTCATGTGCAGTCTAACAGTGTGTGTAGAAAAGTGTATAAATAATTCTGCATAAATTTCCGCATCGCGGAAGAAATCCATATGAGTTTAAAGAAAGGGTCAATTTATTAAATTCCTATTTGATCGATATCGAGTCTATTTACGCCTCTAGAATTTGCCACGTACATGTTGAAATCTCAGATGCCATAGTCAAAAACCTGAATTATAATTTTAAATAAAAGTTCAAGATTTCAGGTAATTTGGTAATAGTAAATTATGCATCAAGTTTTATAAACGCCATTTTAGTCACGAGTTTATAAAACGAGCTTCATACTATACTTTTTCTACGACCACAAATAATCAAAATAATACAAAAATACTTATGTATTGTCCCACCATGTCGGATATTTTGACAGATTGATGACAAGTGTCAACCATCTTGATTAAAAATTTCACTTGATTTTTGCATTTAAGAAACCTAGAGCTAACTTCAGCCCCTGACTAAAGTACACAAAGCCACAGCTTGTCAAGGTGTGTTTAAAAGGTCACTTAGCGTCATGGAAACCTATGCGATAAATGGCATTTTAAACACGGGAGTAGAAAATAGTTATTTTCGATACGAGTGCGCTGTCCTGTCATTTTCAGGGGTGAGACCGCAAATGAGGTCGAACCCCTGAAAAATGACAGCGCACGAGTATTGAACAAGGTTTTTTGTATTCCTACACACAAATAAACCAAAAAAAAACGTGATTTTACTGTAAATTTTGAGGTTAACTTTGACAGGTGTCAAAGTTGAATATATAACCAACAAACTTTATGTGTTTAGTTATATATCACTCCCGGTTATATATTTCAGGCAACGAATACAAAAATTCATTTTTGGAACATATGTATCATATCATTATTTAAAATAAAAGATTAGGAAGAATTGCACCAGCATACTAAATGTATTAATAATTCTGCATTTTAAATATTTTAAAACCTTTATCTATACCGTGGTATAGTTTCTACAAAGAGATACAATTTTAATTGGATTAAAAAAAGAATAAACGTAATAATACAAGCTCAATAATTTCAAGGATTTCTAATCAATCACTTTTTATGCAAAAGTAGTTTGCCCCACAAGAGATGTCACTAAACCCCTATGCAACATATTTTATATTATTTTGTCAGTGTAATACTAACTATAATTATAAATAGGCGTTTTCGGAAATTAAAGCGGTATTGGTGTGGGAACAAGGTTAGCACAAATACGTTTGTTATTCGGTCAGGTAAAAACAAACAGATTCGGTTTTCAAAAAACCCTGGTAAGTGAGTAGGGTAGTAGTGTAGGTTGTTTTATTCCCTCACTGGACATAATCCTGCAAAGCGTTCACAATGGACATAAGACGTAAGCTGAACGTAACGAGTATGAGAAGCCAATGCACACCTATTCACAATGGCCGTAGTGCTTATGTTATGTTTACGTATACCTTACGAGTGAACGTAAGAAATACATAAAGTTGAAATAAATTCAACTTTGTTTTTTTTATGTATAATTTTAGTAAAATAAGCTTTCTGAAGTTTCACAACTTAAACCGATTGGTAATGATATTATAAAAACGCGGGAAGCCTGCAGAATCATATGGGTTCGAATCGTGTCAATTCGAATTGTGACGATTTTGTTTTGATAACGTGAAAAATACAAAGCCTTTATCGATTTTAAATAATAGTATAATTTAATATATGTATCTACTAGATGTAACTGCAATAAGTTGTAATTACTCTATATGAGTAAACATTTGTTGGTACTATTTACATACCGAGTAAAAAAAGTAAATTTAATTAAGATGATGAAAAAGGGGCATATAGATATAGAACGTTTATTTCAGTTTGTGAGAGCTAAAGCATATTTATACATTTAACAAGGCACCTCGGAGCTACAAAGATGTGATACCAAGATGTCTGAAAAGAAGTAACAGAATCACCAGATGTCACACGCTTTTATACATTATAGTATTGCTATACAAAGGCGTATTAAATACTATTCAATAAGTGATATTTGCGAAAGAGCATAGAACGATTTAACGCACGCTACACATGAGAAAGCAAGAATAAATTGTTAATTCCAAAGTGCTGTTTGAAATATGTATGTGAAACTGACATAAATTTTGCTATGCCGAATACCTTCACATACTACTTGTGAAGCATCTCAAGGCATACAACAATATAAAAAAATAACTTACACTAAATATTTTTACTTTAGTACTAAAACCACCACCAAAGAAGATGAGCACCATGGTGCAGGATATAATGCTTTTGCTGGCTTTATAAACTTTCCTACATATAAGAGTGAACCAAATATTCTTGAAGTGAGATTATAAACTTGAATTAAAGTGCAATGTCTAATCTATGAATGCGAATAAAAACCTAATCAGCATATAACATGGAGATGATTAAGGATTACGATGTTAAAAATTTCATTATCTGAGGACATTACAACAGTACATTATAATGTAGAAAGAAAGAATTAAAAACAAGTTACAAGCCTAAGATAGAGCATTTAATATTTGTATATGTCTGAAAACAAATTGTATATAGGTATAAATAAAACATGATACAATAAAAAAAACAAAGGGTTATATTTGAAAAAAAAGATACCTATATTTGTAAAATACAGATACAATGATTCTTAAAGACTTTATAATGTAATTTAAATAGATCAGCTTCTCATTTGTGTGGTTAAATGAAGTTCACTTCATATATTTGAGAATATATATTATAAATTAAATAGGTTTTATAGACTCAAGTTCCTCTTATTGTTTTTACCGGCTAAACCCACCAGCGTGTGTCGTTTTCCTTTGTCATTTATTTGTGTTATTTTTCGTTAATAACAATAAGGGTAATATGCAAATTATTATCCATTCTAACAGAAATTTCAATATTGTCAGAATTTTTAAGAAACTACAATCATTATGAACGGTAATTACATTTTACGCTTTATGTATCTTTTATGGGTATCTTACGTCTTATGGGTTTCTTATGTTCATTGTGAACAAGGACTTAAAAACCTATTTTGGAGAGGAAACAAATTAAAAAAAAAACCTGATATAGTTTTTTGCGACAATTGCTTTATAGATTTTAATGCTTTTCTTCTTTGCGTTGAATAGTATAATATCGTCGTTATCGCCGTTATCGTCAGATTCAAGTACAAACAAACTTGCTAATAAAACTATTTTACGAGTATCTTGTGTTGGAGTATTCACTGTAGTGTCTATTTCTCCTTTCGTTCTGCTGGTACAAGATGATGAAGATTTCAAAATATCCAAAAGGTACCATCGGCTGCATAGAAAACTGGTATATAGTCGAGTCGTTTTAGCAACCAACATGGCAAAAGTACGAACTAAAGACGACGATTCAATACCACCACAAATTCCAATCGACCGGAAGAATTTTAGAACAATAAAATTCAACTAATTAATTAATATTTCAGGATAAATAACCTCTGTTAGTAAAATACTATTAGTTAATTGATGAGGCTGATACATGTTGAAACTCCATATTTAACTGAATAAATAAACTACGTAAACTTAGTTTCAAAAATTATTTAATAATATCACTACAATATTGTTTCGCCAAACTTTGGCATCATCAGGTGATGAGAAACTGAATATACAAAATTATTACAACATAATATATAGTGTCACAACAGTATGGGATATGAGTGGGGGTATTTTATAAACTATAGCATTGTAACAACGGGGAATAATTGAATTGAGTCTGATCGGACGATCAGACTCAATTCAATTATTCCCCGTTGTTACAATGCTATAGTTTATAAAATACCCCCACTCATATCCCATACTGTTGTGACACTATATATTATGTTGTAATAATTTTGTATATTCAGTTTCTCATCACCTGATGATGCCAAAGTTTGGCGAAACAATATTGTAGTGATATTATTAAATAATTTTTGAAACTAAGTTTACGTAGTTTATTTATTCAGTAAAATACTATTACATGAAAATCAGTTACAAATTGAATATTACAAATAAAGTTATTAAATATTACTTTTCTATATATCTATATTTTATTTAATACACTATTCTGTTTACTAAGCTAGCATTGCTGTCAGTTTTTTATTTTCATAGAGTATATGACACATGACAAGCGAAATGTTTAGTATAGCGTCGTTTTATTTTTGTTTGTGTTTCTGTTTTTTACTACTTATTGAGTTTTCGTCTATAAAATTAGTTTTTTTTTAAGTAATAATGCCGAAAGCTTTGTATCGGCAACCAAAGGAATTGCGGTAACATGCTTAATTTCATTTTTCGAGAAAGAACGTGATATTTCTGACTTCTTATTCCATTTGCAAATGTTCAAGATGTAGATTTAGTTTATCATTCATAGTGGTTAATTTTTACAGAACAATGATAGCATAATAAGGCAGCTATCTAATCGAAGAAGCAGGTGATTCTCACTAAAGTAATAAATGTTTGAAGATCACATATGTAATATTATTTAGGAAATGTTCAAATTTAAGAAGCGTTAAACATATTGACTGTAACAGAATGGTGGATGATTGATGTCAGCACCTACCTTACAAACATGGATGGATAGAAATTTATACAAGTTTAAAGCTTAAATAAATAATAATAATTGATTGTGTTTAGCTAATCAGAAATGTTTGGTTAATGTGCAAGAAGTATGCTGCATGTTATCAATGATAATACTTGAGAGGATTGTTTCAAACAAGTTGTTTCTAGTACGTCAGCGATACTGGTAATAATCATAATGAGCAGTAAGAATGTGGGAAACAAATATGTTTGAATAATTAATTGCTGTAATACTTTTCTGACCTTCTTGCTGTCGCATTCAAAATTACTTTAATTATAATGCATTTAATGGAAAAGCGATGTAGCACTATTAGTGAGGATATTGCTGTACAATTGTCTTTGCTAGTAAATAATATCCTTTATTGCCTGTAGTAAAACTAACTGAAACGCTTATTTAATATATTCCTGAATGTTTAAATGAACTTCAAAAGTGCAATTCTCTCTAAATATCCACCTTTCTTGTACTTATATTTAATAATTTATAATTATTAACCGCAGACAAGTTCGTACAAATATAAAATAAGCATTATATTCGGCTTTTCAACAGTACTTCGTAAAATTACTATCAAATTAATAGTAACGTATTAGAATTATTGTCGGTAGTGCTAAAACCACAAGCCTAATTAATTATTTAGGGTTATACGTGGTTATACTGTCAAAATTAATATTACTTGACAGATTAAATTTTGCAACGTCTTAAATTTGACGCCATTTTAATTTGGTGGCGTATGTCGGTTGCGAGAGCGACTCGACTACCTATCATCCTATAAGTGTTTAGTTTTAGGTTGATTGATTTGGCCTATAGCATGTCAAAATTAAATCTTAGTCATTTATATCTGTCATATATTGCCAGGTTAATATGCCACAAGTGAACGAAATTCGAAAAGCTATAATTCGGACTAGACTCCATGATGGGGTCAGCACAAGGACAATTGCGCATGAGATCGGAGTTAATAAGAACACCATTGTATTCGCGAAGAAAAAGATTCTTGAGACAGATGTAACAGGACGGAAAAAGGGAACAGGCCGTAGAAGAGTAACAACTCAACAGCAGGACAACCACTTAGTAAATTATCTACGAGAAAATCTATTCCAGACGGCGATCAGGGCAAAAGAAGAAAGTAAATATCCAGGATCATCCGATACTGCATGACGTAGAATTCGTCATACTGAGATAAGGAACCGCTACTCCGCCAACATAATTTTTCTGACGGAAGAGAATAAACAACTAAGGCTTCAGTTCGCACAGGATTTGATAAGACAAGCGGATAACGTCGTATTCTCACATGAAAAATGTTTTCAGTCATGCCATAATGGCACAGTGCGTGTTTATCGGCCAAAAGGAGGACGATATAACCCGAACTATACTCGAAAAACAAATAAAAGTGGTCGTTTTTCAGTAAACGTTTGTGCATCGATTAGCCGTAGAAATCGAGGTGTTTGCGTCATTTCGGAAGAGAGACTAACTGCTAATGTTTATCGGAGAATATTGGAAACAACATTAATGCCTTCCCTTTAACCCATTTTTGGAGAAAATGTGTACCTCCAGCATGATAATAGACCAGTTCATCGAGCAAGGGCTGTTCAACATTTCATTGAAGAACGAGGAATAAATATTTTACCATGGGCCTCAAAGCGTCCGGATATCAATCTCATAGAAAATGTCTGGGGACAAATGGTGAAAACTATGTATCAGGAAGGATTAGAAATAGCCTGGGATTGAGACAGAGAATTACTGAAAGATGGCAAGAAATTACTCCAAAATACACTGACCGGCTAGTGTCCTCCATACCCCAAATATTACAGAATGTGATAAATAATAACGACGGCATGACAAAATACTGACAATTTATTGAGTTGTAACGATGCACGAGAGCGCCTTATATCAGGATAATAATTTAATTACATTTCATTTGAATTTCCTTTCGTTTCGTCTATTAATAAATAAGTGTTTAGTTTGCTTTTAAGTTTTATTTAGAGCCTAGGTCCCCAAGCTGCCCAGTTCCCATGTTACGTAACAAACAGACTTCTTACACAACTACATACAAATAAGTTGACTTTATTATTGTTTTACATTCTGTATCTAACTACATGACTACATTAAATTTAAAGCCATGGCAACGATAAACATGGTAAAATTAAGACTGTATATGTATTGTATTGTAAATACAAAATCATATACAACTTAGGCTGTGTGCACACTAATTATACAAAACAAATTTTTTGGCAAACAAAATGTTTGATACGTCAGAGTCCATTAAATTATATGGGAGTGTTTGAAAGAAATGAACACTGATCAAACAAAATGATAAACATTTTAACATTTCTGGCAAATTCTTAATTAATATACCGGGTGCCCCGTAAAAAACGCCAACAATAATAACTGTTATTTATTGTCCGATTTTATTCAAACAAAAAGAAAGTTAATTTGCATCAAAAATGCTACAAAAAAAAGCAGTGTTTTGTTTGTTTTCAGTTGTTTTTCTTAATGTCAAACGATAGTCAACTTTTTTATTTTAAATGGAAACAGATATATTTTTGGCTATATTCGGATTGGATTTTTTTTTTCTGAATTCAACAATGTATAAAATGTCTATTTTTGATAAACAATTATTGAAAAAAAATATAAAACACTTAATAAATTTCATCTTTGTATTCCATTATTTATAAATTTTGGAATGTGCCATGAAAAAACAAAAATGCGATAAACGTCAATAAACGTCAGTGTGAGTGTCTATTAAGTCTTATTTATTGTTCTGCTTGAACGTTTTGCCACAAAAAAAGTATATTCGTAAAAATGAATAACAATGAGTTAACAGACGTGTTGCAAGTGTTTTTTGAATGTAATAAATAAAAATCGTCTTCAAGCAGTTCGGCGTTACAGCGTTCGTTTTCCGGACAGAGAAGTTCCAGATTCGAAAATATTTCAGGGAATTGAAACGAATTTGAGGAATTATGGATCATTTAAAAAACCTAAAACACAGCGACGTAGATTCGCCGAAGATACGGAATATGATGTTCTTCTTGAACTACAAGAAAATTCACGAACTTCGACTCGCGAAATTGCACATAATATTGGGGTATCAAAAACTACAGTCCATAGTATTTTAAGAAAACACAAATTTAAACCGTACATAGCTCGAAAAGTTAATGCATTAGAACAAAATGATCAACGCCGAAGAATACAGTTTTGTCGACTTTTTTTAAATGCATTAGAACAAGATCGGAGTTTTTACAGAATGATAATTTGGTCTGATGAATGCACTTTTAGCAACAATGGTATTTTTAATAGAAACATACATCGACAACGGAGCAAAGACAATCCGAGATTTGTCATTGAAAATAATTTTCAAAGACGTTTCAGCGTAAAGGTTTGGTGTGGTTTTTTAGGCGATCAATTAATTGGGCCATTTTTCATAGATGGTTGCTTAAATCAAGAAAAGTATCACACTTTATTAAACGAAAATCTCCAAAACTTTTTAGATGAATTACCTTTGGCAAATTTAAATAGAATATTTTATCAACAAGATGGGGCCCCCGCTCACAACGCCAGAGTAAATACTGATTGGTTGAATACCCAATTTGGAAATAGGTGAATAGGAACATCCGGTCCTATCGAGTGGCCTGCGCGTTCACCCGATCTTTCGCCCCTAGATTTTTGGTTGTGCGCTTATCTACAAGATCGAGTTTATTTGACACCTCCAGAAAATGTTGACATTTTAAGACAAAGAATTATTAACACTTGTCAAGAAATACCTGCCGTTTGTCTTTTAAAAAATTATTAAATTAGGAGATGTGCGTTATGTATTGAACAAGGTGGCGGGCAATTTGAACAATTATTGTGAAGTGTTTTGTTTTGTTTTTTAGAATAATACTTATAATACTTACGTTTTCAATGTTTCATAGCACATTCGAAATGTTATACATAATTTATTAAAAACATGGTCAATTTTAATAAATGGTTTTCTTTCAATAATCGTTTATAAAAAATAGACATGTTATACATCGATGAATTCAGAAAAGAAAATCCAATCCGAATATTGCCAAAAATACATCTGTTTCCTTTTAAAATAAAAAAGTTGACTATCGTTTGACATTAATGAAAACAACTGAAAACAACTAAAACACTACTTTCTTGTAGTATTTTTGATGCTAATTAACTGACTTTTTGTTTCAATAAAATCGGACAATAAATAACGGAGTTATTATTGTTGGCGTTTTTTTACGGGACACCCGGTATGCTGCCAAATGAATATACTGGGGTGTCTCTAAAAGGTGCGGAAAAAACGCTACCACACATTTCTGAGGGCAAAATATGACGATCTAACCCAACTTACCTCAGTCCAAAAGTGGATGCTTTCGGAGATACAGAGTGTCAAAAGTTCAATTTGGTTTTAGTTTTTTATAAATAATTTCTGTAATAATTGGTATATTGTCACAATATTTGGGTAGGGGGGGTTCGTGGGGTAAAAAATTTAAATCTGCTCTCATTTTCATTGCAAAATGTAGAGGGCGCCACCTGCGGCATATTGTATCCATTTAAAATGTAATAACTTTTTTGAGACACACTGTATTTAACTTTTAAATAAAAATTCTTATTCTCCAATGTTTTTTACCTAGAAAAGGTATACCTGGTAGGAGTTGATTGGAGCAGCCGTTTATGACTAATCTGAATATAAAAAATTCATTCCGTATATGGACACATATGCTTCTGTAATTTGGGTGTTATTCTTGTGGCAATTCAATGCAATGGTGCATCCACTTTTCGACTGAGGTAAGTTGGGTTAGATCGCCCTCAGAAATGTGTGGTAGCGTTTTTTCCGCACCTTTTAGACACACCCTGTATAATTAGTTTTACATGTTTTGTTTAATTTGTGTACAACAACCTAATAATTTGTTAAATTTGTGTGCATAATGGTTTCAAATAAATTGTTTGTTAAACATTTTGTATTATTGGTGTGCACCCAGCCATACACGTTTATAGTGCTATTACTGATGTGCATATGGTAATGAAAATATTACATACAAGCACAATTTTATCTAAACTCTTTAATTTTGTGAGAATTATTACCCTTAATTGACATAGATATTGGAATAGGGCCTTTTGAGATTCTAAATTTATTTTTTATGATTCCAATAATTCCTTTTGTGTGCACTTGTACTGTTTCTACATGTCTACTTTCTTTCCAGTGAAAGCTGGAATATCTACATTAGTTTGCAGAATCCCAAGTGGTTCCTTTATTAAAATTCCCCTGCCTGCTAAAACATGTTCTGGATAAATGATAATGAAAAAAATAATTAAATCTATAATCTGTTTATCAAATGTATGTCCACCCCAAGCGTAACTAATTTAGCATGTACTTGCCTAAGGAGTTGTAAAATTAAAATTTAAAATGTTGATTGTACTATAGTGCTTATAATTAGACCAATAAAAACTTCAAAGGAGACAATAATTACAGTAGCTTTTTCTTGTGACGCTTCTTTGAAACATACTGCAATGTTCAGTGGAATGCAGATTGTTCTCTATGCATAATTGAGTTTTAGACTTGGATACAGAACATCGCACATTTAGATAATAATTAAATAATTTACTATAGTAAAGTAATTAGATTAAAATAATTATTAAATAAGAACACTTAACACTTTGACTCCCAACGGCATTTATATTGGCCACTATACGATGTAAATTTCTCTGGTTCCATTGTAATTGCTTATTCAGATTCTACGGGCTCTGAAGAATGAGAAAAAGTAATTTAGCGGCCTTTAGATGGGACGTTGGGATATTATGAAAGAAGAAACTTCTCTATCGATGAAGCCATGATTTTATGGAAGGGACGCTTAATATTTCGCGAATATATAACCAAAAACGACATAAATATGGGATTAAATTATACGAACTGACAACTTCTGATGGATTTATTTTGAATATTATTGTTTCTATCGGAAAGTGCACCTTGCCTACAGAAGGATCACATTCTGATATGATTGTAAAGCAGTTGATGCAAAGATATCTTGGAAAAGGGCACGTGCTGTACATGGATAATTATTATAACAGCGTCCCGCTTCTTAAAGACAATACCTATCTGGTAGGAACCCTATATGCTAATCGAAAAGGGAATCCAAATAAAATGCTACAGACTAAGAAAAAAAAAGGGGGACAGCTGTGTGGATAATAAAAGATGAGATGCTTGTAACGAAATGGAAGGATAGGCGCGATGTAGTAATGATATCAACCAAACATATGCATATCATGCAAGAAGTTACCACCAGAAGAGGAACAGTGAAGGTCAAGCCAGAATGTGTGTGAGATTATAACGCCACACATGTCCGGTATTGATCATGCTGATCAAATGATGTGGTATTATTGGATACCTCGAAAAACCATCCATTGGTATAGGAAGATATTTTTTTCATTTGATAGATGTTTGCATGTGGAATAGTTACGACATCTATAAGAAAGTAACAAAGAAAAATCTGAAATTCTTACGCTTTCGAGAACAAATTATAAAGGGCCATCTTCAAGTAGACCAGCATTTACCACAGACAAACTTAACTACATCTCCATCATCTGCACAATATTATCTAGATATGGTCGCAAATCAAAAAAAGCTTAAGGTGCAGGTGGTGTTCAATGAAAGGTGTACGAAGACGTTCCCAATACTTTTCTAGTGCTTGTGAAAAAACTCCCGGGCTTTGAATTTAACCATGTTACAAAGAGTGGCATATTCATAATCAATAGTAAATAACTTTTGTCTGTTATTATTCATGTAGCATACATCAACTAATCCCTAGTTTATGATTACTTTTGTATTTCGTATTTGTTTTGAAATAATAAATTTAACAAACAAAAACACACCGGCCTTTATTGTGGCCCATGGGTTATTTTAATTAACGCAATTAAAATATCCCAAAGGCCACTATAATGGCTCAAGGTCACATCAACGATACCATTTAAGAAATTAAGTCTAAACATATCGCGAATGAGCATTTTAGCAAATCTATTTTCAAAGATACCGGTTTGGGACCGCGGAGATGTATGTACAGCACATTTACCTTGGTAGCCAAAGTGTTAAGCTTTAATAATCAGCAATTATTTGTTTTCCTACAACCGCTATATTGAATTTCATTTTCACAGATTAGCGGGTTGCTCAACAAAGTTGTCCAGAATAAGTGACTTCCTATCATTAACATATGCAGCCATGCATGTAGGCTTATGTATACAGCATGTGTCAATTTTCATTAGCCATAGGCGATTAATCCATATAGTACGTGGCAACATAGTACCCCTTCTTTCTTTTTCAATGCCAGCACGACCGATGCATGCTCGTAAATACAAGTTAGCGTGGTTAGCAGTAACTATTCGACCACCGACTTGGGTGTTTGTAATGCGTTCAGAAATAATATTTACGAGTTGCAAGGATGTTTTTCTTTTTCCTTTCAGTAAATGCAGAGAATTATTAAGCTGCGTTCACCCTGCATGACACAAACAAAAGCGTAATTCTAATAAAATTAAAAATAAGGTAAGTAAAAAAGGATTCTGAAAATAATAATAAACTACTAGATCAGGAGATCGCGGCGGCCATTTGATGTTTCCCGTTTCAGTAATAAGACGGCTTTTATTGCAGACTAGATCGCAACGTGTTCGCAGCTAAACATTAAATGTAAAATCTGGTCGGGAGAAGTGGGAAGATCGGAGAAAATTGTTGTGATGTCGATTGTTGCCGGGATTGGTGACGGACAGTAGGGGTGCCACGTTGCCACGTATTACTTGTATACGTATAAATCGCACGTAAACATTGAATCCCTATACCTAATGAAAATTGACACATACGGTATAGCAATACATTGTGAAAATATCTATATCAGATTTAGTAAGTAAAGGTTGATCCTTTTCAAATAGTAACTGTATTAATTTCCGGAAATTCATGGGAAGAGAAGGAAATAGATTCCCTACAAGGACACAGCATTAATGAGGATGAGGTAACTTATGCTATCAATAAGCTGAAGAAAGGTAAATCTGCAGGATGTGACCAGATTACTGCAGAAATGTTAAAAAATCTAGGAGTACATGGCATGAACTTTCTAACCAAAATCTGCAACGTATGCTGGAACGAAGGAAGGGTACCGAAGGACTGGGAAGTAGGTATCGTCGTTCCGATATTCAAGAAGGGAAATAAGCACGACTGTGACAATTATCGAGGCATCACTCTATTAAGTATAGCTTCCAAAGTATATGAAAGAATACTAGAACAAAGATTAAGATACGAAATAGAACCTAACATGGAGCAGTCACAAAGCGGGTTTAGGAAAGGAAGAAGTACACAAGACCACATCTTCACCATAAAACAGCTGCAAGAACGTACACGAGAGTATGGAAAGCAGTACTTCCTGGCTTTTCTGGACTTGGAAAAAGCGTTTGACAGGGTTCCAAGAGAAGTAATAGCGGAAAGTCTAAGACAAAGGTCAATATCAGGAAAACTACAACGAGCAATAGAGAGCATACATAGAAACAACAGGAATGTGGTTAGAACGCATAATATGGAATCACAAGAATTTAGTGTTAATGTGGGGTTACGACAAGGAGGAGTATTAAGCCCAATATTATTTAACATGGTAATGGATGACGTCATCAAAGAAGTAAAAACAAGAACAAAAGCCATATACGTGGGCCACAGAAACTTAGAAGCGGAGCATATGAGCGAGTGTGCATTTGCAGATGATCTGGTCGTATTTGCACGAAGTGAAATAGACCTTGAAACCAACTTGAACCTTTGGAATGACGCACTATCAGCTAGAAGCTTAAAAATAAATGCCAACAAAACCAAAGTCATGGTATTGGGGAAAACCTACTCAAAACTGAACATAAAAATTGACAACAAGGATATCGAGCAAGTGGAAGACCTCAAATACCTAGGAGTATACATAAGTAGCAACGGAACACATGAAACAGAAATATCATACAGAATGGAAAATGTATCAAAGCTATACCACTTACTGAGGAACACATTTATATGGAAAAAAGAAATATCTAGGAAAACAAAGATGTGCGTATACAGAACAGTGTTTCTCCCAGTTTTAACTTATGGGTGTGAAAGCTGGGTGCTGAGCAAGAGACTGAAATCCAGAATCCAGAGCATTGAGATGAAGTATTTGAGAGGGGTCCTTGGAATAACTAAACGAGACAGAATAAGGAATACAATAATAAGAGAACAATTAGGAACAGAACCAGTTATCAAGAAAATCGAAAAGAGCCAGCTGAGGTGGTATGGACACTTGGTCCGGATGAGCAGCGACAGACCGGTCAAGAAAACATGGGAGTCACGGGTGCCAACTAAGAGATCAAGAGGAAGACCAATCAAGACATGGAATCAAAATATGGAGCATATACTAGAAGAGCGTGGCGTAACACAACAACGAGCGAGAGTACTGGCAAGAGACAAGAAAGAGTGGAGGAAGTTCGTCTACGAGATGCAGTAACTTGTGCATAACATATACCTTACACCTAAGGGTTCAATAAGGTTTTTGATTATATATATATATTAATTTCCGACCTTTTTGTTTTTAAAGGTATATTTAAATCTACTTTATATGGAAAATGTAGTACTACATATTTTAAATAAATTAATAACATAGAGATTACTAGTACTTCCATAGTTTACAACACGGCACGTTGTGGACATCTTTTTCTAAGAAACACTTAGAAAAGAAGCAAAGTTGGTAAAAACATCTTTATTTACAACATACAAGTATACCACAATCAAGTAAATTATTATTACAGAAAATCAACGCCATTCGTCTGTTTGGATGTTCCAAGATGAAGAAAAGCCGACAGAAGTCATCCATTCTCGAAGTGTCTCCAAAAAGATGGTCGCGATATTTGTCTCGAAAGAAAGTCATGTAGCAACAATTCCTCTACAAGATCAAAGAACTGTTACTGCCGACTGGCATGCAACCATTTGTTTGTCGCAACTCATCGCTGAGTTACAAAAAACCAACCCCAAACGACGTTCACACACAGCTTGCAAGACAATTGAATTTTTAACGCAACAAAACGTCGAAATATTAGACAATTTTTCACCAAGACCCAACGATTTATTTACTTCTCGAAAATTAATGACGGACTGCGTGGTCAAGGTTCTAGTCGTCAGAAGGAGCTTTCGATGCTTTCAAAAACGCAATTTTGACTGTACCAACAAACGAGTGGAATAACTGCTTCCAAGGTTGGTTCCAGCGGATGCAAAAGTGCATTATCCTGGAGAGTACTTTGAAAAACAAAAATTCTTCATAAGTTATCTATTGTTTTATTCCAGTTAAATATGCAAAACTTAAAAAACATCCCTCGTATGGTAGAGTGCCTTTATAATCAGTGTCATTATAAAGGCACTCTATAATACGGCAATGTATAGCAAAGTAGCGTTTTTGATAGTGATCAATCGAAAAAACGTAGTTTGGTTTTAATCAGCCACTACACCCTACTTTAAAAAAGTTCAAATTAGAAGACATCAATTTTCTAATGTAGATTTTATTGAGGTACATTATATTTTTGCAGTTTGCCCAATAATAGGTACTTACTCCGCAGAATGTCGCAAATCACACAATATCCATATTTAAAAATGTATCAAAAAGTGATCTTTCGCTATAGGGTATATTCTCTAGATCACACTAAATGCTTAAATATATTCTTGTCAAACACGAAAAAGGATATTTATAAAATGATTAATTTTCTTGAAATTATTTATATCATCTATAAAATCTAATCTTAACAGAAGCATTTGAAATACTGCATATGATTGTTATACTGAGTGGGCCACCGAAAACGAAACAGATTGAATATCTCGAAGGAGAAAACTTTCTTGAAAAAACGGGAAAACAGGTCGATTTTTGATCCAAGGGGGACACCCTTCCATCATATCTTGAACTGTGATACGTCATTCCCCTCCCCTCCATCACTCTAACCATTACAATTTAAATAGGGAAAGTAGTATATACGATACATCATTGAAAAGGTAATTGTACGGAGAATTCAGCAAAGTGATTGTTGGTTGCGCTATTTTTGATTTTAGCGCCCTCTAGCGGAAAAAAAACGGTTACGTATTCCACAATGTGACACATCATTTCAAAGCTAATTTTATTAGCAACTAAATACGTAATATCTTTGACATTTATTTGTCATCATTCTCAAGTACAGACTGTCAGTGTCTTTTGTAAACTAATAAGTTCGTAGTTTCTAATATTAGAGCTCTGCAAGGTGTTTCGATTATTTAATTTTTTTTCAATTGTGCATTAAATTGCTAATAAAATTAGCTTTGAAATGATGTGTCACATTGTGAAATACGTAACCGTTTTTTTACCCGCTAGAGGGCGCTAAAATCAAAAATAGCGCAACCAACAATCACATTGCTGAATTCTCCGTACAATTACCTTTTCAATGATGTATCGTATTTAGTACTTTCCCTATTTAAATTGTAATGGTTAGAGTGATGGAGGGGAGGGGAATGACGTATCACAGTTGAAGATATGATGGAAGGGTGTCCCCCTTGGATCAAAAATCGACCTGTTTTTGCGTTTCTTCAAAAAAGTTTTCTCCTTCGAGATATTCAATCTGTTTCGTTTTCGGTGGCCCACTCTGTATATTAAAAAAATATTACCGTGACCAAATCCCGCAGTTGCTGGTACTTGGCGTTCGCAAGGACTCGTTTTTAATCTAGATGCCAGCCCCCCACTATTATGTTTGTGATAGTTGATTAAATCAGGTATTGAACTGCAACAATGCTTCTCTGATAAATAAAATTCCCCTCGAGAATTCTTCTTAATATGGTAATGTTTAACGTGAGGATGCGGTCTAAAATAAATTGATATGTAATACTAATACATACATTTTTCAATTATCCACATGGAAACACTTACACTTTTGTATATAAAGAAAGTGTATATAGGCCTTTCGTCGACGAATTTCGAACTACAAAACATCCTTCTTTATCTTCTTGTTTTAATAGAGATTCTGATCTTTGCCTGGACATATCATTAACGTACCAACTGAAACGAAAAAGTGTTACGTCAAATCTTATCCATTGCTCAAATTTAACAATCAAGTGAAAAATCCTAATCAGAATTCCTAATAATAAAAACCTATCACCTCATACACTACACAAATCTAGTGTAAAAATTAAGTCGAGAAATTCACAATAGTTCTTACAAACTGAACTGAGGGAATTATTTCACTACCTGAGTTCATTATCGTATTTCTATTTTTATGTATAGAAATACTTTCGTAACTAGTATTAGGGAATACCAGGATAACTATGTTTATGAAATTAACAAAGTTAACCCTACTATAAAATCAGTAATGGTATAAAAATATGGATGAGGCCGCAGCTGGTATAAAATGTCCCTTGAATAAGTACTTTGTCTACGAATAGGCCACGTTTTCAGACGTTTTTATACAATTTTTATTTGAAACTTTTTGATCTAACTCCCATACCCTTCGGTACAAAAATACTACTCGCTAAGAGTAAAAGTATTACTTCCGGTCCGAATTTTGAAATTTTACTTATACAAAAAATATTCCAAATCCAGCTCTAAATACTTTTATATTCTTGATAAATATATATAGAACGCACAATTTACGACATATTTCCAGAAAATCGCAATACGATAAGAGTAAAAGTGTTGCTTTCAGTCCGAATTTTGATTTTTTTTTTATATAGAAGGTATTGAAAATTAAGTTCTAAATACGTTTGTACTCGTAACGTACCTGTCTAAAACGCATGACTTGCAAAATATTCGCAAAAAATGATTTTCGATAAGAGTAAACAATCTACTTCCGGTAGCAATTTTGAAAAACTTTTTTCATAAAATTGTTCTGAAATTTAATTTTGAGTACATATGAATTCTTTATAAATTTGTATAAACTTAGTAGTTGACGAATATTTGGCAAAATTCGATTTTTTCACTGAAGTAAACTACTACTTCCGGTTTGCCGATTTTACTGAAAATCAAATCAGATCTCAAGAGGGAGATCACATTTATAAATATCAAAGTTGGAATTGATATATATAGCGGTTTGACCGCTATCGTGGTCACATACACACACAGAGAGAGAAATTTTTTAAAAACCACGTTTTCGGAATCAGGGGACTTCAAAACGTGGACATCTGCAAGAATCTCGAGGTCGAAAATGTTTATCATCACAATACTTCCTTATACTACGTATAAGAAAGTCAAAGCATCCAGAAGAAATTCTATAGAATACGACCGTTCTCACAAATCGAACAAGCAGTTAATCCCATGTTGGCTGAATTATCTTTTTTGCGTGTTTTCTTTTATTGTTAAATACTTGTATAGTGTGTAAAGTATATATGTATATCATTGTCTCCGCCTACTACACAAAAGGGACAATTCTTGTAGAATACTGCGTATCACAGAGGCTCAATCGCGAGATATCGTTTAACATCATCAACATCTACTCAATAGTAAGCAGCTTTTACTTATACCACTATTTAATGAATGAAGTCCCAAGATTTTTTATGCCACTTTGGAAAAGATATACTTATTTGAGTATTAAATTTATCATCCCGAGTATCTTAATAACTATACACCGGACGTGCCGGGTTTAAATTACGACGGAGCAAAGAAATAATGTAAACAACAGGCATATGAGTAGTGACTCATATGTTGAACAGCAACATCTGTTGGTGACGCGAAACGACAACAAAAAAAAAGGCCATTTTTACTCCTAAATTTCTTTCTTCATCGGCGTAGGTAGATGGGTGACGAGTTTTTATAATTTATTATATTTACCTTATATTTCCTAAGATAAATAAAGTTATAGCATATACCTATTCATACTTATGTTAGTTTCGTGTTTTCGTTGTCTTGACTGTTAATCACATACTTCGTAATTTTTGTAATAGTTCCCTGTTTAATACCGTTTTATTGAATCTACTTCTCCCAATTATCTTGACGTAAGTGTGCACTGGATTTTGTAAGTTTCAATAACATACGCATACATTTTTAGTTATCATTTATTTAGATCTCGAACATTGTTTATGTTACTATGATATGGAAGAACGTCGAGAATGGCATCGTGAAACAATGGCGAGTTGGATTAAGGGTCATACTGATTGTATATCCATTGTCAGTGATTCCGAAGTTTATTGCAAAGTCTGTAAAATACTGCTACAGAATGCCCAAAAATCGCACATACAACGTCACTTAGCGTCGTTAAAACATACACACACATCGGACCCCTTGGAAGCTGACAATTTTCACGAAGAACTCTGTGAAGCTTTAATGGCAGCTAATATCCCATTAAATAAACTTGACAATCCCACTTTTAAAACATTTCTCCAAAAATATACTGGTCGAAATGTTCCTGATGAATCCACCTTCCACAAACATTGTGTTTGTAAGTGCTTCACGAAAACGGTAGAATGCATTAGAAGACATCTTTCAAATCAGTACCTATGGATAAGTGCCGACGAAACTGTAGATATATTAGGACGCTGTGTGGTAAATGTTGTAGCTGGTGTACTACATCCAACTATTCCATATAACGCATATGTAATAGCATTAAAGTTATAAATACAGTTGATGCGGAAACAGTTGCTAAAACCATTGACGAGAATTTGCACAAAATACTTCATTCGGACGGCAGGTACAGGGAAAAAAATATTTTTATTTGTTAGTGACAGTGCCGCATATATGTTAAAAACAGGCATACTATTAAAGGAAACATATCCTTATATGCTGCATATTACTTGTGTAGCACATGCTCTCCACAGAATCTGTGAATGTATCAGACAGCTCTCCGGAAATTGATAGACTTGTATCCGCTTTTAAAAAAGTTTTCAGAAAAGCACCATCGAGAGTAGCTCTTTACAGGGAAAAACTTCCATCTCTGTCACTGCTTCCCTCGCCAGTAATAGCTAGATAGGGAACATGCAGAGAATTTCGATAGTTTAAAAAATTTCGTTACAACTTTAAATGACGATATTCGAAATATTTCTGAGTGCAAGGAACTAACACAAATCCCAAATTTAAAAAAATCAGTTATTCCTTCAGGAACACTTTGGAAATTTGCCTAAACTAATCACATATTTTGAAAATCGAAATCTCAATTTAAAAGATGGATTAACATCATCAGATGTGGCTATTAATAATTTCAAAAGTATTCTAGGTGACTTCGGATATGGTCTTCGGCAAAAGTTAGACGCAGTTTCTAATAGAAATACAGATTTAATAACATTGCGGTAATTGTGTATGGGGACAATGACACAAAATCTAACTGCTAAAAACGCTGAAATAAAAGAATATTTCCAGTACGCACCTATAACCTGTTGCGATGTAGAAAAGACGTTTTCTATCAACAAGATGTACTTCATTCAAAGAGAACAAATCCTATAGAAGAGAACCTTGAGAAAGTATTGCTAGTAAATATTAATACTCCTTTACTCGACTTGAACAACAAAATGAACAAATAATAACGCATTTTGTATTTTATAGATCACCACCCACTTGTTATCCAATTATATAAATAAAATTAAAACCTCTTTAAAAATACAACATTTCAATAGAGCGCCCATGGGTGATGAGTCATCAACCTTTCGTGTCCGGTCTGTATTAATAACATAAACGGTGTGGTTAAATGTCACCCCGGTGGTCTTGCCCGTATAAACTGAGAGTTCTGCTGGCCAACGGAATCTTTACAATTATTATTGTAGTAACGTGTCCACCGACAAGGTAGTGTTTTTTGGAAAAATGGCGGAATGAGCGTATTTGTTTGGTCGTTTTTCGCCGATCGTCGGCATGTTACTGTACTACATGAAAATTCCACTGTTATCGTAAGGGTCGTGATCATAACCTAGTTCTAATTTTTAATGTGACTGTGAATCTGCTTATTTATTAGAATAGGTGACATAAATTGTATTTTGTATTATTATGAGTACCGTAATTCACTCTTGTATGTTTTAAGTATATTTGTATTAATATTGTTATATTTTTAATTCAGTTAAAATAAGGTTTATAATGATTAGTGAGCCATGCATCTATTAAAATACACAAATAAAGACTGATAAAAACTGTTTTTTAAATTATTTTTCAAGTTGTGAGTATCTAACAACTATGTAATGTGTGTTCTTTATATTTTAATTATTCATTATATTTTTATTACCAAATTAGGTGTTACTGCAATTAATAGGAAACATATTTATTAAAACTATTTCTATAATGATTTTTATGTAAATCAAAGAAAGAAAACAATCAATATTTAGTAAATTATAAATAGTATGTATTGTTTGCGAAGTGATCAAACGACTATTTCTTAACAGTAATCAATACAAAAAGTGCATGTCACATGTATTTATATTGTAAAATATATAGAGGAAACGCGTTACATTCAATTGTACGTCATACTAGATTCATGACGACTCGTCTTGTTTATGTTGCCGGATCTATTTTTATTTTTATCAGTGACATTTGATATAACCAAAGAAAATTTTTTTTCACAATACAATAACAATAACGTAATAAATTTAGTAACTGAGATGCTCTAAGACTTAAGTCTTTCTCAACTTATTTATTATATTGATTTAGATCGAAAAACCATAAATGTTTCATAACGTATCCATAATAAAATTTAAAATGACCAATCCTTGCACTATTCTCATTAAATTTAGCAGATGGTTATAGAAAAGCTGTAAAAAGCTTCGACTGTTTACAGAATCCTTTCGGCATTATATTCAAAGGACGCAAATAGATAATAAACAGGATGTACAGTTCTAAGAAGAACTGTTTTTATACAATTTACGACGGGAGGTCCAGAAGTTCGTGGAATGGAGGGGATAGAGTGGGGATAGGGGCGCTCGCTAGGTGGCATTCTGATTGGCGACTCATCAATAGTATATAAGTTAAGTTGCAGCTCTATAGCGTCAGTCGTTTACGAATAATTGCCTGCTAAACAAGTCAATCCGAAAGATAACTGAAACTATGGAGAAAATTGAACACCGTGCTGTGATAAAGTTCCTTACCAAGCAAGGAAAGAACGCTCAAACCATATTGAATGAAATGGAAACCGTTTATGGGGAACAGTGCCCTAGTAAATCAATGATTTATCAGTGGCATGCTCTTTTTAAACATGGTCGGGAGTCGATTGAAGACGACCCCCGCTCAGGACGGCCAGTTGAGGCCACCACATCAGACATCGTCGAAAAAGTGGAAAAAATTGTACTGGAAGATACCCGTTTGAAGAAAAACAATTATCTGCATTACTTGGAGTATCAGATACCACCATTTTGCGTATCCTACATGACCACCTGGGTATGACAAAAGTCAGTGCAAGATGGATACCGAGAATGCTCACGCCGCTGCAGAAACAGCAGCGCGTCGATGCGTCCAAACAATTTTTGGAGCTGTGTGGAGACGAACCTGCACAGATTTTGGAGCGGATGGTTACCGGACATGAAACATGGGTTCATCACTTTGAGCCTGAGTCCAAACAGGAGTCCATGCAATGGCATAAAAAGGGGACACCACCGCCAAAGAAATTCAAAGTGTCAGAATCAGCTGGAAAGTTGATGGCTACTGTTTTTTGGGATTGTGAGGGGATATTATTGATTGATTACAAAGAAAAAGGAAGGAGATTAACCGGAGAATATTACGCAGCGATATTAGAAAAATTAAAGCAGGCCATCAAGGAAAAACGTCGAGGAAAATTGACCAAGGGTGTGTTGCTCTTGCAAGACAATGCGCCGGTTCACAAGAGCAGAGTTGCAATGGCTGCTCTGCACAAGCATGGCTTTCAATCAATAGTCCACCTACCCTACAGTCCGGACCTGGCACCCAGTGATTTTTTTTGTTCCCCAATTTAAAAAAAGACTTACGTGGAAGAAAGTTTTCCGACGACAATGAGGTAAAGGAGGCAATGTTGGTCCATTTTGAGGCGAAAGATAAAAAATATTTTTATGATGGTTTATAGAAAAATTAATTCATAGATCTAATAAATGTATTGTGCTTAAGGGTGATTATATTGAAAAGGAAAAATAGATTTATTATTTCATTTTATTTAAAACCCTTTCATTCCATGAACTTCTGGACCTCCCCTCGTATATCAAAGCAAAAATAAACACGCAAATTTGACAGGCAAAATATACACAACACACGTCTTTTTGACAGATATGATTTATCTGACACCACCGAATTGAACAATTAGTATATTAAAAATATGTAAGAGAGAAATTTAGTTTTCTTATACGTATGTGCGTTACAATTTTTTTATATAAAAATTGACAACTTAAAAAAAAGAAGTATATGCATATTACACTGATCGATGCCAGTTAGGGAAAATTGAAACATCTTTTACTTTACTTCTTTGTAACTTTTAAATTATCATAATGAATAACAGTTTTTAAATCATAGGTTATGGAGAGTCTATAGTAAAAGTATTGTAAAACTATCTCATAAATGAAAACTATAACAAAAGTAATTTAAGTATGCAAATAAATGATACTGTCTCTATTTATGATTACAAATAATATGCCCAAAGTAACCTAACATAATATTCTATTTATGTAATAAACCAATGTTAGATATTGTTAAAATGTCGTCATTAATAAATTTCGGACTCTATGACGCAGAGTCACACTCACATTAATAAATAAAACTAGGTTATGATCATGACCGTTACGACAACGGCGGAATTTTCATGTAGTATAGTAACATGCCGCCGATCGGAGGAAATCGACAAAGCAAATAGCCCCATTCCGCCACGTCTGCACAAAACATTACCTTTGTCGGCGGGCACGACCGCCGGCGGACATTTAGCCACAGCGTAAAACACAGCCTAAAACTCTATTTTCTCAGACTGTATACTGCCGAAGCTGAAAGAAAATAATCTGCAAAATAGAATATCTACATTCCTTAAACTTACTCATATTGTTGTAATCCTATTAGTTCTTTCTGTCTGACATAATTGCTAGGTATAAAACCAACATTTCTGAAAGAAAAGTTATAATGAAATGCTAGCTATAATTAACTTACAAAAGTTGTCTTACCCAACACTATCTCGAACTTTCCACCAATGCTCCTGTGCATCATCTATTACTTCATACTCTGCATTCTACAAATTACACACATATTTAATTAAAACTAATAACATATACCCAATATATTCACTAACTTTCTTCAATGAAAGATCACCAGACTCCATAGCTTTATAATCATAGAGAGCAACTACTGTCTTCGGTCTGAGAGACTTGTCTTGCCCTGGAGTCGCTCCTCCTGGCATTATGGAAGGTGTCGAGTGAGCACCTAGACAAAAAAAATATTTTCTAAGACATATTTAATATGAATGAATTTGTATTATATTTGTAGAATTATGATTGCAAAAGAGCCTGGTAAAATCGTATTTTTTTAGTACAACTTAAGTAATCTACAAAAATTATGTAGTGGTTCCACCATTCTAGAGTGAAAAAAAGAAATTAAAGGTGTTCGATGGAAATAAACGGGAAACATTTATTTGATCTTATCAAATTGCCTACAAACCAAAAATGTACAAATATACAGGCTAATTCATTTAGCATATTAACTTTCATGCCATTTCCGATAAAACCCTAATTACAGTACACAGACCTAGTGCTGACCGCTGGGAGGAGTCCTCGCTGCGCGACTAGTAGGCCAGTGTGAGACAGAGAAAGTATTCGGAAAAAAAGAAATGATTACATTTGTTCATCATCGCATACATTAGCCGGACGAAGGAGTAAATGCAGATAAGAAATTGTAATATACTGAAAGGAGATACGTATATAGGAAACATATAGCACTTCGATGTGTAACGCCTGACATTTTTCCTAATATTATAAGAATTCACTATGCATCTTGTGGGAGGGGCATCTCACCGGTCAGCTATCAATCTGTAAGCTGTAATTAGGTAAGGGGAGGTCGTGGGTTCAATCTCAGCCATGGGTAAATCTTTAAATTAAAAATTTACCTAGTTAAATAATTATCTGTGCTAAAAGCAGAAAATTATAATTAGTAACAATAATTGTTAGGAATATTGATTTCAATTTAAAGTATGCTTTATCTTAGTAACATAATTTAAAACATAAAATCTTGTGTCCCGATTTTTAATTCAGCAGCTGTACATTTCAATGTACGTTGAGATTAGGAATGTATAGGAGGGGGGAATGCTCTCGTACTAGAGCGCGGTGGTTTGTTTATGTTTATCTACGTTATGTACTTTTCTCGTGGTTTGTGCATATACCATTCTTGTATTTATGTACTAATTATTGTTTTTTGTTTTTGAATGTTATACAGATTGTCGTAGTTAAAAGTTAATATGCATCTTCAAATACACACACATAAACATGTACCTATGTATAAGACCGGTGGTGTGGGGAGATCGAGAGCGGGGACAACACATTCGTTCCGTAACTTTAGAGCGTGAACGTACATACAGTATCTGAGCAATCTCGCAAATATTAATACCGCTGAAGGAAATAGAGCGATTGATTTGGATGGCTTAAGAGAACAAATTCTTAACGCCATACAAATGATTACTCCTGAAATGCTATCGAATGTACGAAATGGGTTTTATAATCGTTTAGGGTACTGCTTGATGCAAGAGGGACAGACATTTGAACATCTTCAACATTAAATTTTGTATAGTTCATTTAATATTTTGTTTCGTTTTAAATGTGAGAATTTTATTTAATTTTTTTATAAGAATTTTATTTTAGTTACAAATTTTATAGAGTTTTGTTTCAGTTCAATGTTAATACATCAGTTACCAAAATATTATACAAAAGCCGTAAAGAGCGTAGCAATTCCTTAAAGCAAACGTCTACACACTAACTTTCAACGTTTTGCACTAAAGCCTCGGTACCCCGGTGTCCCGATATGAACTGATCTGTACTCCCCTACTATCGTACCCCTCCAATTCATGTTTGCATGCACTTGTGTGCGTGTTTGTGTTTCCCTATATCTACTTTTATTTCAGTCAAACGGTATAGAGTTTTGTAGCCAGACTTAGTCCTTGTAAATCGTGTGGATAAAACATAAGTATAGCTCACAGACTGAGACTGGCCAATGAGATGCCCCTCCCACAAGATGCATAGTGGATTCTTATAATATTAGGAAAAATTGTCAGGCGTTACACATCGAAGTGCTATATGTTTCCTATATACGTATCTCCTTTCAGTATATTACAATTTCTTATCTGCATTTACTCGTTCGTCCGGCTAATGTATGCGATGATGAACAAATGTTATCATTTCTTTTTTTCGAATACTTTCTCTGTCACGCACTGACCTATAAATCTGCGCAACTTTAGGTCGAGGCTCCTCCCATCGGCCAAGACTCTGTCTCTGTACTGTACCTATATGAAGTAAGATAGAATAGTTCCATGTGTTCAAGCGTCTGAGTTTATTATTCTATAAAGGTTGAGATTGGACCTTAAATATATAAATGTCATATTAAAATGTCGTGTACTGTGAAAAGCCAACAAGACGAATAAATATGTTTGCTCAGAACACTTCAGATATGAAAATTATGTGTAAAGGGGGCAGTTTTGTACACTTACAAAATAAAACTACAGTACACAAACAGAGTCCTGACCGCTGGTAGGAGTCCTCGAGCTATAAGTCGCGCAGACTTACAGGTCAGTGTGTGACAAAGTATTCGGAAAAAAGAAATGATAACATTTGTTCATCATCGTATACTTTAGCCGGACGAAAGAGTAAATGCAGATAAGAAATTGTAATATATTGAAAAGAGA
This sequence comes from Amphimallon solstitiale, assembly GCA_963170755.1. Classification (NCBI taxonomy): domain Eukaryota; kingdom Metazoa; phylum Arthropoda; class Insecta; order Coleoptera; family Scarabaeidae; genus Amphimallon; species Amphimallon solstitiale. Next base: position 106,493,724 of record OY720678.1, read on the forward strand.
GGCCGATTATGCCTTTATGAGTAAAGATATTTTGAAACAGTTTTTTCTTGTGATAGCTGCTCGTTAGGAGCACATTTTAAAAATATTTTGTATTATACAGAGTGTTCCATAACTTGGTGGCTAACCATAGTTATAGTTTTTTTAAATGGAACAGCCTATATATTATTGTATTTTTGTCTTTCCCGTATAATTTTTAGTCAAAAGGTAATAAGATAGTATAGGCCTAAAATCTAAAGTTTTCTAATTATTCCCATTTTTCTGAAAAATTCAACGTTTGTATAAAATTATATTTCTCGAAAACGACGTATTAGATGGACACATTTTTTTGCAGTATTGTTTACAATAAGAGGTCCTAATAGAAGCATGTTTTATTTTTTTACAGGTACTAACTGCATGTGCAGAAAACTGGATTAAAATTACATGACACGTTTTTGTATAAAAGCCAATTTTTTTAAATAAAACATCCTGTATATCAGTTCATTTTTGAATTTCCTATTAAATTTCACATCAAAAACATGTAAGACGTTAATACTTTAAAAGTGACTATTACTGAGCTACTGTCGTTTTTTGATATAATTTTGTTAGTTTTTGTATAGAAGTCAATTTCTTCAAATGAAACAGCCTGTAAATCAGTTCATTTTTGAATTTCTTATTAAATTTCACATCAAAAACATGTAAGACGTTATATTAAATAAAAGTGACTATTACTCAGCTATTGTCGCTTTTTAATATAATTTTGTCAGTTTTATGGTTTTAATTAATATAGTATAGTACTGACAAAATTATATCAAAAAGCGACAATAACTCAGTAATAGTGACTTTTGAAGTATTAACGTCTTACATGGTTTTGATGCAAAATTTAATAAGAAATTCAAAAATGAACTGATATACAGACTGTTCCATTTGAAAAAATTGACTTTTATACAAAAACTAACAAAATCATATCAAAAAACGACAGTAGCTCTCAGTAATAGTCACTTTTAAAGTATTAACGTCTTACAAGTTTTTGATATGAAATTTAATAAGAAATTCAAAAATGAACTGATATACTGGATGTTCTATTTAAAAAAAAATTACTTTTATACAAAAACGTGTCGTGTAATTTTAATCCAGCTTTCTGTACATGCAGTTAGTAACTGTAAAAAAAAACATTCTTCTATTAAGACCTCTTATTGTAAACAATACTGCAAAAAAATTTTTCCATCTAATACGTCGTTTTCGAGAAATATAATTTTTTACAAACATTGAATTTTTCAGAAAAATGGGTATAAGTCGAATACTTTAGATTTTAGGCCTATACTATCTATATTATAACTTTTTGACTATAAATTATACGGAGAATACAAAAATGCAATAATATATAGGCTCTTCCATTTAAAAAATTATAACTATGATTAGCCACCAAGTTATGGAACACTCTGTATAATACAACATATTTTTAAAATGTGCTCCTAATGAGCAGCTATCACAAGAAAAAAAACTCTTCGAAATATCTTTAATCATAAAGACATAATCCACCTTACCCGCGGAAATGACTCACCCTGTATATAGGAAATATATTGCACTTCGATGTGTAACGCTTGACAATTTTTCCAGACTGCTCGTGCTTATCTAATATTATAAGAATCCAGTGTGCATCTTGTGGGAGGGGCAGCAGTCTGCAAGCTGTAGAGACATTTGGTGTTGATGAAGTTACGAGTTATGACAACATGCGAGATATTGGCAAAAAACTGCTATTCGACAAGAGTAAAAGTATTACGGTCCGAATTTAGAATTTTTTATACAAACTTGTTCCAAATCAGCTCTAAATGGTTTTGCATTTGTAATAATGCATTATTTGCGAGATATTTGCAAAAAAAACTTCTAACACGCATGGTTTGGAAGATATTCGCCAAAAAACTGTCTCCAGATAAAGAGTAAAAACCTACTTCCGGCAGGAATTTTGAAAAACTTTTTCACAAAAAAATGTTTCAAATTCACTTTTAAGTACTTTTGTATGCCCTAGAAAATTGTCTAAACTTAATAGTTGATGGAATATTTGCAAAATATGATATTTTCTTTGAAGTAAACTACTACTTCCGGTCTTTCAATATTACTGAAAATCTAATCAGATCTCCTGAGGGGGATATAGTTTTGGTACTGATATCATTGTCAGAAGGGTACACACACTCAGAGAGAAAGAGGGAGACAGAGACAGTTCTACCAAATATCGTTCAACTTACTTGTTTCTTTGTTATATCTTACCATTTACTAAATATCACACTAGTAAATATGATATCTTGGATTATTTCCTTCACCTGTCAAATTTAAATTTTGTCCAATCACAATCAAAACTGAAGTTGAAATTAACCAATGAAAGGTACCGGTTCTTGATATCAGCGACTATTACAAATCGACTATTCAAATGTAGGTAACAAATCAAGTATGTATTTTTTCATTAAGTGGCATACGTGTCAAATAGATGAAAATGTCCGACAAAAAGAGATTTAGCGATGTTTCGGATGAAATTATTGATAATCACATCGATTTGACAACTCATTTTTTATTATGAAACTTGGTTTAGGAAATAATCTTAACAAATATAGCTCGAGCTTGATAAGTAGTCGACTATTACATTGTTTCAATTTTTCTCGTGTGCCTCCTAATTTGACTTAACCAAAATTGGCATTAATAATTAAAGACTAAAGCCCTCGAGCTAAAGCTCTCGTGCTCTAGTCAAATTATTAATGCCAATTTTGGTCTCGTCAAATTGACCGTAGCGCACACTCGAAAAATTGATCACAATGAAATAGTCGACTATTTGTCAAGCTCTCGTTATATTACCTTTGATTATTTAATTTGAGACAAAAGAACTTATTTTATTGCTATCAAGTTGTAGACTTCTGTTATCTTTTTGTCGAATTAATTTTTGTTTTCTTTATTTTAGATCAGTTAAGTTTGGTTCTTCGATTGCATCAGTCTATATTTCTGATATACTGTACTTTAAAACACCAAGAGTTTATAGATAACCAGATTATCGCCAGCTAAGCGAATTTGAAAGAGGTCTAATGTCAAATTTGACAATTACATATACTTATTGTAATCAAACAGGAGTAGAACCTATAAAAGCTTTTTCCCTGGGCCGATGGTAAATCCACCCATTACGGGGATATTAAAGCTGTCGAGAAAGCAAGGTATCGAATTTATCAGTTTTTTTTACTATTGTTCAAGATAGAAATTTGAAATTTTTTGTACAACTTCAATATAGATATGAGTACACGGAAAGGTTGTCAGATTATGTAATTTTTTGTCACAACCATCTATTTTTTTTTATTCCAAATTAGAGTAAAATGTACGTGTTTCTCGGTCAAAATCTGAAATAATTAAATGAAATTGATCAAAGCGGATGTAATTCCCATGTAGACCAATGTTTTCTTGTGAGATATAGCTTTTTGAATTGCGGAAAAAAGTTTAATTTGAGTAATTAAATTAAGAAATTCCGGAATGGTGCGGTACTGAATTATTTGTATTTTAACAGCGCCTTCAGCTCCTACCTACTTCTTGGCCCCGCCTATGGGACTCTCCGAATTGTTTGCGGTAGTCTGCAGTATTTTATTTCACTTATTCTCTTCTCACCCTAATTTTAGCAAATTCGACTTTAATATCCCCTTAAATTAGGTTTATAATATATAAAAAGTAAGATTTAATTATTCAATTGTTCAAATTTGGGTTTTGAAACATTCTGTCATTCCAGTCAACTTTTCTTTGCCTCTATAGTTTAAAACGTAAGTTACTTTGCACTTACAGATATAATAAAACGTTAGAAATTATGTTTCAATTATTACCATCAACAATACGTTTGGAAATTTCCCGTCAAATCAACAATTTTCAATTTTTCCCATTTGTTTCAAACTAAATGGCTGACTGTGTAATATTTCTGACCCACACCATATATATCCACATATCTAAACTAAGTCATCCAGAAATTTAATATTGAGAATTATTTGCTAAGTTAAAAAGAAAATTTAAATATTGTTTACATATTTATAAATTCGTATTATTTCACAATTGCATAACAGTCAATACGGGAAGAACGGAAACTTCCACACTGGCAAATACCTAATACTTGATATTCTACAGTTACTATCAATTATAAACAAAAATCAACGTTATTTTATTTATTTTCTTTTATTATCAAAATTACCTTGAATTAATTTCAAATTGAAACCATTAGGTAAATATGTTTTTTAAATTTAAGGATATTTTGAAATTAATATAATAAATATGTGTTAAATATACAAATATAAATTAGTATGCAAACTTTCATTTATAATAATGAACACCTTCACTGAAACATTATCGAAATATGTAATCCAAAGCAGAAATTTGCTATTCAAATCAGGGTATTGTATCATACAAAAGGCCTAACACTCACCAGGAATGCTCCTAAACATGGACACCAACATATCAAAAATTTTTAAGGTAGACACTTTGACAATTTAATACGAAAACACTTGCCGATTGTTAACATGGCGATTGGTTACTACCCGTCAAGGATACCACATAACCGTTACAAGCAAAGACAGGTTTCACTACGATAATCGGGTCTTTGCACTTTTATTTCACTTTGTACACGTTTCTTAGACTATCTCTCCCTACCAAATATACACCGGCAAGCAACCGTAGGAAGTCTAAACACTTACGTAAATTAACAATAGTATTTACTAATTTACTACAGAATACCAGTGTTTTATGTCAGTGTTCATCGTCCTCCTAACGAGTTTTATTAATAATAAAATGAAATGAACTTTATCAAGACGTACGGATACTTGTATAATATTCTGTGCATGTTTTCAAGTTCCTGTAAATTAAATGAAACCAAATTTCTATAGGTATAATATGAAGAGAAGGTAAATTAAAATAAAAACAATTTTCTTAATACAAACTGTGTCACATCATTGTAACCCAAACTAATAATGAAGGAAAGTTTGCTGCTATTAATGAATCGCAATACTAATCGTTTTTCACCATTTAGTAATAATTCGGAATATTATATAAGTATAATAAATTTCCCATTAGGTATAGGTATCAATTTTTAAAATCAATACAATACCTTTCAAATTTATATTTTATCAAAATACTATTGTCATAATAACGTATTCTTCATTGGAGTATTTACATAATACAGCTGTTTTATACAGAGGAAAAAAGAAAAAGTAAAACAAGTAATAATAAGGAGCAATATGATATGAATAACTTGTAGGAATAAACGAACAGAAGGTTCAAACTCTTTCCATTTGTATCTAAACCCTCCCAAAACAATTTCTAAAAATGTTATATTATAGCGTACTTAAACTAAGTGTTATTCTACAACACACTACTTTCATATTTATAGTTACGTTCGGTAAGAATTTAGAAAAAAAATTAAAGTTGGTCCTAGAGTACCCCCAGAACACATTTACTCGGATTACACAGTTTGAGAAATATTTGCAAAAAACTATTTTTCGTTAAGTAAAGTGTTACCTCCGATTCGAATTTTGTACAGTCCTTTTATACAGAACTCGTTTCAAATTAACTTTTAAAGACTGTTAATCAAGGACTATGTACACCGCTTATGTGTTTCCAAAAACCACTCAAATGTGGATATTTTGATATCAATTGACGCGTGTTGAAATGAGGATTATTTAATATCATTGTGCCAAAAGCCAACTTAAGGGGACTTACGCAGAGGTGCCGACTAACTGCCGTGAGATAGGATGTAAGAGGGTGGCGCGCTATATGCGCTAATGTAAATTCTGGACTTTGCAAGGTTTCGTTAAAACAGTAGTACCGCTGTTATTTATGAAATATCAAAACGAAATTTAAAACACAAATAAACAAAGGCTCAATGCATGTTCGACTGGAATTAGTTTTTAAAATAAAGTTTCTGAAACTGTGTTATGATGTAAATTTTGCCAACTTTGAGAGTGAAATGTAGGAGTAAATAATTTGAATCATAAGAAAGTACTCCAAACGAAACCTTAATTAATCCTTTGTATTCAATTTAATGAAAAAACATAATAAGAAAAACAAAAATTTCTGCTGTTTGTCTTATTTTAACGAATACCTTACATCGGCGGAATTTACATTAGCGCATATGGCGCCACCCCCTTACGTCCTACCTCACGGCAGTTAGTCGGCACCTCTGCGAAAGCCCCCTTAACAAATAAAACCGTAATTTGAAAATTAAAATGTTCCACTTCCGTTATATGTACTAGAGAAAAAGAGCGCGGTAGATGCCATTTGTTGGGCAAGTCGGATATCTACCGCTTTATCACTAATGTAAAGTAAATAAGACATTTTAATTTTCAATGACAAATTCCCGCTTTATTTGTTAAGTTGTCGTATTGTCGCAGTCATATGAAATAATCCTCTATGTCCAGACGCGCCGATTGATATCAAAATATCCATATTTGAGTGGTCTTTAGAAACACATAAGCGGTGTAGGTAGTGCTTTGTACAGAACGCATAATTTTCGAGATATTGTAAAAACCTATTTCTTGGATCAATGTAAATATATTGCCGAAAAATATTTTATTCCAAAGTTGTTTCAATTAAGTTTTAAATATTTTTATACTATGTAGAATGCATAATTTCTGATGAGTTACATCCAATTCTAATTTTTAATTTTTTTTAAAGAAACATATCTTGATTATTGGTATATACTTTATAAATTTTAATAAAACCAACAGTTGGCCAGATGTTCCCACATATAATTGCTACGCTGAAGTAAAATGTTCTAATTTTCCGTTTTGACTCCAAAAAAAAAAAATCTTTTCCGACTTAGGGTCAGTTTTTCCAAAGCTGATTACGCACATGTGCATAACCCAGGAAATTTGAATTTTTATTCTTACTGACAGTGGTTATGCTTTCATATCCTTTCCTTTGCATTGAGAAGGTATTCTTTGGAGTTCATTAATAATTATTTACTTACGGATGTATCGCTTCTTTAATAAATGAAAAATATAATAATGCTAGTATTTTTAGGTTACTACAGAAGTATAATTATTTGACGGCTATAAATATTATCTTTTCTGACGAATGAGATTTGGAAGTTTTTTAATTCCACTACAATTCTGGGAATTTGTTTCAATTCGTGAAGATCCTAAATAGTCTATGGCAGAGGTCGCCAAAGTAGTCTATATAGACCCCCAGGGGTCTATTCAACACAAGTAGAGGTTGATCTGAGCCAGGGGGTCGAAGGAAAAACAATTTTTAATACGCAAATCACACAAACCTAACTGCGTATGTAAAATTTGCGAATATTTTTATAATTGACTTAATATCAGTTTCTTTACTGAAAATAAATTAATAAACGTATATTATATTTAAATAAATATGATATTCCGCTTGAAAATATAATAGGAGTAGCCACAGATGGCGCATCTGCTATGGTAGGGCGTTACCGAGGTTTTGCTACATTTCTCAAAGAAAAAATGAGGTGTGGCCACCACACGACTTTCTTATACGTATGAAAGTGTTACTTCCGGTCCGAATTTTGAAATTTCATTTATACAAAAAATATTCCAAATCCAACTCTAAATACTTCTGTACTCTTCATAAATATATATAGAATGCATAATTTACGACATATTTGCAAAAAATCGCTATTCGATAAGAGTAAAAGTGGTACTTCCGGTCTAAATTTTGAAATTTTTTTTAAACAAAAGATATTTAAAAGTATGTTCTAAATACTTTTATACTCGTAATGTACCTGCCTAGAAAGCATGACTTGCGAGATATTCGCAAAAAACTGATTTTCGATAAGAGTAAAAGACCTACTTCCGGTAGGAATTTCGAAAAACTTTATTAAAACAATTTTTCTCAAATTTAATTTTGAGTACATTTGAATTCTTTATAAATTTGTTTAAACTTAGTAATTGACGAAATATTTGCAAAATTCGATTTTTTCACTGAAGTAAACTACTACTTCCGGTCTGCCGATTTTGCTCAAAATATAATCAGTTCTCAAGAGGGAGATTATATTCGTAAATACAAAATTTGGAATTGATATCTACAGCGGTTTGACCGCTATCGTGGTCACACACACACAGACACACACACACACACACAGACTCACAGACACACAGACATTTTTTAAAAACCACTTTTTTCGTATCAGGGGACCTCAAAACGTGGACATCTGCAAAAATCTCGAGGTCGAAAATTTTCATCATCACAATACTTACTTATACTACGTATAAGAAAGTAAAAGTGCCCGGTATACGTACTGTTTCTTGTGTGTTGGATAGAAACAACATAGTACCAAAATATTTGAGTCCAGGCAGAGTTACATACAGCTTTACAGTTTTGTATTAAGTGTATCAATCAAATTAAAGCCTGACCTCTTAAATCAAGATTATTTTCCAGACTTTGTGAGGAAAACGACGAGGTATTTAACCAATTACTTCTGCACACCGAAGTTAGATGGCTGTCTAGAGGTGTATGATTGCAACGGCTCGTTGAGTTATTGGACTCAACGACAGAACTTCTCAGGGAAATAAATGCTGTTCTGAGTGGTGAATTCCAAAACAATAAGAACCATATTTTTTATTTAGCAGACTTGGAAAATTTAATGACGTCCAAACAAAGCTGCAAGGAAAAGATGTAACAATTATCCAAGCTCGGACAATACTGTTGGGCTTCCAAGTAAAATTAAATTTATTTAAATCTTTATTGCTAAGTAAGGTTTATCAGTATTTTTCAAATCTGCGACAATTAGAAATAAAAGAAGAAGACTTGAAAATATATACAAGTCATCTTCAAAAATTAAGCTGCGATTTTAAACTGCGCTTTGTTGATTTGGAAAACATTGTCATCCCTGAATGGATTATTGCGCCATTTTCCGCTCAAATTGAAAACGTGGACGTCAATCTGCAAGATGAGATTGCTGAATTATTATCGGATTTTAAAGCAAAGGCGTTTCTTAAAAATTTAACAACAAGCAAATTTTGGACAAATATAAATATAATGCAAAAATATGTAATACTTTCCGAAATAGCTCAGCCATTTATGCTGGCGTTTCCAAGTTCCTATATAGTTGAAGCCGGTTTCAGTCACGTAAATTCAATCTGAACTAAGTACAGAAATAAATTCAATGTGGAGTGTCGGGGGGATTTAAGATTAAAATTGACCAATTTCGAACGCAATATAGCGAACCTTGCAAAGAAACACCAGGCACACCCATCTCACTGATTAAGAAACAATAAATCTGTAGTAACTTTACTTATTATTTAATAAATATTAAGGTATTTAAATTTTAACAATAAGATATTTTTCATAAAACTATTGTTACACAATGTAAAATTGCTATAATGTTTTAAGGCTGGCGTACCCTACGATACACCGGACAATATTCACGTTGAAAACATGCTTACATTTTTTTGATAAGAAATGGAAACTATTAATTTAATTGTTATAAAAAGTACACAGTTATGTTAAGGAAACTTGATTCGAGGTCGTAGGGGGGTTTTAAATGTCTAATTGGGCTGTTTTGAACCTGTGTACTGTGAATAAAATACCCCTTTTAGAGGTAAAAATAAATATTTTTTATCTGTAATTTTCAAATAAAGTATAGCATTCTTGTACCCCCCTGGACCTCAAAAAATTAGTTTGCATTGTTACAAAAAATACTGCAACGAAAATAATATCTTCGTTTGTAAATGGTATCAAAAATAAAAATGCGTGGATATTATGTGAAAATGGGGTTACAATTCAACTGTAGTGTGGAGAAAAACCGTCAAGATGTAGAATTATCACGTCAGGAACTTAAATATTAGTGTAGCTTCTGGACATTAGGCGGCACTGTAAATTAGGGCGTATATGTGTATTATTAATTAAAAATTTTTAAAGGATAGCTACTTTTATTTATGCAAAAGTACAATTGCTCATTTGCTATTTGTCAAATAATAATAACAGTTATATATTATTATTATTTATTCAACCGTTTAACACTTTGCGAAATGTAATATATAGTAGATATAGGTATATAAAATATACCTATATCTACCTATAAAAAACAAAAACGATGATAAATTTGCAATATAATAATCTTATACATTGTTTACTTTCGAGTGATGTATATTAATAGTAATTTTTGAATTTTTGACATTATTTGAAATATGTATGTTGTGATAACTGGTGGAAAAGTGAAAACCTTTCTTGATTTACTATATGATATAATTGTATTATGAATTATGAAATAAGAAAACTTGGGACTTTGCGACAATCTACCAATCCATACACCATATCAACAAATCAAAACTACCCTAATTAGTGTAACCATGCGAGACTTTTTGGTATAGTTTGACTGGACTATATGTATATTCTCCAAGGATATTAGGTACATCGGTGATGTTTCTATCACAGAAAGTTAATATTCTACGTTTTAGATATTTCTTGAATTTACTAGATTTGGTAGACCATATAAATATATGGCACAATAGGCTTAAATTATGTGTTCTGCATGTTCAACCATTTCGTCAGGTAGATAGGTTCTTTTTCGGTGATTGTTATTAATAGTGAAATATTAGGTAAGTCTATTAAACGAATGTAATAGTATATATGTCAACTTTGAATGATATGAAAATTGTAAACCTTATTTTTACAAACTTACTTCAATTCGGTAAAATATATTCAGGTACGTTTAACAACTAAAATAATTTCTTTCTCTTCTGAATGTTGCGCATCTCCAATATTATTTAAGAAGATAATAAAATATGACTAATGTTAAGTAAAGAAGTGCAGTTGATTTTTTGCCAAAAACACTAGTGTCACCTATAGACAACCTATAATTGAACAGATTTACTATAAAAATTAATTGTGGACTAAAATACAACCGTAAGTAATTAATACCTATTGATTTTTTCTGGTTACATTCTGAATCATATCCCACACACACAGTTAGAGTTTTGAAAATCACAATATATGCTGTCAGTTTAAGTTCATATGTTCAGAGACCGGACAAGAGCGGCCGATGGCTCATCACCCACGCGCACTATTGAAATTTTATATTTTTAAAAAGTTTTTAATTTTATTTATATAATTGGATAACAAGTGGGTGGTGATCTATAAAGTACAAAATACGTTATTATTTGTTTATATTGTAGTTAAAATCGAGTAAATTCCCCGTATTTTATTAATCTTACGAAATATAAGGTAAATAGAATAAATTTTTAAAACACCTCACGCTTCTACCTACGTCCATGAAGAAAGGAATTTAACATTAAAATCGATTTTTTTACTGTTCGTTTTCTCGACGAAAACAGATGTTGTAGTTCACCATATGAATAGTGCTATTCAGTAACTGCGTGATGTTATACATTATTTCTTTTGTTCGTCGTAATTTCGGCCTCATATGTCCGAATTATTACACATTGTTTAGAATAAAACTGCAGTCTATGGTCAACTGTTCTCCTCTTTCTACTCTTTGTAACACATCACACAAAATGTCACTTATAAATATTTTATTTTCATTGGTTTTTACCAGTTTTTGTGCGGCAATAGAAGGTTGATGGCATTGTCCAACATTCTTCTTACAATGACCCATCCAAAATTCATTAACACGTTGAGTGCCGATCACGCAACTGGTGTGTGATGTGGATTTATACTACGAAGCCAATAACACACATGGTGTGTGCCATGCGCTTTACATTTTAGTGGTACCGTTTGAATGTTGGCTTGACAACCGGTTCAGTTTGTCTGTGTTGGCTTGTAGGGAAGGTTCAAGTCTATCTAATAGTGACTGCGGTTCGGAGTTTTTGCCATTTGTTTTTGTTTTTTTTGTAGATTATTAAAATAATGGGCGACGAAGCAGTAGCAGGTCCCTCTGAGATAAAAAGGGCAAGAAGGATTCTTAGAAATCCAGATGCGTTAACGGATGAGGAATTAGCGGCGTATTTAGACGATTCGGATGATAGTTTAGAGGACGTTGACATCGATGCCGTTTCGAGTGACAGCGAATCTTTTCAACCAGATTCCGATTCGGATGATGGTGACGATGTACCAATTGAAGAGGAAGTAGAAAAGGGTCCTCTAGAAGACGCACCAAAAGAAATTCACAATGTCGTGTGGAGCGATCCGCCGTTGCAAAAACGGCAACATCTGTTGTTTACTCAACCGACAGGGTTGCTACAACAGCCTGCAGGTAATCGTCCTGTAGATTATTTTAATCTTCTGGTAACGGATGATTTTTATAATCTTATTACTACCGAGACAAATAATTATGCGGAGGAGGTTTTCTTGGAGTTCGGCTCTAGGGAACAAGCCCGTATTACGCAGTGGAAGCCACTAACCAAGGAAGAACTGCGTGTGTTCTTGGGACTTTTCTTGCATTCGGGAACAATACGAATTCAACGGATGCAGGACTACTGGAAGAAACACAGTCTATATAATTTGACCTGTTTTTCTGAGAATATGGCCCGTAACCGTTTCCTGCTTATTCTCAGATGTCTCCACTTCGCAGAAAATGTTGCACCTCATGCCGAGAAGCAAGACAGGCTGCACAAAATACGGCCCGTGCTAGATTATTTTAATAAGAAAATGTTGGAGGTAAAATTATTTTCTATGTAAAATCATAATAAAACCACAAATTATATTTTATAGGTTTACTCTCCACGGCGCGAACTCAGTCTTGACGAGTCCATGGTATCGTGGCGGGGTCGTTTAGTATTCCGCCAATATTTACCAGGAAAACGCCACAAATACGGCATAAAAATGTATGTTTTGACGGAGCCTGATGGTCTCACATTAAAGCAATTCGTTTATTCTGGGTCAAAGGATATGACCGGACCTGAGGGGCATGCTTCAACTGTTGTTCTGCTGTTGATGGCTGAACAACTGGACAAAGGCCATAGTTTATATATGGATAATTTCTATAATAGTCATTCCTTAGGAAAGGCGCTGTTACAACGAAAAACGTATTGCACAGGGACGCTTAGGGGCAAGCGCAAAAATAATTGCCAGGAGGTGGTCAAGGCAAAATTGCGGAAAGGGGAAGTTATTGAAAAATGTGACGAGGCTAGCGGCATTACAATGGCAAAGTGGCGCGACAAGAGGGAAGTAATATTTATGAGTACGGAACATATACAATACATGTCGGGGGTAGATCGTAAAGATCAAATGCTGTCTTACAATGCATGCGACAAGAAAACAATAAGATGGTATAAGAAACTTGGCCTCAATATCTTACAAATTCTTGTTTTGAATGCTTGGTATTTATACCAGCGGTTTTCCGGAAGTAGAACCAGTTTCCACAATTTCCGGTTGGCAATCATCGAAGACCTTGTGGTTCCAAAAGCAGCCCCTAGGAAGGATCCGAAACTACCTTCACTGGTCCACTTGCCTTCTCATTTACCAAGGGCATATGGAGGAAAGATAAAACGAAAAGATTGTCGGGTTTGCAGAGCCAAGAAAATTAGAAATGCATCATCATTTTGCTGTCCCTTGTGCCCGGATACCCCTGGTCTTTGTTTGGACCCCTGTTTTAGAATTTATCATAATTATTAATTTTTGATATTATATAGTTTAGCACTTTTTGCCTGCATTTGATCTTTTTTTATACAATTACTTTAATTTTTACATATTATTATTATAAAAGTGTTTTAATAAAATAAATATTTTGTAATAAATTTTGTAAATGTGGTAACACATATGGTGTGTGATTGGCTTCCCAGTAAAAATTTCTTGTAGGAAGCCAATCACACACCATGTGTGTTGTTAATTTTTTTTTTGCTATTTTACCTAAATTACTTTAAAAACAAATAACTGCATCATTTCAAGCAAACATAAACTTACTTACATTAAAAAAAATTACCCGGCACAGGACAAAGTGACCGAGATTAGATGCGGCAGTCAACGTGTTAAACACACTACAAATTAAGCGAGAAAGAAAACTTCAAACAGCTAGTGAAAATGATGACACATGGATTAGAAACGTCATGAGAATAGTTTTTGAATAATGAGTGGTGTCAGTCGACGAACAAGCTGTAGAGATGCATTCATACGGATGCACGTAATGACTGCCCTGCAATTACTTATTTCAATTATTATTATATGCAAAGAAAAATGCAAAGAAGTATACTAAATTGACCAGCTTTCATACATACAGTACACGGAATAATTTATTATTAGAAATACCACGGCCAAATGCGCTTTCAGTGAGAAAAGTCCAATGTACGTGTCTATAAGAGTCTACAATAAATTACCAAACAAATATAAAGTGTTGCCACAGAAGGTTTAGAAATGATATTAAAAAACTTCTGCTTTTAAAAGATTACTACTCTTAGGATGAGTACCTCAATGACTCCTCCATGGCTGTGTTCACAAAATGCAACTTAGAGTAAAGTTAGATTCGAGTAAAGTCAAATAAGAGTTTACTAAGGTATTACTAGAGTAAGATTGTTTTATGAACTATAGCCAGAGTATTGTGTACTTTCAATGATTTGAATCAACAATGACGGAGAGGAAGGAAGCGAATGTGTTATTATTTACTATATTTTGTTATACGAAAAATGTAATAGTAAAATACATATTGTGTTTAAGTTCCGCTTTATTTACATTGCCCTCAAATGACATGTATTCGACAAGTATAAACACAACAATAAACATAATAATAATATCCATAGATAAATATCGGCTATCGATGTTCAGTGAACATAATCATTCTATGATCATTCTGTCAGTGCGCATGTCGAGTAAAATTTACCTACCTGTTATATACGAGTAGAAATAGTTAACTCTAGAGTAAACTCTTATTATTTATTGAACGACTTACTCTTTTTACTCTTGTTTGGTAAAACAATTTATGAACGAGAGTTTTAACTCATAGTTAACTCGATAAGGTTTTGTGAACGCAGCCCATGTAATCAAACTGTAGTTCTAGTTTTTTTATATGTACAACTATTATGCTGTCTTTTAATGTTTAAATGATATAAAGACGTATCCCATTCCGAAAGGTGACCGGCATAAAATGTTTCTATTACTTAATTTTTATACTTATTGACTTGTTCTATACCATGTTTATGGTCACATGAACTAATAAATATTATTGTTATTATTATTAATATTACTTCAAAAAATGTGTTTTGCCAAACATGAATCGTTTTATTCCTATTTATTTTATACGGCGTACCTATTTGAAATTTTATTTAAATTTTATAAAATTGCTATAAATGAATGCTTGTATTTATTGATGCTTAACTGTTGACATTATATCTATATATATATTACTCTTATGCTTTAGTTGGTCAGGTTCGTAATAAATACTCGCATAAATTTAAAATACTATGTAAACATAAACGTGTTCATGGTGTTTCTTTAATAATTTTTTGTGCTTGTTTGTTTTTTTGTTTCTGTCTATGTTCGAGTTCATTTAAAAGCCCAAGATATAAATTTGTTGCTGTAAAAGGAATCTACATTTCTGTAGCTGTCTACAATAAGTTCGACTATTTGCCACCATGAACCGCCACATTACGGCACCTCATCTTACCCCCCACATTTATTCTCCTCAGGTCCCCCAAACTGAAAACTAAACGCCAGCCTTAAATCATAAAATAACTGTACAAACACAATACCTAATACATAGTTTTATTTTAATTAACTGAAAATTACTTTTATGGGGGTCGATGGAGATTTCGAAAAATTATATAGGGGTCGATGATCAAAAAAGTTTGGCGACCCCTGGTCTATGGAAATAAATGCTTGCCTTGCTTGACATATCTTAGACTGATGTCATTAATATAACCTGTACTGCAAAATTACAAATGAATTTTTAGGAAACTAATTTTCTTGAAACAAGTTTTACTTCAACAGATTTACCTTTGTTAAGGGATTATTTCAGTCTGAGATTATTATTAAGATAATGCACTATTAATTTGTAATTATAATTTAAATTTATATAATAATATGTATGATTATCTCTTTTGACATGTTTCAACTCAAATATGTGAATGTATATAATTGTAGCTATACAGGATGGTTCACCGGGAACTGAATCGATCGATTGCGGAAAAACTGCAGCTAGGAATGATCTGAAATTTTGACATTATACTAAAGTCGATGGGGGACATTCGCCTAAAATATTTTCAAGATGGCACTCCGGGCTATACCGAAAGTAGGCACCAACTTCCTAATTTTAAATAGAATATACTGGATATTGTCAGGTTTTTAGATTCTACGTGAAACTCTAAATATATTTCATGTATAATGTCATATATCTAAGTGTAACCCTTTTTGACTACCTGAAATTCTTATGTTAAATTTGACGTTTGCAGACAGAAAATCAATAGCACTTTTTCCATATAAAGTTGAATTTATTATTGAATTTGAAGTAAATTCTCTGAAATAGACGGTCTAATTAAATACTATTTGTATAAAATTGTCACAATTATTAATACAGAGTGTGCGAATTATACGCCTGAAAACTAATTGGAAAAATTGCCAAAAGACAATTTTTTTAAATGGGAAGCGGCAACTTTTATAATTTTATTTTATTCTGCATTAAAAATAAGGATCACTTTGTATAAATATGTCTATTATAAAAATTGGTACTTTTCGAAATATTGGCAAGTTAGTGTTTTTATCTTCTACAATACATACTGTTTGCATTAGTTCTTTTTACTTTCTTATACGTAGTATAAGGAAGTATTGTGATGATGAAAATTTTCGACCTCGAGATTTTTGCAGATGTCCACGTTTTGAAGTCCCCTGACATCGAAAAAGTGGTTTTTAAAAAATGTCTGTTTGTGTGTCTGTGTATGACCACGATAGCGGTCAAACCGCTGTACATATCAACTCCAAATTTTGTATTTACGTGTATAATCTCCCTCTTGAGATCTGATTAGTTTTTCAGTAAAATCGGTAGACCGGAAGTAGCAGTTTACTTCAGCGAAAAAATCAAATTTTGCCAATATTTCGTCAACTACTAAGTTTAAACAAATTTATAAAGAATTCATATATACTTAAAATTAAAATTGAGAATAATTTTATCTAAAAAGTTTTCCGAAATTCCTACCGGAAGTAGGTGTTTTACTCTTATCGAAAATCAGTTTTTTGCGAATATTTCGCAAGTCATGCTTTTTAGACAAGTACGTTACGGGTATAAAAGTATTTAAAACATAATTTTCAATATTGTATAAAAAATTTGTATAAAAAAAATTTCAAGATTCAGACCGGAAGTACCACTTTTACTCTTATCGAATAGCGATTTTTTGCAAATATGTCGTAAGTTATGCATTCTATATAAATTTATCAAGAGTACAAAAGTATTTAAAACTGGATTTTCAATATTCTTTGTATATATGAAATTTCAAAATTCGGACCGGAAGTAGCACTTTTACTCTTAGCGAGGAGCACTTTTTTGATAATATCTTGCAAAGTATGTATTCTATAGAGATTTATTAAGAGAATAGAAGTACTTAGAATAGGATTTTAAATCATTTTTGTAAAAAAAATTCTTAAAATTCTATAATTTGAAACGCTCATACGTATAAGAAAGTCGTCTGGTGGCCACACCTCATTTTTTCATTAGTTAGCCATGACAGTGTTTACAAAATTATAAATTGTCCATTCGTTGAAGAAAAGTCATTTACCTTATCATAATTTCAATAAGTCATGCTGGGGCGCTTAAATTGTACAAACGATGATTATTTAAATTTATTTATTATTTATGGGGAATGTAATAAAGCTATGTCAAGAACATGTGATACATTTGCATTATTATCGTTATTAATAACTGGTTTTTTTCCCTGAATCTTTGCCCTCACGGATCCAAAGTTTCTGAAATCTTCTATAATACATTTAACGGTATTGGTAGATGGTTTCCGTTTTTGCGGATATCGAGTTGTAAATGTATCACATGTTCTTGACATAACTTTAATACATTCCCATTTAAAAAAATTGTCTTTTGGCAATTTTTCCAAATTCGTTTTCAGGCGTATAATTCGCACACACTGTATTAATAATTTTATACAAATAGTATTTAAATTAGACCATCTATTTCAGAGAATTTACTTCAAATTAAATAATAAATTCATCTTTATATGGAAAAAGTGCTATTGATTTTCTGCCTGCAAACGTTAAATTTAACATAAGAATTTCAATGAGTCAAAAAGGGTTACACTTAGATATATGACATTATACATGAAATATATTTAGAATTTCACGTAGAATCTAAAAACCTGACAATATACAGGTATTCTATTTAAAATTAGGAAGTTGGTACCTACCTCCGGCAAAGCCCGACGTGCCGCCATCTTGAAAATATTTTAGGCGAATGGCCCCCATCGACTTTAGTAGTGTCAAAATTTCAGATCATTCCTAGCTATAGTTTTTCCACAATCGATCGATTCAGTTCCCGGTGAACCACATGTATTGCCTTGTGACTGCTTGAAATGAAATAAATTATTATTATTACTTCCACAATTTTAACACAGTACGTTGATGTCATCTTTTCTTAAGGAACACATAAAAGGCGGAAAAATAGAATGAAAACACTGTATTTACGACTTCCAAGTACACAAAAACAAAATTTTTTCACGCTAATTTAAAAAAGATATATTACGCAAAAGTGGATCATTAAGTATATTGCATATAGGAATTTTTATAGCAAGGCTACAGGCGGCCATATTGATTTGACAGCATCTTGCACAACTCAATCACACCTTTTCACATTTGTCATAAGTATCTTGTGATGTTTGTTATAATTGTCATGCAGACAGTGGCGGCTCCTCGGGGTGGGCAAGGTGGGCACTGCCCACCCTGATTCTTTGAAGCTTGAAAAGTTTTATAGGCAATAAAATTAATTTATAAAAATCACTCAACACAAAAAAGAATTAAATTTCATTGGAGCACCTATTTATCGCTGGAATTGTACCTCTTTGAATTATTCCAACAGATAATAGCTGCTTTCGTTCGTCACAATGTTTCGTGAACATAGTCAACATGTTCAATTATAATTCGGTTCTTTCGTTGTGATCATATTTTCTTCCACTCCAAAACTTTGAATCATGTTTAGAAATCCCCTTTCCCCTATGGAACATCGATTTTATAGATGTTCGTATTTGCTAACCTAGGAATTTTAAAGTAGGGCCGTTAACATGGAGTTACAACGAACAGAAATTGTTTACGGTGAATATAAATATAAACTTAAATTCGTAAGAAATTAATCGTATTAGACGAAGGTAAAATTCATGCGAGTTTGGGCGCGCCCCACTAAAGCTGAATTAAGAAAGAACAACGTTCCCAGTATTCAGTAGTAGAATTTGGCAGAGAAAGAGAAACAGACACACAAGCGTATGTCACGTACCTATGTGATGTCTTGACGAGCGCGTGTGGAATAAGTAGGGGACGATGGGCAAAGCCGGATCAGCCCACCTTGAAGCTGGCTGCTGGCATATACGCTTGCAGCGTTATTCGAGTTATTCGGTTAGTAAAATAAAAATAAATACATACATTCATTATATTATTGTAACTCTATACACAGAATAATTTTTGTAGCATAAATTCATAATAATTGTGACCATATAAAAATTACTGAAAATAAATATGTTTTAAAAGCAAACATTATGCTACTTATATTTAAAATATTGTACATTATAACATAGTAGTAAAAAAACCTTATTTAATTTTTTTGAAAATTTATTAGACTGAATTTAGAAAAAATAGTTTTTAAAAATATATTGGAAATGTTTTTTTTGGATTAAAATTAATCATAAAGTAAAATAATAGTATGTAATGCTTGCTATACCGTGGAAATTATAAAAAAAACTGCAATGTTTGTGAATTTCATTTTTAATAATGAATCAAATGAATGGTATATTCTTGAACCTTGTTGGTTGCTTTAGAAATGTTAAAATAGTTTTATTTGCAACCAGAACGCCCACGCCAACTTCCATGTGAGTATTGTAGTAAATCGGCAGGTCGGGCAAGACCACCTTGACCATCGTGTGATGTTGCTAGTCGTCGTTCAACATCGTTTATGTTAGTCGACTCAAACCTCAAAGGGCTTGCCCACATTTAAATCGTGTCGTGCGTCGTAGTTAGTAGCACTAGTAGTAAGCAGTAACGACGGTGATATTGTAAATTTTTTATTACAAATAAAATTTAGCAAATTAAATTTCGATGATAAACTTTTTGTGGTAAAATTAAAACCTTGTCCGAAAATGGTTAATTTGATTATTAAAAATAAAACAAACATAGGTAGTAGAGGATTTAATATCAGTTGGTATGAAAAATGTAACCGGTTAACGAGAAGTGAAAAAATAAATAAGCTTTACTGTTGGAACTGTTTACTATTCTCTGAAACTAAACATGTACCCTGGAATTCTACTGGCTGCGATGATTTGAAACATTTACCTGTATCTTTATAAAAACATGGACAGTCAGAGCAACATACACATGCGTCTTTAAAGTTTAAACTTTTTTGTAAACAAAATATTCAAGTTTGAGTTGATTCAGCACATCGACAAAGTATTTTGAAACATAACGAGATCGTTAAACAAAACAGAGAAATATAAACGTGTTATTATTTCTCTGTTTTGTTTAACGATCTCGTTATGTTATATGTTGATATGGTTATTTATTTAGCAACGCAAGAACAAGCCTTTCGTGGGCATGATGAATCACAAGATTCTCTGAATCAAGGAAATTTCAAGGAATTAGCCTCGTTGCTTTCGAAATATGACAATCAATTTAAAACCTTTTTGGACGAGTCTTCTATTTTTACCGGTCTCTCTAAAAGTATTCAAAACGACTTAATTGAAAGCATAAACAAAATTATTTCCGAAATTATTGAAAACGAAATTAAATTAAGTCCCGTTTTTTCCCGACAAGTAGATGAGACGACTGACATTAAGTGTCGATCTCAAGTATCTGTTACTTTATAGTTGGTCAAACTTATGACGGGGCTTCTGTAATGGCTGGTGAATTGAATGGGTTACAATCAAAAATTAAGCAGATAGCTCCTCAAGCACCGTTTACCCACTGTTGTGCTCACAGGTTAAATCTCATATTGCAAGATGCCTCAACCAAAATTAAAGAATGTAGAATTTTTTTTTGCAAGTCTTAGTGGGTTACCTGTATTTTTTTTCAAATCTACGAAAAGAACAATTCTTTTAGATCAATTAGGTGCCAGAAGAATACCTAGCGGATCCGACACTAGATGGAATTTCAAATCGCGTCTTATTGATATTGTTATCCAACAAAGAGTAAAATTGTTTAATGTTTTTGGAAGAATTATTAATTCTGAGGCTTTTACTAGAGATTGTGAGGCAATTAAAGAATCGATTGGATTTAAAAAAATTTTGAAGAATTTTAGTTTTTTAATTTTACTTTACATTTTCAGTCTTATTTTTGAGCAAACAGAGTTGATTTTCGATATTGTTCAATCTAAATCTTCAAACAGCATACTGTAAGAAGAGAATCGAAAGTTTGCAACTAAGTTTAAAGAACTTTAGAAATGATCAGAATTATTTTGACAAAATATATAACACCGTATGCAGTATTTCCGAACCACCTACCATGTTAACAAAATGTACATCCGATATGATGGAATGGGCGATCCAAAAATGTACCTATTTCAGAAGAGTTTCAATTAAATTATTGACACAATAATTAATCAGATAGAGGTCAGGTTCAAGGATATGGCTTCTTTAGATTTTTTTAGATTTATTAGATAAAAGCAAATTTATAACTTTCAAAAGTACATTTCCTCAACAGTTGGTTGATTCGCTATTAAAGGCTTACAAGAATTTGTTTGATAAACCAACATTGCAAAGCCAGCTACGCGTTTGGTATTCTGATGCTGATATATCAGGAGATTCGTCAAACTGTGTTGATATTTTAAATTTTATTTTTTCAAATGATCTAGAAAATGATGTTTCGGAAATACATAAATTGTTGTGTATTGCTTTGTGTCTGCCTACATCGGTGTCCGTAGAAAGAAGCTTTTCGACATTGAAAAGAGTAAAAACTTTCGCTAGGAATTCTATGAGCCAGTCAAGATTATGTCACTTATTAAAGATTGCTATCGAAAGGAGTTTAGTCAAATATCTTCAGGAAAATCATTAATCAACTCAGTTTTACGAAAAAATTGTAGATGACTTTGCGCGACAAAAAAATAGACGAATTGAGTTAAACTACAAATACATCGCCAGTACATAAATTAGTTAAGGCCCGTGTATGTCTTCTTTTAATAAAATATTATGGTTAATTTATTTGTTGTTGAATATTTTATTTACTTGTACATATTGTTAGAATTTCTTTTTCCGTTTTATTAAGGAATTTTGCATTTTATATTGTTATTATTATTTCGTTTTGTTAAGAAAATATTGTTTTATTTTTCTTAATAGTTATTCTGCTAACTGTTTTTCGCGTACTAACAATAACCTCTCCCTTCCTCTCCTGGTAAGATATAGCTCTAGACCTTCACGAGGTTCTTGCGGAACGGTATATTTGCTTTAGGAAATTATTCCGACAAACATAGAGCTCCAATAAATTTTAATAGATGTAGAATATCTTATTCAAAATGTCCCATCCGACTTGCCCACCCTATCAGAAAACTCACGAGCCGCCACTGCATGCAGACAATATAAATTTATCAACAAACTACTACACATTATAGGCAAATTATTAAATAAAATATAGGTACAAAAAAGTAATATTTAATAATTTTATGTCGTATATAATATACAATTTGTAACTGACTTTCATGTAATAGTATTTTACTAGCAGAAACTATATATCCTGAAATATTAATTAATTGGTCTGTTTTTATTTTATTAAGTACTATAATTTGTTTCTTCAGAAAATATATCCAAAATATACTTTTTGTTTATATTTTAGGTAAAACTAAAATTAAAAGATAAATTTAACTGATTATAATTATCATTTAACACATGGAACAAACTCGCATTATATGGTAAATTTTACAATCTATTTCAAACTGTGGCTGATCATTTCTCAGAAATATCAGTATTTGACAACCATCGGTATATTTTAGGAAAGACAATTCTTAATAAGTATTCCAGAATAAGATTTTTGAACCTTGGAAAGCGATACACTTTAATTTTACAAGGACTATTAGTTCTACAAAAGTTGAATAGATTGATATTATTCAATCATCAATAAATATTTATTTGTGTTTTTTATTTTAAATATATACTTTTGTATTTCAAATTACCGCGTGTGAGTAGAGTGCCTTTATAATGAGAGTGATAACACGAGATAGGAAATCAATGGAAACCATATCGGCCATTATGTGTGTACCTGTGGGTATCTGTCAAATGGTAAAATAACAAATAATGAGGGTGTCCATTAATTACGTGAGCACAAAATAGGAGGTAAAATCTCACCAAATCTCTAAGAGGAGAGAGGGCCAATAAATTCTCACGTCACCTTTTTAATTTAGAGATTATACATTATTATAACAGATAACATTTTGTATTACGAAATCAATCCCAAGCATACACAATCTTTAGGGGGGCTTACGCAGAGGTGCCGACTAACTGCCGTGAGGTAGGACGTAAGGGGGTGGCGCCATATGCGCTAATGTAAATTCCGCCGATATAAGGTATTCGTTAAAATAAAACAAATAGCAGAAATTTTTGTTTTCTTATTATGTTTTTGCATTAAATTGAACACAAAGGATTAATTAAGGCTTCGTTTGGAGTACTTTCTTATAATTCAAATTATTTACTTCTACATTTCACTCTCAAAGTTGGCAAAATTTACATCATAACACGGTTTCAGAAACTTTATTTTCAAAAATTAATTCCAGTCGACCATGCATTGAGCCTTTGTTTATTTGTGTTTTAAATTTCGTTTTGATATTTCGTAAATAAAAGCGGTACTATTGTTTTAACGAAACCTTGTAAGGTCCAGAATTTACATTAGCGCTTATGGCGCCACCCCCTTACGCCCTACCTCACGGCAGTTAGTCGGCACCTCTGCGTAAGCTCCCTAAATACGGAACACAATAACATCGGCTAATGCGTTGCAATTATCACGACTGACTGACACGCAAAGATTCCAACCAGCAAAGTAGGGAACTCACCGAAAAAAATCTGACACTTGTGAGGCACTTCTTTCAATTCGAGAAGTTCCCTGCCAATTCGGTTGGAATCATTGCATGTCAGTCAGTCAGTCATATTTTATCCGATCCTCCCAGTGAGCGGAAAACCGACTGTGTCGGGGCCTGGCGAACACGATGGGAAGTCGTGCTTCGGCAATGCCTCACGGTGTATTTCAAACATGCGGGCTATTCCCAGATGCTGTACGATTACTACCGTCCGTCTCTTTTGGTGAATGATCAAGCTATCCATAACAGATGGTGCAAGACGTGCGGTATCTACTTTGCATCATGTGTGAACCTACACAGACACTGGTCAGTGCTGCATGCATCCCCTAGAGCACCTATAGTCAGGGTTCGACCAACGCGTGTGGTCACCCGTCGGGCTGAGCTGCTGTGCGCCGTGAACGATAGGCAGGAGTGGCTGCATGAGGAGGTTGTAGATACTGTTACGTTAATTTTTGAACAGATCTGTATATTCGGAATTTTGTTTCCTTTATTTATATTCGTAGGATTATTGTTGTTCCTGACGTTTTGACGTTAGCAATTTTCGTTTGATTTGTTTATATCCATCACGCTATCACATTCGGTAGTGATGCATTTTTGTATTTTAATTTAAATACGAATTAGTTTAATTATTTAGGAGAATTTACATAGTAATTAATTGCTTTTTACTTTGGTTCTATTTTAAATAATTTTCTATTAATTTTTTCTCTCTCCCCTAGAATTTTTTAGGCTTCCTTTTATTTTCAAGTGTCTTCGATGTATTTATACAAGTTGGTAACCGTGTAATTTTATAGTTCTCGCTTTGTCCGCCGAGTGTGTTGTCGTAGTAATTAGGCGTCTTTTCGTCCCATTTTGCCTGTTGCAATTATCGATAAAAGAAGCAGATTGGTTTCGATCAATGTTCACTGTTAATTTTTGGTAAAATCATATCGATACCGTACCGTAGGAATTACGCTGTGTAAGCGGATTCATGAAGCAGTGACGTGTGTATGTTATAAATTGGTTTAATATCCTGTTTTTTTTCGACTTTATGTCGGTTGAATTTTTACGATCGAATTGCTCCAAATCTGGTAAGATTCTTCCTTAGTTTTCCGTCGTGTAGTAATGTTTTAATGTTTGTCGTTTTACTTTGTCTTTTAGTTTCTTAATTTACGCAGAAACTCTCGTATATTCCATTATAAGTAACCGGAAGTTGAGAGCACGTGGAACCTCCATTTTGAAACTGGACATTGTTATAAGTTATTTTTCCTGGAATATCGATTAGAGAGTCATTTTCAGTATCACTGTTCGTAGTAGTTAGACCACACCTACTCGTTATAAAGATAAGTCTCATCGTTGTTTTTTTTCCGAATTATTTGTGCGAAAACCGTATCGTACCGTTAGCCTATATTGTAATTTAATTGTTAAATTAATTTCTATATATATCATAAGGTTCATACGCTCTGAAATTTAAATTTTCTTTCCGAAGTCATTTTGTGCTCGGAATTGAATTATGTGTTTAAATTGATTATAAGTTTTGCGTTGATCAGAGTGTAGAACGTTATTTAAATTCGCATTTAAGTTTCATTTAAGCCCTTTTGGAACCTATTGCCAGTTCTTAACCGATTTGGCGAAGGTACAATATTCAGTTTTCGAGGGTTATCGTAGAGTTGTCATTTAATTGGCACTACAATTGTAAGTTTATAGGCCTTAAGCAGAAAATTTAATTATATTGTTTTCTTTAACAAACATTTGCCATAGTTTTAAATTAATTTTAAGTACATTGATATTCATATACTGAGTGTTCACGAATTGACACATTTGTAAATCTTTTGGAAAGCTGAGATCTCTGCTACATTATTTAACAAACTTCTAACTAATAAACATATTACATGTACGTTATACAGGGTGTTCAGAAGTACGGATCTCTGTCAATTAATTTTGCATTGTCGCTTTTTTTATTACTTAATAGATTATCATCACCTCTCATAACCTTATAAATTAAATTTTATAATTAGGCAACGGTCTTGAAATATTAAATTGGTTGTTGTTTGGAAACTGTGGTTTTGTCTTGCCTTTTGCTACCTGAGTATTTACTGATTTTTCTCCTGGATCAAAGACCATTTTGGGGTAGGGAATATTAAATATAAGGAGATGGCGCCCGTAAATTCATCCATCTGAAATTCTGTGTAAATCCACGGCCCAAAAACAAGACGATTGAGTTAGAGGCAGTTCCCTTCTCCATCTTTACCATCTGTATGCAAGGATAGTAACAACGTTGGTGATTTAATGAGCGGCGATACAATTATTTTAGCTTGGCCATCAGTTTGCTATCCGTATCGAAGGATGAATAATGTTTAGTTTCCGTCGACGCCATTTTTGTGCGCCTTATTTGATTTTGACAGTTAATATTTAATTTTAATTTTAACCTTGGAACGGCGTAGCAATACGTCTAATGTTTGTCTTCCTATACTACCAAAAGACATGGACAACTTGTGACCATTCATTACGATAGGAGAAGCACATGTATGCCTATGAAGTTAGTGAAGAACTAGGGAAGATGATGTCAGCCTATTTTTTACTTTTACTAAATTTAATATAAATTCGTTATACCTTAAACGTAGTATCATTTAACAATAAATTGTGAAAATGTCCAAGTCGTGTATAATTAATTGCAAAAAGTGAGTTTTAGTAAGTAAAGACCGATTCCTTTCAATTATTACTGTATTAATTATGACTTATTTTTGAAGGTTCATTTAAATCTACTTTATTTGGAAGATGTAGCTAACTATATATTTTAAATAATTTAATAACAATTAGATTACCAGTATTTCCACAATTTATAACATACTACGTTTTAGTCACCTTTTCCTAAGAAACACATAAAAAGAACGAAATAGCTGAAACACGTTTCTTTAGGACAGCAAGTAAACCACATAACCACAATGAATATTCGCGTTCTTGTAGAATAGCAATATTATTTAATAGTAGATCAATAACTAACATATGTTACCGTAAATCGCCAAAATTCGTTTTTACACGTACTTACTAGTAAGAATGCGAAATAACTACGAGCATTTGTAATTTCGCGTTATTGATATGTTCAATTGTAAATTTCTCGATAACTGTTGAGTTTGGGTATAGGACATGGTACATGAAACATACTTAGAATTCGATGTAGAATTAACAAATTAAATAAAAAAACATGTTTCCATTTGAAAAAAAAAAATTGATGGTCGTAACTTATTTTTGGACCACATCAATTTACCATCAGAAAAACCGCAGCTAAAAATAAAAATCGACCTATCCGAGCGTTTTTCTATAAAACAAAACCAAAAATTTTAAATGAATTTATTCCAACCCGCGCGTCCTCACTGTATAAATTTATTGAAAATGGAATTATAATAATAATAAAAAATATACTCTAAACAATACTAAAAATAAAATGTTATTGCATAGGTTCAAAAATGCCTCCTTCAGCAGCAAGGCATTGTCCGAGCCTATCATAAAAATTTTCCCGCAAATTACGAATCACATCGACTGTTACGGATTCAAAAGCCTCTATGATTAGCCTTCTCAAAATATCTAAGTTTTCTAGCCTGCCAACTTGTGCACTGTATATTTTATTTTTGATGTATCCCCACAAAAAGAAATCATTTGGCGATAAATCAGGAGATCGTGGAGGTCAACGAATGTTTCCTGTTCCACTAATGAGACGATCAGGAAAAGTATTTATTAAAAAATACTTTACTCTGACCGCATTATCTGCAGGACAACCGTCCTGTTGGAACCAAATAATATCCCGATCTATTCCGGTATTATCAATAGCGGGAAGTATCTGATTCTGTAGCATATCGAGGTATTTGTCCTCATTTAACGTACCATCAATACAAAATGAACCAAGCAAATGGTCACTCAAAATACCTGTCCAGACAGTCACTTTCTGGGGATATTGGGTGTGTTTAACAAAATATCTGTGCTGCTTTTCCCCGAGCCCAATATCGAACAACATTTAATGGAAATAACGATTCATCTGTGAATACAATACTTGCGATGAAATTCTCATTTTCATTTGTCTTTTCCATTACGATTTCACAAAACTACGTTCTTCTAAAATTGTCATCGAGAAATATTTCTTGCGTTTTCGAGTATTTGAAACATTTTAATTTATTTCGCTTCCATATGTTCGCGACGGTTTTATTACTCACACCCAATTCCTCAGCAACACTTCTGGTAGATAGCGTATCCTCTACTTCGAGAGTGATACAAATCATTATATCCCGCTCTTCTCGTTCCGTAGCTTTTAGTGGATTTACCTCTCTAGGATTACACTTTGTGCAATTATTTAAACAAAGACATTTTTCAAAGCTATTCAAAATATATATGCTTTGCTCACAGGGTACGGGTCTGTCTGCAAATATTTGCGGAAATAAATTTATGCAATCCTTTGCAGAATGACCACTATAGTACCATTTAATAATTTGCAGTTTTTCTCCTGGTGTGTAGCTAGGTATTGTTGCCATTGACCCCTCCTTTCACAAACACAAAACGACGCTGTTCGACACGATCTCCAGATACAATTTTAGTTGCTAAAGGGAGTCTTGTAAAATGCTTTCTGTCAGTTACTTCTGTCAGTGAGTTCAGTCAGTGACTTCTGTCAGAGTTGTCAAGTGACATTTTTTTCGATAAATGCGTGTCATCCAGAGATGCGCAAAAGCATACCTTGTTTCCTTGTAACATGACCACGGCCACGATTGGGCGTTGTTGCCGGTGTGCCTAGTATACATATATCCTATCCCCAATATGATTTTACACATGCGGTATAATATATACGCCGCTCCGAAAGTCAAAAATATTTCGTTATTTTATAAGCCATTTCTTCTGCTCAGTTAGATATTAAAGCTCCTAATACAATAAACTTGGTTAGATGATCTTGATAAACCATGATGAATTTATATCTGCTTGACTTTATTTAACTCATTGTGCAAAACTGGCTGATAAACTAATCCCTTCTTCTTCTTAGATTCTTTACTGTTACAGACTTCACACATTGACTGGAAGAATTAATTATTTTAGTAGTAATGTTGGCATATTTTTTACTTGTTTCCATTCGAAGTCTATCGTGACCTCCACCTCCAATTGCTATGTGAGCTGCTTCAATTACATCAAAAATGTCTTCAACTGACAGGTAATATAATACTCATCACTAAGCTTCGGATAAATATGCATTTGCATAACTGCATATTCTAATGCATAATTAAGTCATTTTTGAGTTGAAGTGCATATTTTAGTCATTTTCAGTTTTATCTGCATATTTCCCAGTTAATTTTTTTTTAAACATAATGTAATGGTTTTTATGGGTCCAAAAAATAATAAATAATTCAGTCACTATTTATTTTTAACAGTCTATAATTAAAACACCAAATAAAAATATAATTGGAAATGAAATTAAAGAACACTCTTCAAACAAACGAACTATACATAAATTAAAAATTCCAAACAGCTTTTATGACCGATTATCAGGTACCCAACACGCAAGGAGTAGAATATTCCATAACTTTGTTGTTTGATATTGAGAAGCGAACATCCCAGTGTTAAAAATTCCGAAAGAAAAACGATCAGTTAGCGCAATTTTAAACCAATTTGTTAAAGACTTCAGCGATTTTACAACTGATGGAAGTGTGCTGTTTTGTAAATACTGTGAAGTGAGTGTAACAGCAACAAAAAACTGCCAAGTGACGCAACATTTACAAACCATTAAGCGCCAAAAAAAAAGAAGAACCGAAGTTTAGGAAGTAAACAGCAGATGTTAGTACCAGCTATATTAAAACCTGGTCCCAGTCGTTCACCATTTAACGAGGAATTGTGTGAAGCTCTAATTTCTGCGGACATACCACTGTTGGCGAAAGTAAAAAATGAAGCATTTAAAACCTTTTTGGAAAAACATACCATGCAAAATATTCCAGACGAACCTACACTGCGAAAACTATGTTTTGCCATTATATAACGCCACAATACAAAAACTGCGGGAAAAAGCTAAAGATAAAAAATATTTGGGTATCTTTACATGAAACAACGGTTGTAGAACAAAGTAGCATAGCAAATTTTGTTTTCGGTATTTTGAGAGTTGAAGAAGAAAGAAATAAATCATATCTGTTAACAATGAAAGTGTTGGCAAAAGTGAACCATACAACAATTGCCACATTTTTCAATGATGCGCTAAATTTTTTGTTGCCAACAAGCATTTGCTTCGAAAAAGTGCGCGTTGTGTGTACGGATACTGCTCCATACAGGTGTAAAGCAATGAGTGGTTTGAAAATACTTTATTCAATAATGACTCACGTTACTTGTGTGGCGCATGGCCTACATCGTGTGGCCGAATTAGTTCGTTCCGTTTATACAAATATAAATTTGTTAATATCATCGACCAAGAAACTGTTTTTAAAAGCACCTTCTCGCGTTGCCAAGTTCAAAGAAATTGCTGGTGATGGGATTCCACTTCCGCCGTCACCGATTCTTACAAGATGGGGCATCTGGATTGAAGCTGCAAGTTATTACGCTCAACATTTTGAGTTTATTGCCCTTATTGTGAACGATTTCGATCCTGAAGAAGCGAAAAGCATAGAGGATGCTCAAAACGCATTAACACAAAGAGGATTGCGCGAAGTTTTGATTTTCATTAGATTAAATTTTACTTGTATTTGCGTGGCTATTTTGAAATTGGAAACCAAGGGACTTCCTTTAGAAAACAGCATAGAAATTGATGAAAATGTTATTGATAGGTTAAGTGAATTAAAAAAATTGTAGTTTTGCAAAAAAAAATGTCGACAGTTTTAGATAAAAATACTGGATATCAAATTTTGAAAAATATTTCTAAGATTTTACAAAATGAGGAAACTGCTGTTGCTCCCAGTAATTTGATTCTCACTGACATAGTGGATTTATCATTCGCTCCTATTGTATCATGTGACGTGGAACGATGTTTTTCAGAATTTAAAAATATTTTAGGTGACAATAGGCATAAATTTATATTTGACAATTTATTACATCATGTCATAGTGAAGTGTAATAGTAAAAATCTGTAAATTTATTGTCAATAGACCAATATAACCTTTAAAAAATGTTTTATTTAAATCTAATAAACGATTTTTGAATGCATATTTAAATGCATATTTTTAATATTTTAGATGCATATTTGCATGCATATTTTGTACTTTTTGAATGCATATTTATCCGAAGCCTACTCATCACTCTCGGGCTTTGCTATTATTCGCTGAACGCCGCCCACTTCTATTATGTCAAAACGGTTCACGCGTCGATACAGCTATGAAGTTTCTGCGATGCCAGTTTAGCTTGTTTTATTTCCTGAAGTAATTCTTCATATGCCTCTCTATTCATTACAGTGTATTTAGACAAGTTTTGCACAATCAGCGCATAAATCATTCATCGACCCGTTCTTGCTTACTAGTTACAGTTATGCGTGTTAGAACGGGTTATAACTGAAAGCTGCAGCAAATAGCCGAATTAAAATTTTAATTTGCGTCTTTACTATAGTAGAATTACGGAACAGATGCAGTAGCAACATTGCATTGACGTAATAGCTTAAAAAGGCAAATTCACAACGCTTAACGCATAGCCTTAACCATAAATGTTTTGACATTAGACGTTATAAAGAAATAATATGTAGTTCTAACCCCATATTTCGATGCAAGGTTTCTACACATTCTCCTATATAAATGTAATTATAATAGACGAAAATTAATGCAATGTACGTACTATAAGCTCTGTTTAAGCAACTAGTTACTAATAATTTTCATTACTTTAGATTATTTTATGTATAATCGGAATTAAAATGAAATGAAAATAAAATACAAGAGCCGTCCTCTTTAGGTTTATGTAAACAAGAAATGTTGTGATATGATAATTTGTTTGACGTATGGATTAGTACAAATATAATAAACAAATTTGTTTAATATTCTGTATATAGTGACATTTGTATAAGAATTTATTAAAAGCAAGCTTAAGGTAGCTAAAGTGGTGAAATCAAAGAATAATTTTCTTCCAAATAAATGCACATTAAATGAATATGAAGTACTAATTTAATTTTTATTTTTTGTCCAATTCGCTTGTAAATGGGGAAAATGGGAAGAAATAAACAAAACGACAGGTTCGGAAATTTTTAATGCAATATATACACTAATAGGAGAAAATATATTTTAAGTTTCTATGATTACTTACATGATACAAAGAAAATGTGTTTATTCATTCATCAATAGATGAATTTACATATGAAAAATATAGTATAAGAAAGCAGTGATTTACAAAAAAAGCATATTAAATAAAACAGCATCAAATCAGTCTCACTATTAATTAGTCGTCACTAGAAGATGATGCAGTGGAATCATCACCTGTTATAATTAATGAGTCTTCTTGACAATCCATTAAATTATCAAGGTCCCACATTTTGTTTTCCACATTAGCCACATGTTTAATTGCGTTTTTCCAATTTTCACATGAAATATTGAACACACCTTGTTGAAATAATTGCTTTACATCTTCCAGTTTGAATGATACATTGTGCCTAGCAACATACCTCTTTACGTGTGCCCATATCAACTTTATCGGATTTAATTTACAATGGTATGGAGGTAGCCGCAATACCTTTCTATTTCATGCTTCAATTATCTCATCTACAGCATATTTCGCAAGGCCAGTCACATTTTCCTTAACTAATGCTAATAATTCTGCCTTCACCATGTCATCTTCATATGGTATGTTTTGATTTACAAGCCATTGTTGAATTTCAGCTTTGCGGTTGTTTGCTGTAGGTGGTTTATTTATTTTGCGACTATGATATGGTGCCTTATCCAAAACAATCACTGCGATTTCTCTCAAACTGGGCAAAATATGTTGAAGCCACTCTTCAAATCTCTCCGCATTCATGTTTTCATGGTAATCACCTGTCTTTTTAGATTCAAAAAGTAGCAAGCCATCCTCTTCAAATCCCTCGTCAGAACCTATGTGTAATATAATTAACATTTTCCATTTTCCGGAAGGATTTTTAAGGCCTGGGGACAAACCATCTATAAATGCTTGTCTCGCAGTAAGCACTGATGTGTCTGCCCACACTTTCTTTGCTGTGTGCCCCGCCCTGAAGCTGTTGTTGCAATGTTATCTACTTTCGAGGTACCTGGCTGTTCTTGCAAACTTTTGTATATATTCTTGTCCTCTACTGTAAAATGCTTGGAGAGCCTCTTCTTAGGAGGTGAACTGATACCACAGGTGATTAAACGTAGGATTGAGTTTATAGGCTATAAAGTGGATATTTCAAAATCATCTTCTGATGTTATATTTCATGCGCTTACTTACGTTTGTCACAAAAACAATGTTCAGTAGTATTCAGATATACTTTTTGTTAGATATTAAGCAAAGAAACTCAGAAAGAATAAAATAGTAATAATGCAAAATTGAAACGATTGAAACTGTCAAAACACATTACTAAATTTATTCTATTGTGGGCGTCCTTGCAAACGAACCAATAGTAGGGTAAGGTCGCCGAAATCGTACCACTTAGTACATTTTGTTAATTTTCTGCAAATATGGTGTTCTGTAGTGATTGATATTTTTGCTTTATTTGACAGGTGGTGTTTTATAACTGAAAAAAATAGCAAGAATGAAATACATAGGCAAAACTATGTTTTATGGCAGTTTTTTTGGAACCCTACAAATGGTACGATTTGGAAACCTGGGTTCCTAAATCGTACCTAGGGTGTTTTAAATCGTACCATTCATTATATTACCTATGTTCACTAATGTTTTCTTGTTTTGAGTACAGGTTGGGAATAAAATGTTAGTTTATTGAAACTGTTTAATTCCAGTGAAAAACAACGTTACACAAAAAATTTAAAATATTGCCTATAAACAAAGGAAAAACATCACATACAGATGTCACATATGTATGTACTAGACCTTCCTGTGCATTTTTCATGTGCCCATTTTTTACATAGAGAGCACTGTATCATCTTCTCGACAACCGATTCAGAACATAAAAAGCAGTACCAGTCTTCTTCATTCACTTCAATGACAACATTTTTGTCTGACGTTTTTGCTCTCTTAGATTTTGGCAAATCAGTATTTCCATCGCATTTTTCTAAATTCTCTCCACCAAAAACATTTTTCTTTATCAACTTTTTCTTAGTATTTTGTTGCTTTTAAATAGTGCTAGTTTTAGTTTTATTGTCTTTGTTTTCTTTTATATTAATGTTCTCTTCTAGTTCATGCTTGTATGGGCTAGATGTTATTACAGTAGCCTTCTGTGGTTCTTTTGTAAGACGTTTAACGTGTTTTTTTTTGCTGGTTTAGGAAGAGGGTTCACTATGTCTAAAGTGATAAAAGCTGCTTTTTCCATTTCCTGTTCTACTTGTACTTTAGTTGTTGGTAGTATATGGTTATTATCTTGATGATTTGTAAGAATACCTACTTGCCTGCATTTCATTGTTGAGAATATCCTGCACATTATCAGAATTTTTTGGAATGTTTTTCTACAGTTTACAGAGTTTTCAACATCGTCCACGCTTATTTCACCTCGTAAATTCTCACTTGTCACAAAGTCTCAATCCTTAAAAATATTTCTATCAATTGGCCATACTCCAGTAGCCCGAAACCCACCCATTACATTGCATGTTGTTGCAGCCTGGACATATGCCCTAGTTAACAGCTGGGTAACATCAAATTGGGTAACCTTTTCCACAGGATTAGGACGAAGCCACTTTGTCATAATTTGGCTGTAACTGGACTCCATTGATTTAAAAACTCCCACATCTAAGGGCTGCAACCTATGTGTTGTATGGCCTGGAAGTTGGAGCATTAGGACATTATTTTGTCTTGCTAAATTAATGGCTGCCAGATTCTTTGAATGTGTGGTATGCCCATCTAGAAGAAGCAGTACTTTTTGGTTTTCTGTGGGTTTCACAAATTCAATAAAATGTTTAAGCCATTTAAGAAACAGTTCTGAGTTTATATATCCAGTTTCACTAACTTCTGTAAGACTATTGGGAAAAGCGCCATTTTTTAAAGCTGGATGCATACGAACTCTTTTGAAAATAGTCATCGGAGGAACAAAGTTACCAGTTGCATTGCAGCAGCACACGATTGTTGTATTTACGCCCCTTTCTCCACTTGCTATGAATCCAACTTGATGCTTTCCACGTTGAGCTATAACTTTTGGAGATTTTTTTTGTACGGTGGAGAAGCCAGATTCATCAACGTTATAAATATGTCGAGCTTCTATTTTGTGTTTATCAATAACATATTCCAATAAATCAAAAAATTCGTACACATTTTCTCTATTAAACCCTTACAACAGGCTATCGATGTATTTTCAGGTTGCCGCAAAGCTAATTCTGGATGTCTGTTCATAAAACGGCAGTACCAGTTCTTACCAGCCATTTTATTTTTATTCCCAAAGAAGGGATTTTTTAATATATGTGAATTAAGCTCCATTAGATCATTCGCAAGTTTCCTAACATCTGTTATGGTAAGTCCGAAAAGACACTCTTCAAATAACAAAATAATGTTTTACTAGATCATTTTCAAGTAGAACTGGAATAGCAGGTAATCGACCATTAACTCTTCTTTTCTCCTTCGATTTTTTCAATTTCTTTGGGTTGTCCGCTGCTTGTGCCTGTTTCGCTCTTTTAAATTCACTCCTTTTCACTTTCCCGTCTACGTGTCTTTTCAATGTAGGTTTAGGAATGTTATACTTTATGCAACATTTTTTGAACTTAATTTTTCCACAGCTTCAGACCATTCTCCATATTGCCTTCTTGCCATCTTTAGCTGAAATAACCATAATCAATAAATACAATTAGTAAACCTCCAAATCGTACCAGTACGATATACAGCACTCAACTCGGTACGATTTGTGAAACTCTGTCATATTACGAATAAATTACAATTCTAATCTATAAACTAAACAAATCTAACTGTTTCTTCTTATTGTTTTAACCTATATACTTCATTTAATCTTATTTGCCCTTAAAAAAGTCGAAAGTTGTATTCACATCATAAATATATCCTTAGACACACATATACAAATTTACATGGATTAGGTACACTTTTTTGAACGGCATGTAATGAACACTAAACGTCGTCTGATTAATGCCGTTTTGTGAATGCATATTATAAGACGTAAAAGGTACAAGAAAACAGGAACAGATGGCATTATAATCTTTTCCAACATATAAATAAAGGAAAAGTACGATTTACGGACCGGTACGATTTTGGCGACCTTACCCTAAGTGTTATTTTACGTATGACGTTCAAGTGACGCATTTCTCGTGCGCTGTTGCTACTGCATCTGTTGGGTAATTCTACAGTAGTAAAAACGCGAAATTACAAATGCTCGTAGTTACTTCGCATTCTTAGTAGTAAGTACGCGTAAAAACGTATTTCGGTTATTTACGGTAACACGTAACACATATAAGAACATTTAAATTTAAAGCTTGGTTACAAGCGGCCATATTGATTTCAGTTTGACAGCATCTTGAACAACTTTTGCCGATTTTTCGCGACTGACCTGGGATGTTGTGGTTACTGTGGTAAGAATAACTGTAAAATTTTTGCGACATCCGGTAACAGAGGAGAAGGTGTAATGACGTCATCAATAACTGTCACTTTGCTAACCGCTGCATACACAAGTCGGAAGGAGTGTTACGCTCGGTATGTTGTATCTGTCTCTGTCTGTCATTGTTGACAGCTGGGTTGACAGTAGTTAAGTGAATAACCTCAAAACACTTGCAATTTGCAGTGCCTTTTCGTCCATATATCTTTTTAGAGTTTTGAGAATATTTTAAAAGTGTCCTTTTGCATACGAAATAGTTCGAAAAAAGTTTTCTCGTGATATGCATTTATCCATACATCATCATCAACTGTAGGTCGAAAGTAAATGTCCCTTAGTTTAAAGCACCAGTTAGCTGTTTATGTTAAATGTAAAGGTTTCAGTAATAGTAGCCATTCAATCATACCATCCTCAAAAAACAAAATGTGTCGACCAAATAAATTATTAATTCACGAATTTCCATGACGAACACATATAGGTTATGTAAAGTAAACTTGTGTGTCTTGTTTATATTGCTATTTCACTGCAGAAACCCTGGCAGAAACGGTATGCACTGATGTTTTTGCAAAAGCAGTAACCGAGCATTAGTCGTAGAGTGGGGAGTTTCACCAATAGTGATCGTGACAGTTATCCTGGTTAGTGCATGGTCAGTTCCGAAAAATCGCCATTTATTTCTCACGCAACCGATAAAACAAGACATTGGATAAGCTAATATACAGTTATAAGTTGGTTTGCAAGTCTCTGCATCTAATAAATCATTTCTGATATTGTCAAACAATAGTTTTGAATAGCACCAAATGCTCCTCGAAATCAAATTTTAAACCTAAAGTAAAAAAAAACACAAAAGACTTCAGAGAAGGCGTCTCACAAAATTAATATTCATTTTTTTTAAATAGTTAGTAGTGTCCTGTATAACCTCTTCAGGCCCACGGGCAATTTCGCCATGTGATTTTTGTTTTGACTGCAGTACGTTGTCTCATTAGATGTTAATAACATAAAATAGTGTCCAGATTTTTTTGTTTTGTTTTGGTTTTTTGAAAAAAACATGTATCATAAGCGATACATTGGGCCTTGCCCTATACAAAAATTTGGGAGACATTGAAATTTCTTTATTCATGGAACTTAGAGAAACAATTTCTTTGCATATTACAACATAGAAAAACATTACAGGAAGAACATTTTACAAAAGTTAAGCTCTTACAACCTTGGTATCGGCATCTTGATCTTGTTCTCTGTTCTTCATTCATAAATTTTGGCAGATGCTTAGCTTTTTCCATGCGTACTCTCTTGTCTGGGATCGGCAAAACACTTCTTCTTTTAGAATTACCCTGTTCGGAATGGTCTTCATTACTTTCGTCCGATTCTTCCTCAACTTCGTTCTGTTTATCGGAGTACAAAAGTGCTTTTGCAAGGGAGAATTTGAAGTCAAGGTAGTCCATAATTTCTCGTTTGGAAAGACCTGCAGCCCGAGCGTCTTCTCTGTAACGAAGCCAGGAAGCTGCAGATGCAAAATCCAAGAAATGAAAGATGCAACGTACTGTCCATTTCTTGGTCCTGCTGTTCATTGGATATTTTGCTATTACGCGATCGAGTAAATCACCCCGCCCATATTTTCATTGTAGTTTCTAACCACAGCTGGCCGATTGATTTCAATGTATTTTTTATTTTGAACAGACCATCGGCTACATTGTCCCAGCGGTTCAGCACCAAATTCAGCTGAAGCAAAATGTATGGGTCTAGAATCAAACCACTTCACCATAGCGATCTTGTTATCTTCTGTAACAAGCATGTCGTAAGACCCTCTTCCCGATTTCTTCAATTCTTTTTCGGTTTTTAACGCTATGGTAGTTTTCGGAATTCTATTTTTCATTAGCGTGCCTGTTACATAGATTGTGCGTGGCAAAAGTGCGTCCATCAAAGGTAGCGAAGTGAAATACCTATCTACAAACACTGAGACACTTTTTGGTACAGTGTCAGTAAGCTTTAGAACCACTCGTCCACCTACGTCTAATTTATCAGGTGTTGGAATCAAGGAAGAGTCTGTGGTTCGACCTGTGCCTTCATACATGTGAAAATCAAGAGGAATACCTGTAGTTGTCGTCATTACAAAGTTTTTGAGGCCTACAGGATGAGGCTTACCGCGAACAAATTGCCTCATTCTAACCTTTCCGTGGAAAGCTATCATTTGTTCATCAACTGACACTTGTTGTGTTCGTTCGGTTTGCAGGCAAGCGTTTTGAATTCTGTCCAACATTGGTCTAATTTTCCAAAAACGGTCAATTTCGCGGGCTTCCTTCGAGACTGCATTGTCATCGACAATTTTTAATTTTGTTCGTAGTGTAAAGAATCTATTCCTTGACATGTTATCTGCAACAATTGGTACTCGAGTATCTAATTGCCAAAACATTCGGATCCTTGGTAAATTGTAAATTCCAATCAGCATGCTGCATGCAAAAAATTTTCTCATTTCACTTCCTGAAGTATCGATCGATTTTCCAGTCAATTTAACTGAATTCATGTTGGTGAATGTGGCCATGGAATCGAAGAAATCGAAATTGAGATACTCCTTGAAGTAATCAATAGGCTTTGGAAGAATTTCCAGTGGTATTCGCACCGGTGGTTCATACTTTTCTGTTATCGGCTGAAAACTGGTTCTTTTCCATTTTCTCTTTCTTCCTTTTTGCAAAAAATTTACCAAAGGTATCTCATCATCTGAAGATGTGTCAGCTTCAGATGAACTTCCATCTTCAACTGGGTTTTGATTGGTACCATCGGCAATGCTTTGACTGTCTTCGCCTAAATCATCATTTTCACTTGCGCTGTCGTCCAATAGGTGTTCGTCAACATCAGACTCGTCAAGGTTCAAGTTGTCAGCAATCTCTTGCAGTTGAGCTGCAGAAAGTGGACCTGTAGGTTTCAAATAGCAATTAATAATTTGTATGGTCCAAGTCCCAATGTATCACCAATGATACATGCATTTCAAACGAAAACAAAAACTTAACTATGGGATGATGTTTGCCATGTGACGTATTATAGCCAAGAATAAACATAAGTTTGACAATCCCAGTAGCTAAAGTTGATATTTATTAGGTACTTACCAGTGTTCCTAAACTTCTTTGGGGCAGCCGCCATGTCGTAGAATATGTCATTTAGAAGAAATAATGCCAACAAGCACTCACAAGTTTGTAAGTAATAAAATGCCGTACGCGCATAGCTTGACGCACATCGTATCTGATACGGGCGGGCCGATCGCGATATTACTTAACGTGAGGCAGAAAAAAATAAAATCCCGAAGTATCATATATGATACTCTGGGTCCGAAGAGGATAAAAATTACATTTTAAATTTAGCAAAATGTACTACTTTCTTTCATCCAAGACCGTACATTTAGTATTTACGATAAAATACAAAAATAAATTCTTTTAAATATTCATTGCAGTGTATTTTGAAAAGCAACTTACTACTTATACTTATATTATCTCCTTCCTCCACAAACCAACGACAGCACTCGGTGCAAGCTTCCGCCGAACTCCTTTGGGAGCTTTTACAGCAGGTCCATCTGCGTCCGTTCCAGTAACCCTGATGGTATGATTTCCTTAAGTTTTTGTTACCATTGCACACTGAAACGAGTAACGTGCTGGTATAGAAACATTTTTACTAATCTTGAATGAATAATTAATTTTTTTAATATGTTCTGAATTTTATATATTAACTGGTGCACCTACATTTAATTATTACGCGCGCTGATGAGTACTAATCATGATTTCGATAGAGTAAAACAACAACAGAGACAATAAATAAGACTTAAACACCAAAACCGCAAATCTAATTTTACAAAGTAACAAAGGTTTCTTTTATTCGAATTATACAAATTTATTAGTACACTGGGTGGTTATGATGATACTAATAATAACTTAAATGATGAAAACATTTCACCGAGCTTTCCACTCTACTTTAGCAAACGAAAGATTAAAGTAAATATGTACTAGAAATAAAGTGCGTAATTCTTTTGTGTACCTACTTCTGGTAAAAGTACTAAAAACAGAAGTTGAAACCTAAAGCTCAAAGAACATGAAAAAATTATATGTGGGTTTTAGGACTATCTTATATGCATATGCGTTCTAAATGTTTTATACAAAACTTGCTCGATTGTAAATACTTTTATCTTGTTAATAGCAGCATATCTGTCTAGAGAGCATGACTTGTAAGATATTCGTAATAACTGTTTTTCGATAAAAGACCTATTGGTAGAAATTTCAAAAATCTTTTTTTATAAATAATGGTCATCATAGTCAAACACATAAACATGTGCGCGGACACTACTACCACCCCTCCCACCACATCCACTCACAAAAAATGGGGAAGGAAAACCGCAGAAAAAGTTGCGAGAAAATGTAGGATAGGAAAACTGCGAAACAGAGAAGAACAGCGCAGAGATTGAAACAAAAATAATAATTATTGAATATAGAAATTTCATAACATAAATTTATCAGATATATGTAAACGAATGTATATGCCTCGCATGGCCTGTAGAAAACTACAATATATATATTATATATACAGGCTGTTTACAAAAGTTGCGGCAATATTAAAGGGGCTGATTGTCCAGGTCATTTTATACAAAAAAGTTTATAATAAACAAGGTCCGCAAACGCTTCGTTACCGATCTACAGCGTGTTGAAGTTTAATTAAAAGAAACAGTAAAAATTAGATTTCTCCAAGACGGCATTAAAGATCATAATGAAATTTTAGGCGTGTTATTTTTCAAGAAAAAAATAGGACGCCACTGATTTCTCTAAAAATAAAAATATGTTTCTATTCTTCGTTCAATTGTGAAGAAAAAAGCTCTCTTAAATTTTTATCGTACGACGTAACGTTTTTTAGTAAAAAAAAAAAAACACATCTTAGTGCATGTACATTTATCATGCTTACAAAAATATTTTTAAACACTCCTGTTTTATTCACTGACATATTGAATGACATATGATTAATAATGTTGTATGTGTCGAATTTGTTGAATTTCCTTATCATGAATCGCTATACAAATGCAGAGATGACCGACATGCACTACATTTATGGACTTGCTGATGGAAATGCATTAGAAGCTAGGCGGTTGTATACTGAAAGATTTCCTGGCCGTATTGCTCCTGATAGAAAAACTTTCGAAAGTATTCATCGGCGTCTTTATGAAACAGGCACATTAAGACGAAATGGAGGAGCAGGAAGGCCAAGGACAGCAAGAACGGTAGAGCTGGAAGAGGATGTGCTAGACATGATTGAAGAAGATCGAGGTACTTCTACTCGAAAAATTGCTGACGCTTTGGATGTAAGTAATGGGACTATTTGGCACATTCTGAAGGAAAATTTGTTGTACCCATTCCATATACAACGCGTTCCAGCATTACTTCCTGCTGATTTTCCTCATCGCATTGCATTCTGTCAATGGCTTTTGCAGAAAATGGTTCAAATCCCTCAATTCCTGATGTTGATTCTGTTCACCGATGAAGAGAATTTTTCAAGAAATGCAATAGGCAATTTCCATAATAACCATGTATGGTGTGACGAAAATCCACATGAATATTTGTTTTTGCCCTTAAATAAAACCCTTGTTATTTAAAAAAAAAATTCTGTAATAAATGTACATGCACTAAAATGTGTTTTTTTTTACTAAAAAACGGTACGTCGTATGATAGAAAGTTAAGAGAGCTTTTTTCTTCACAATTAAACAAAGAATAGAAACATATTTTTATTTTTAGAGAAATCAGCGGCGTCCTATTTTTGTCTTGAAAAATAACACGCCTAAAATTTTATTATGATCTTTAATGCCGTCTTGGAGAAATCTAATTTTTACTGTTTCTTTTAATTAAACTTCAACACGCTGTAGATCGGTAACGAAGCGTTTGCGGACCTTGTTTATTATAACCTTTTTTGTATAAAATGACCTGGACAATCAACCCCTTTAATATTGCCGCATCTTTTTTAAACACCCTGTATAGGTAAATTACTGATATAATTCTCTCACACTGATATATGTTGTAGGAAAACTTTTTGCTGCTCAATGCAGAATTACGGGTTGAGGTAAATAGAAAAGAAACACACTTCTACGTGATGTGACGTTTCGACCGACTATCTCAGTCTTCATCAGACACTAACGTTATTAATTGTATATATAACATGGAAGAACGAAACAGACGTGAAACAGATTAAAAACTTTTCAGAAATAAAATGGGGACATGTACATTTTAAAATTGGTGTGTACAAACATATAACTTATATATGTATTACATTTTAATTTAAAAATACTCAGAGCATGAAATCAAATATTCACGTGTGTATTGTATGTTTGTACACACCAATTTTAAAATGTACATGTCCCCATTTTATTTCTGAAAAGTTTTTAATCTGTTTCACGTCTATTTCGTTCTTCCATGTTATATATACAATTAATAACGTTAGTGTCTGATGAAGACTGAGATAGTCGGTCGAAACGTCACATCACGTAGAAGTGTGTTTCTTTTCTATTTACCTCAACCCGTAATTCTGCATTGAGCAGTAAAAAGTTTTCCTACTATATATTATATAGAAATCTGGATTTTTTTACTGTTTATAAAACAGAATTTGGGTTTTAGGAGTCTTGTTTTATAAATAAAACACAAATTTTTCCTTGTGACGTTTCGGATGATTCTTGATAGTTGCTGCGGCTTCCACGATGCGATTACTAAACTCTGATGAGTCCCGATATCCCGATCTAACACCGTATCCTGATGCTATACGAAGTGCCAAGGAAGAATCAATTTGTCGTGCTGAATGCTGCATTCAACAAAACGGTGGCCACTTTAAACAGTTATTTTGGATGTTGTATTGTTAAATAAATATCTTTATGCTTCAATATCTTAGTAATAAATTAATTTGAGACAAATGTTTATATGGACTTTCTTGTTTATTTTATGTTGGAGAACAAGTACCTACAATAGTGCCCTGCAATTCAATTTTACACGGGAAAAAACATTAGATTTTAGCTCTCGGTATTTTGTCCCCCGCTTCGCGTCGCGAGACAAACATTACCTCGAGCTA
Organism: Amphimallon solstitiale; assembly: GCA_963170755.1. Lineage (NCBI taxonomy): Eukaryota > Metazoa > Arthropoda > Insecta > Coleoptera > Scarabaeidae > Amphimallon > Amphimallon solstitiale. The sequence goes on from OY720678.1 coordinate 106,537,484, forward strand.
AAATCTAATACTTTTTTCCCTTGTATAACAAATAACTATTATTGATCGGCCCCTACTTGAATTCAATGTAACTGTCAGATTTGACATTGTAACCCGATACACGCTGTTTAAGGGATATAGAGCAATAATTTTGAAAATTATCACCACAAACTAACCAACTTGAACTGAATATCTATTTAAAAGTAAAAGTTATTAATTTTACTTTATCATCGTTACATATAAGGGATATTACAAATAGCCGAGGTAATGATAATTATTGGCATCATATTTTGGAGACGACCACTCGTTCGGCGTTCGGCCTTAGTTTGGAGAGAAAGCACCAAGATGGAGGGCGCTGTTATAAGTTTTGTTACAATATAAGGGGCGCTCTCTCACGGATTATAGTTGAATGTAACAAAATATAGGTTGCCATCTTAATTTCTACTTCAAATAAGGCGATGGCATACTTCTTATATACCCGACTCTGTCGGACATACAAAAGAATAGTCTTTCAAATAAAAAATATACATGTGGACAAAAAACGCGAAATAGAACTGATGCGCCTTTGTTGTGCGTTGTATATACAAGGGCATTTACAAGCAAGAAGTTTTAACACACACATTTTATTATACCGTGCATTTTTTTTAACGCGGAACATAAGGATTTGCTTGCCAAAAATTCTACCCCATGTTAACTTTTGTTGTGGATCAAATTTGAAAGAAATTTGAATTTCATTTAATAAATCAAACATTTTTCTACCAATTGTACAATGTTTTAATGACATGAAGTTGTTCTTTTTAATTATTTTTTCGTTTTCAGTTGTAATTAATTCGCACAAAATTGAGTGACAAAATCAACGTAGCGTAAACATTTAAACATTTTATGCTCGATGACATCGCTTGTCACTTCACTATTGACAAGTAAATTTACGAAAAAAATGTCTATGTACACAGTTGCAGAACGAGTAGAAATTGTTACGGCATGTATCCAAGGAATGTCCTTCAGGGATAAATGTTGACAACTTTGCTGCAGCATATCCTGATCGGCCAGTTTTAAGTATTTCGACAGTGTCTCGAATTTACAATGAATTCCAGAGCACAGGCTGCGTAAATTGTGACCACAAGAAAAGAATTAGAAATCCATCTGCAGTTACAGAAGAGACCAAAATAAACATTTGTTTGATAGTTGAAAACGAGGGCTCCACAAGCTTAAATATGCTTGCCGATCAGTTCCAAATTTCAAGAAGCAGTTGCCATAAAGCGCTGAAGACCGAAAAGTACAAATCTTATAAGATTAAAAATGTTCAGAAATTGTTACCAACAGATTTCTTCCCACCCAAGAATAGAATTTTGCCAACATTGGATAGAAAGAATAAATAACGATCCAAATGTTTTAACAAGAATACTGTTTTCTGACGAGTGCACATATGCTCTGGATGGGACGGTACACAAGCAAAACCAAAGAATTTGGGCGCGACAAAATCCTTATAAGATTCGAGAGGCTAACACGCAGTGGCCTCAGAAAGTTAATGTTTGGGTGGGAATAGTGGGGAATAACATGTTGGGGCCGTTTTTTATAGACGGGAATTTAAATCAGCGGAAATATTTAGATCTACTTCAGATGGAAGTAGGTCCCCGTCTGGATGAGTTGCGAGGTAATGGGGAAATAATATTCCAGCCAGACGGAGCACCAGCTCATAGTGCTGCCACAATCACGGAATTCTTGAATCAAAATTTCCCATCAGTTGGATTGGAAGGTATGGACCATTTAGATGGCCTGCCAAAAGCCCAGACCTTACCCCACTCGATTTTTTTGTGGGGTCATGTATCAAGTAAGGTCTACGACAATGTTCGAGAGAAACCTGAAAACTTGGAAGAGCTAAGAGCAAGAACCGGAGACGCTGGCAATTCAATTACAGTGCGACAATTGCAAAATACTCGTAGAAATTTCTACGATCGGTTAGGATATTGTGCAACTGCTGAAGGCAAACCTTTTGAACAATTTCTTTAAATTATTTTGATGTTCACTAATTCAATAAATTATCTCACAGTGTGTGAAATTACATTTATTTTTGTTATTTATACCGCAACAAAAGTTAACATGGGGTAAAGCTTTTAGCACCCAAATTCCTATGTTCCGCGTATAATCGTAAATAAATTTTTTGTTAACAGATTTGGATCATTATTTATTTTTTCCATCCAAAATTGACAAAATTCTATTCTTGGGAAAAAGTCGGTTGGTAATAAAAATTTTTCGAAAATTTACTTGTCACTACAGCGAAGTGACAAGCGATGTCATCTAGCATAAAATTATTAATAGTTTACGCTATGTTGATTTTGTCACTCAATTTTGTGCGAATTAATTTCAACTGAAAACGAAAAAATAATTAAAAAGAACAACTTCATGTCATTAAAACAATGTACAATTGGTAGAAAAATATTTGATTTATTAAATGATACACAAATTTCTTTCAAATTTGATCCGCAACAAAAGTTAACATGGGGTAGAATGTTTAGCACGCAAATCCCTATGTTCCGCGTTAAGAAAAATGCACGGTATATTATTTGTGCATCAAGGTTATATTTATGTCTTTATTGAATTTAAAATATCTTTCAAATATTGTAAATCCCCATTATGGTTAAATTTTATTTAATTTTTATATACAATAGATAATAATTAAACCTTATTTACTGTTGTTTTTAATATTGAATGCTAATATAATACTTCTGAATAAAATTTATAAGACATAATTCATTATCAAAGCTATATGCAAAATATGTCTTTGTAATATATTTACCAGTCGATACAGGCTGATTCATATTAAATAGAAAGTAGGTTTAAATTTGACAAAGTCGACAGATTTTGTGCTTGATGGTAAATGGATGTGGAATAAATGACGCCCAAAATGGTGGGTTTTACTCTTTTATCTCTAGCACTTTTATTTGGACTCACTGACTAAAACTAAAAACACATTATTAACCCCAATTACTGCGTTTTATCTATTAACGTACTATAAATTTTTAGATGGCGTTTTAATCCTCCCTTGGCACCATCAAATATGTGATCCTGGAATTTTAAACTATTGTCACACGTAAGTTATTAGCCAAAGTAAAAAAAAACGAAGTATGTCTTTTAAATCTGTTCACTCGTTTCAAAACGTGGACATATGCAAATATTTTCGTCATCATAATACTTTCTTACATTACGTATGAGAAAGTAATAACAGCAACAAGTATTTTGTGTAATGAGATTGCATACTCAAAATTATTGCAAAGCTTAAAATTTGAACAATATTCCAGAAATAGTCTTCTCTCTCTCTCTCTCTCTCATCACGATAGCGGGCAAACGGCTCAAGCTATCAACTCCACATCTTATATTTAGGAGTATAATCTCTCTCTTGAGATCTGATTAGATTTTCGGAGAAATCAGTAGACCGGAAGTAGTAGATTTCATTAGTAAAAAATCTTACCAGTATTTTGTAAACTACCACGTTTAATCAGCATCCCTAAAAGGTGCAGATTAAGAGTCGTCGACTTGTGTTGTCGTGTCGAATACTACTACAGATAGGTACCTTGTTTATAAAATTCGTCATTTTCTAATTGCCTCCAGATTCTAAACATTGATTAAACGTTCCCTACACGTACTCGTGTTTGCGTTAAATTTAAATATGAGGCGTTTTCCCGTGTATATGTGAAGGATTATTATTCATATTAAAAATACTAGATTTATGTAAACTCCACAAATACAGTTTTTGCCTTTACTATTTGTAAAATATCCTTTTCGACATTTCCTTTTAATAATGACTCAGCGTATTTTAAAATACATTACCTAATATTAAAAACATTCTTCATGATATTTTACATAAATATTTGAAATTAATTTTTTTTTCCTAATGGTGTTAGAATATAGCATAGCGGTTATAAGAAATGAGAAAGCTGATGATGTACAGAAAGAACAAAGAACCGGAACGTCTTATAAAAATTTCAATTATGCCATTAGCTAGAAGACTAAGAGTCTCCAAGAATGAACTTTTTGGTCCTTCCCTACAAGGCCAAATTAAAATGGCAATATTAATAGAAAAAATCAGCAGTTTCAGGTTCGCAAGTCATTTGTCAAAGATCCGTTTTCTCACCAGGTCCATAACAGACACAAAATCTACAAGATTAAAAGAGTCCTCAAGAATGAACTTTGTTGTCCTTCCCACAACGCCAAATTAAAATAAAATGCAAAAGGAAAATCCCTTACCACAAAAAATATATATCAAAAAATCTAAATACGTATTTCGGCAACTAAGTTGCCATCTTCAGTAGATATCTGTATAAAACAAAAAAGAGTGTTAAACGTGGTATTTTTGGCTAAGGTGTAACCTTAGAAGATATGCTCTTCACCAAATCACCAGTGGGATAACACTGGTGTTATCCCACTGGTGATTTGGTGAAGAGCATATCTTCTAAGGTTACACCTTAGCCAAAAATACCACGTTTAACACTCTTTTTTGTTTTATACAGATATCTACTGAAGATGGCAACTTAGTTGCCGAAATACGTATTTAGATTTTTTGATATATATTTTTTGTGGTAAGGGATTTTCCTTTTGCATTTTATTTTACATTTTTAGCCACAGTCTCCACCCATTATTGGACCAAATTAAAATGGCAATGTAAACAAAAGGATCAGCATTTTCAGGTTCGAAAGTCATTTGTTACAGATACGTTTTCTCACGAGGTCCATAATGGACACAAAATCTATCAAATTGGCCGAATTTAAACCAACCGTCTATTCCCAATATGTGAAATCTTTATGGTGAGCGTCGAGATTGAATCAGTCTGTATTCATTTTTCAGAAATGCAATAATAATTAAAAATACCTATTTACAGTTTTTGTCTAAATCAAATAAGGAAAGATATACATTTACAGATTTACAAACATTATATTTAATAGTAGTTTATAAAACAGGGTTTATGTTCCTTTCTTATATGTATTTGCCTTTTTACAATATAGAAAAATTAAGGCCTTTTAGATTAAATGATTAAAAATAGACATATTCTCTTAAATTGTCAATAATCTCAAAATTATTTATCTAAGCCAGCATTTCCATTTTATAACACTTCAAATAAAAAGATCTGATATCCTGAACTACAGTAAAAACTCTATTGTCGGTCCAGCTACAGAAAAAAGGCGCCGTCTGAATGTGAGTCTGAATAATTTAATTATAATCTAAGACATACGTTAAGCCTATAGTAGTGTCATCTTTTATCCAATAAATTTATTCTGCAAACTGTCTGTAAGTGTCGCTAAAGTAAATTCCTTGGGAAAAAACACGAAAATACAATAATTCCAAGGCCAACTGTTGTAATATCGCTACGCAATATAAGGCCGTCACATAACGAGACTTTTCTGATTCTTATAACCTCAAAATATTGATCCTCATGCGGCGCCATCTATCCAAAGCAAATAAAATGCTTGGTAATCGCTGAGCATTTTTAAAATCACGTGATAAAAATATGTAATATGATTGGATTATATCAAATCTACTGTTATTGACATTTGACTGATATGACATTTATGCTGTCTATTCCATATTCCTTTCTACTTAAATTATTCTAATACTACACATATTCAGTCGTTTCATTTAATGTGTGCTACATATTTACTATAATATATTTTGGAAGTTACGTCGAGTACCAATAGAACACTATATATCCAGTTTTCTCACGGAAAAAAAACGTGGCTGTTCTGTTTAATTCTTACCAACATAGTCTGCGATTAAGGGCAAGTAATTCCCAAGGTACTTCGGAAAATGAGCATTGAATATTCGAAATGTAGTATAAGGATAAATCTTGGTAAGTAGCTATGATTTTTTGCATTTTTAAGTTAAATTTATGTCTTAATATTTGTAGATGTATAAAATTCTAATGGAAAAATTGCCGGGCTGAAGTGAAGCAGACGTTGTTTGGTCTTTAATATTAACATTAAGTATGTGACCTCTAAGGTATTTGAGGGCTGATTTAGAACAATTTTAAAAAGGATACAAGTGGATTTATTATGAATATTTGAACAAATTTTTGTTCTGTAATTAGACTCGCGCCTATTGAATAAATAAAGATGCTATAGTAATTTTAATTAAAATGCTTTAGTTGTTTAATTATTACCAATAGTGTTCCTTGTTATCATAGTAAGGTTGAGAAGTGACAACAAAAAACTGATTAGCGTTATAAGCAAATTTTAGTCTGTCTTGAAATGTGTGCATAGTCAAGTCAATTTCGTATAGGCAGCGCAAAGGAGTGCATCACCGTAAGTAACTAAATTTGCAAATTGTATTGTGCCAAAATGGAAAAAAGTATATCAAATATATACCCAAATACACAGAAAAAAGAGTTTAGTGTATATTGGCTTTTTTTAAATCAGTGTCATTTGGAAATATTCTATATATCTTTTAATAAGTGTACATGCATGTACATCAGTTTATTGTAATATTTGAGTATACTGTACAACAAAGTTATTTTGTCTTAACAAGATCATTTAGTTGCGATTCTGTAGACCACATGTTAGGCTTAAAAGAGGTGCAAATTATACTACGGATGCCAGAGTGGTATTTTATAAGGCAATAAATATTGCGATGTGGAATAGTAAAACTTCAAAATCTTCCAATAGAGTTGAAAGCGGCGATTACCTTAAACAAACACTTTATAACGTAATTGAATCCTAATAAGTGTTTCCCTTTGAATTGTTATAAATATTAGAAACGTAAGTAAAATTGTAATTCTTGACACTACCCAACAATTTTATTATCAGTAACACTTTTTTAATTATCTCATTTTAAAATTATTAATTTTAAATACCCACTGTAAAATTAATGTTTAAAGTGTTATTTTAAAGTTTATTTCAATAAAAATGCAGACATCATTTCTTTTGGGTACTACTAGATGGCGCCACATAAGGATCAATATTTTGAGGTTACAAGAATAAAAATCATCAATGTAAATCGAAGTTATGTGACGGCCTTATATCGCGCAGCGATATCAGATACAGTTGGCCTTGATAATTCTACATTCATACGCCATCTTTTGGGATAAATTAAGATTATTTTTAGTGTTGTCAATTTCTCCATATACACCAGCTATCTGTAATCTCCCTTATCTGTGGTTATAATTACATATACCTATGCACACTGCTTATACATTAATGTTCATTTAGTAAATAAGATATTTAGGCGTGACTCTGACAGTAAAACAAATGAAGAAAGATATCTCCAAGTTACCAATCTTCTAACATCAAAAAAACATGTAAATGGAAAGCGTTAATCAATTAAATATGTCTATTTCAAAATTTCCCGTATGACGACAGTCTATCATAATTTGTGCGTGATGATGAATATTAATATATTTCATGTAGTAAAATACTGAGTGTATTTACCAAAGAAATTGAAATATACTAGAGGAAGTATCAAGCTGCAATGTTTGGTCGCAACAACTGCAATGGTTTAAATATAGAGCGATGATTGGATGTGCTCAAGTGGATGCCTTTTCGTATCGACGCGACGTTTACACAGATAACACAATTTCACCATTTGTACTATGTATTTCGCATTAAAAGTGCTTAATTCGCATTATTACACATCACAAAGCACAAACACTTTTAAAACAAATGCGTGTAGAATTTAACGAAATCATACGAACCAAGTACGAGCACGACATTTCGACCAATGACAGCACGCCGTCGGATTTCCTTAAGGACTATAATCGCTTGGCAATGTATCAATTCTCCTTACCCCACCTGCAGTTGTTGCGACCACTTACCACGCCTACAAACTGCAGTCAAGCTTCCTCTAGTATATTCCAATCTCTTTGGTATTTACTTAATGCTTTGTCATTTAGAAATTTTCATGTTTGAAAATTTAGAACTTCTTTCTTCTATCACCAGACTCTGGCGCGTAAATATTTAATTTCAATATATACGTCATTTTATGTCATGCATACATGCAACCATAACCATGTTAATATGATGAAAAAGAATTAATTGATTATAATTTTCAATTTCTATTCTGTTAAAAGTTGACTAGTGTGGCTATTAATAATTTCAAAAGTATTCCAAGTGACTTCGGATGTGGCCTTCGGCAAAAATTAGCGCAGTATTTAATAGAAATCCAGATTTAATAACGTTGCGGCAATTGTATATGAATGACACAAAATCAAATTGCTAAATATGCCGAAATAAAAGAATACTTCCCGTATGCACCTATAACCAGGTGCGATAATAATATAGAAAGGACGTTTTCTATCTACATGTATGTATATACTTCATTCAAAAAGAACAAATCTTACAAAAGAGAACCTTGAGAAAGTATTGCTAGTAAATATTAATACTCCTTTACTCGACTTGAACTACTAAATGAACAAACAATAACGTATTTTGTATTTTATATATCACCACCCACTTGTTATCCAATTACATAAATAAAATAAAACCTCTAAAAAATGCATATTTCAATAGTGCGAACATGGGCGGTAAGTCATCGGCCTCTCGTGTCCGGTCTATAATCATTAGGTATATTTCATAATAACTGTCTAAACTAACTAACTAAAATTCGGTATTTTCACGCAACAGTTTTTGCTACCAATTAGCTTCACTTGAATTTGTACACCACTATTATATACTGGAGACGCGTTAAGTTCAGTTGCACATCATCGATGACGTTTACATGTTGTCATAAGTGTATTAGAGAAACTAAAAAAGTTACTTAGTTAAATTATACTTGAGGCAGTGCCGGATTAACCACGTAGCAAGAGTAGCAATTGCTACGGGCCCCGCGCAAAAGAGGGCCCCGCGTATCCAAACCGGACCACCTCTCCCTCAGCGCAATTTTTTGAGCGAAACTTATTAAGACGTGGTATATTGAAATTACTTGATGTCACAAAAACGTGAAACGTTACACCTTTTCCGACCAAGGCAATCCACGTTAAATAATCGATAACCGATTATTTCGTTGGCGAAAATAAAACACAGAATTTCATACTGTAAACGCACAAGTTCTATAAAATGTCGCTCGTATGAATATATAGAATTTGAATCGGCCCGATAATCGGCTCTACAAAAGTCTGACGTGTGTGAGCACCCTTACTCGGTACTTTGTGTGCTGTGTGTATGTGTAGCAGAATTCAAATGACTCGTTCAAAAGATTGAAATTGTCTATTTATTTGTAAGACTTACAGTCTAAATTATTTTTATTAAATTTTAGTAATCATATACCAATAATTTATTTTCAAGAATATAAGTCTATATAAGTTATAAAAGTTACGAATAAAGAAAATATTTTATTAATTTTACAGAGATTTCTTTCATTTAAATTTCTCATAACAATTTATAAAATAAACTATTTCGACGAAAGAAGCTTAAATTCCAAGGCGCGAGAGTCTCACGCATGTTTTTTTAAAACTAATGATAGGTATCCCACCACCTACCGCTATAATAGACAACCGGCCACTGGATAGATGGTGGTATCAAAAGCTATAACAATAAATTTAAATTTTAACATATTTCTAAAAGTTAGCACTGGGCACACCGCAAATTATTTGTAAACGAAGTTGGCAACATCGCAAGATTAACAAGGGATTCCCTGACATTGTCATCGAGTATCGTAACAAACAATCCGCCAGTTAGAATAAATAAAGTTCTGTTAGCTGCTATCAACCAATAAGTAATTGATGGATATTTTATTTTGTAAGTTTCAATCTTCTTATGTGAACACATGAATGAAGTTTGTTTTAGTACTATGTTAGTTATTGTTTTTTGCCGGTCGGAGTGTTGTGACTAATTCGATAAAATACTTAATTTTAAAACATCAAAAGATAGAAGAGTGATTTTGAGAATTGAATTATTGACGTCTAAGGTAAGATTTATTTTACTAGTTTATTATAACTACCCAATAATCTAAAACGAATTAACATGAATTGATTATAAAGTAGCTTCAATTCGTCTTTTTTTCATGTTTCAAATTCCTAGTATTTATTTTTTTTCCAATTCAAATGTATTTGCCAATGAAATTCTTTTTTTTTGAGTCTGTTTGACAAACGATATAAATATTAAATACCTATTGTTAATTTTAATGTTATAAAAAATAGGTGCAATTGAGATTTTTTTTATGTAAATATTTTTTAGTTTTTCTCCTATAAAAGGTATGTATGTCATCTTGTGACACTGTACTTATTTAAATGTTTCTTTCTATTTTTTACATGTATTAGTAATCAGTGGAAACTTTGCTGGATAATGAGGTACTTTTCTGTACTAAAATTTAAATTGTTATTGTATATCTGTATGTTTCCCAAATAACAAATAAATATACTAATTTCACTATCATCAAACTTGAACACATCACATCAAATTATAAACTCGTGTTTATTCCAAAGTACCTACCGTCACGCTTTCAGGTGATAATTATTAAAACTAATCGTGAATTTTGAATTCCTGGAGTAGGTATATCAGTTTATGGTGTATTTTTTTGTGTAACTTTGGTAAGATTTTTGTTTTAACATTCCATAATAAAAATCTTTATAGCTCGCGTCACAGGAGAGAGTTTTCGGTACCAAAATGACTTGAAATTATTGATGATTATTTCAGGTTGAGTTCTTTCCAATTCCAATCTAAATATGTTTCTTTTCTGTCCGATATGGCTAAACGAATTAAAAAAAAACGAGTTGAGATGAAGTTATTCACTTATTCATAAAAAAATAAAGTTTTAAATTCGTTTTCGATTAGGTATTGGGTACTACTACTTCATAGCACTATAAATATGTATATTTTACTTCCTTTTTTTCTATGTACAGAACGAAGTAATAACGAAAAGAAACAGTATTATGAGCAGCAGACTTAGAGATACGGGTCGGCACTATGCTTCTGGAAGTGCAAAGCGTAAAGCAAAAGATGAAAAGGAGAAAAAGAACGAAGCTGTTTTATCAAAAACACGTAAGCTGTCCGAGTTTTTTAATATTCAGAGCATTGTTGCTGAATCCACGGAAACGGAAGCAGAAAATACAGAAGGTGCATCTCATTGTACATATAAAAGTGAAACTGAAACTTTTGCCTGTGCAGGCACTTTTTTGGTTAGTGATACTGAAATCGAAGAGACAGCAAGTCGTCCTAATTCTGACATATCGTGTTTTAGCCAAAGAGAAGCTGAAAACCTAGCAAGTCCCCTCGACCCAAAGTCGTCTTACTTCAGCCAAACAGAAGTCGAATGTATGTTACATGATTCAACCGCTACCGCTTCTTCTAGCAAAAAACTGAATGAAAGTAAAATATACTCCAATGATATTGGTGAATGGCCGAGCAACTTTGACAAAGATTATTGGATTGCGAAAGGAAGCAGCGAACTGCAACATAAGAACAGTGACTTCTTAAGTTCAAAGAAAATGTATGAAAAAGAAATTAGTCCACGATTCTGCCAAAAGTCATTTTTCACTTATAAACATAAACCTACTAATAAAACTCACGTCAGAAATTGGTTGTGCTATTCAGAAACTAAAGGGCGACTTTTCTGTTTTGTTTGCAAAGTTATAGATTCAGATACTAATCAGTCAGCACGGTTTACGAAAGATGGGTTCGATGACTGGAAGAACGCAAACAATTTGTTGAAAAGACATGAAGAGAGCACTCCGCATAGGAAAGCTATAATTTCGCTGTTAAATCGCAAAAACAAGAATGCGTGTGTCGATTCTCAACTTGTGAGCCAAATTGATACTGAGCAAAATTATTGGCAGATGCTCTTAAAACGAATTATTGCAGTAATAAAGTTTTTAGCAGAACGAGGTCTTGCGTTTCGGGGTAGTGATGAAATTGTTGGTTCAGCTCATAATGGGAATTACTTAGGCCTATTAGAATTACTTTCCGAATTTGACGTTTTTATGGCCCAACATATTCAAACTTATGCCCATAAAGGAAAAGGACACACGTCATATTTATCTAAAACAACATGCGAGGAATTTATCAAATTAATTGCATCAAGCATGCTGGATCAAATTATTTGCGAAATTAAGAGATCCAAGTACTATTCAGTGTCATTGGATTCTACTCCGGATATATCGCATGTAGACCAACTGACTCTGATAGTACGCTATGTTCTACCATCTGGGCCAGTTGAGAGATTTGTTAAGTTCTTAGATATGGAAGGCCATACTGCTGAACAACTCGCCCAAAGTTTACTAGATTTTTTAAGTAAGAATGGCATTGATATCAAAGATTGTCGTGGACAAAGCTATGACAATGCTAGCAACATGAGCGGAAAATACAGCGGCCTGCAAGCACGAATTAAAGACATAAATAAGTATGCAGAATACATTCCCTGTCTTGCACATTCATTAAATTTAGTTGCTAAGCGTGCTGCAGACTGTTGTACAGAAGCATTAATTTTTTTCGATTTTATTGAAAACCTTTATAATTTCTTTTCCGCTTCTACACATCGTTGGGGTCTGCTTACAAAAGCTCTTACTTCCAAATTTCGGATTTTGAAAAGGTTGTCGGATACTAGGTGGGCCGCTAGAGCTGATGCTACGAAGGCACTTTTATGTGGCTTTACCACTATCAAACAAGTTTTGGATGACATTTCCAATAATATAGATCAAAAGGCAGAGTGTCGCAATCAAGCTTACGGACTAGTTTCAAAGATGAATAAGTTGGAAACCGGAATAATGACAATTACGTGGAATGGAATCCTAGAACGCGTGCAAGCGACTAGTGCGTCTCTGCAATCGTCTGATACAGACCTTAATACGGGATACGCCCTTTATGAATCATTATATGGATATGTCCAAACAATGCGATCCACATTTTCAGATATTGAAGCAAAAGCCAAAGATCTGACAGGCTGTCATGAATATCAGCAACAGACTTCAAGACGACGCAAGCGAAACACAAAGTACGACCATTTTAGCGGTTCTAGTACACTTTACGAATTTGTTGAAAATGAAACACCTGATAAACAGTTTGAAATTGAGGTGTTTGTTGTCATTATTGATAACATACTATCTGCTTTAGATCAACGCATGCAAGCATACCAAAAACTAACTAGTGTTTTTGGAATATTTCGAGAGTTAAAATCTATAACAGCACAAGAGATTTTGAGAAAAACTCCAATTATGGTCAGTGCTTATGCAAATGATTTGGAAGACAGCCTAGACGACGAATTAGTGCAGTTTGCTGAGCTGCTCAAAACGGATGTGGCTGGTGCGATTGACAGTACGAAAAACGAAGCTCTGGAAATTCAATATTATAAATTCATAATTGATAATTCATTAGAATCATGTTTCCCAAATTTAGAAATTGCTTTGCGCATTTATTTGTCTCTCATGATCACTAACTGCGGTGGCGAACGTTCATTTTCGACATTGAAACGAATAAAAAATGAATTAAGGAACACTATGAGTCAAGAACGTCTGAATTATCTCTCTTTGATGAATATAGAATATGATTTGCTTAGAGAAATTGATTCGAATAGTATTATTTCTAAATTTGCCCACATGAAATCTAGAAAAGTTACTTTGTAAAAGTTTAAAAAATAATACAAGAAACAGATAAATAAATATAAAAAATATACATAATATAAAGTACACCTTTGATAAAATATAACATTAGCTATTCCTAAAAATATAATATACTTTGTAATAAATATAGACTTTGAAATATGTACAAAGAAAAGATTTACAATTTTTTGTGTATTATCGTCAGTTTTAAATTGTTAGTTTCTTATCAAAATTATTCTAAATTGCCAGGGCAACGGCAACCTCATCTCTGGCTTTTTGTACTTGTTAGCGCCCAGCTGGGCCTATAGTGATCTTTGTACTATATATGGCAAATAAACGTATTGAGTATTGAATTTTTTTACCACTTTATACTTAAGAACCCATAGCAGATCAAGGGCCCCTCCGTAGAATTTGCTACGGGCCCCGCGCTTGCTTAATCCGGCACTGACTTG